>NNCF01127132.1:142451-318129 GCA_002313205.1 Laupala kohalensis | reverse complement strand
GAGGACATATCGAGACCCCCCCCCTCACACACCTAAATAGTGCATGTCATATTCCTTTTTACTGGATATTAACAACTATGTATACAAGATACGTATAATGAAATATACAGAAATTAATAAATTTCAGTAATACCAAATATTAAATAAAATGCAACTATCGAAATGAAATCTACGTTCGGTTTAAATAAAGGTATTTTTTACTTTCCTAATAATTTTGTTCTTAACTTTTTAGAGGTGTTAAAAGTTTAGTTTTAAAGACTACCGTGACTCCATATATAATCTAACAATCGCTTCTAATTTTGCGAGGAAAAATTATGCTGATTATTAGCACCCTCGAGTTGTTTAAATATTCATCAGTAATTGAGTTACTTATAAACTAATAAGAAATTGTTGCACAGTATCACTTTTATATTTCCATGGTTAAAAATTGATCGAACTAATTCTGGTGACTCGAACAGTAAAGAACTAATAACTCTTTTTATTGTTTCTCATATCATGTTATTAATATTTGTAGACATAGCTTAAGTTTTTGTAAAATCATGTACAGTTTCAATATATCTGCTGACATTTGAAGAATTTTATAAGAAAAGGTTCTGAAACAATTATCTGTCGTATCATATCATAAATAAAGTGAAAAGAAACAATTTCAGTCCACTAAAAATTGTGCTTCTCGATTTTTTTAATTAATCGCTTTTTTTTACAATTTTTGATGGTTATAATTCGAGTACTTTAATGAGACATAAATGTATTAAATAAACGTTTTCTCACTGGACTTAATTATATCGTGTGATTCAGTCCAAAAATTAACAAGGAAGAAGAATTTTGAAACAAAGTGATTGAACAGATTTAGTTTCCCTGACAATATCTGACGACGTGGAACTGGAAGGTGGGGCAGAGAAGCAAGACAGTTCCTTCCAGAGCACACGAGGAAAGAGCGATGCTCATTTATCAACAGCTGCCAGCTCCTATCATTATCTGCGACAGGAAGTGCTCATTAGAAAATCGTTGGTGAAACGCGTTCCGCCCCTGTCAACTAACACCGCTCCAAAGTGACGATGAGAAAATAAATTCATCACTAATCACATAGTTTTTACGATTCGCTCATGCACCATTCATCGACTATTCTGCGATGTAATGACGACAAGATGTGCAGTAGAATACGCGGCTCAATTCACGAACCCCACCCTCACTTTTGACTGTTCACGAATCACGTCATTTACTTCCGGCAAATATCCTCCCACATTTAAACCCATCATCATCTCTCCCATTGCGATTCCGACATTGAAATAATATTTCGTGAACGATTTAGTAGTAAAAAAGCTTCTAGGGGTATGGGTTATGGACTGTATTGAATGTTGTGTGAAACGCAAATAATGTCTTGCAATGTTAAATATAACAAGTGTTGAGATAAGAATATTTCACGAGAGGTTATGTTCGTGTTGAAAGAACATGTGACTGGATTCCAGGGTGGCATTGCCCTCTCCGCAATACACGACGTACGGGGACTTCCCAGTATGCATCTCTCAATCAGTTTCTATTTGCAGCGAAGATAAGCTAGAAACAATATTTCCACAATAACGTTACCTCTAACAAGAATTTTTC
This sequence comes from Laupala kohalensis, assembly GCA_002313205.1. Classification (NCBI taxonomy): domain Eukaryota; kingdom Metazoa; phylum Arthropoda; class Insecta; order Orthoptera; family Trigonidiidae; genus Laupala; species Laupala kohalensis. Next base: position 316,527 of record NNCF01127132.1, on the reverse strand, counting down.
TAAAACATTTAAATGCTGAAATTAAGATATTTTGCGTTTTTAATATTTGCACTAATTTTGTTAGCGGTACAGTACAACGAACAGCGGGTTAGCTTAGTGCTGCCAGCCTCTAGCCAAAAGATGTCTTTCACTCTTCAACCACTCTTATTTAAGATCGCAGCAGAGACTGTCCAAAGAGACAGGTATGAGTGTGAATGACGTAGTGTACCGCGGTGCGTTTGGGAGAGATTCCCCATTACCCCATCCCCAGTGCATCCCGAGCACTCGTACAAGAAATCATATAATATGCATTGTTACTACATCTATTGCATTAACAATGCGAGACGAAGTGTGAAAAACAGATTGTAACTGAGAGTAACTGTAATGGTTTGCCACGCTTCGTTCGAAGATGTTGACTTTCGCCCCTCTCAGTTTCTCCCACGAAATTATGTCATCTCATAACATAAATGAACAGAAGAGAGAATTGTAATCGCAAAGTTTTGAGATCTGGTTAGTCAAGGGCGCTGCCATTTTCTTTTTTGGTGGGGGGGGGTGTAAATAATATTCTGACTTAAACCTCTTATCTTTTCTACAATAAGTGTACGGAAAATAAACACAAATTCCTGACGTCGATGGATCTCCCCGAATTATTCTCAACCAATATACCATTGCATACGGTAATTTGGCAAAATACTGGAGTAGCGCCGATATCACTATAAATACTTTATTTTCCATTTTATATTAAGTTAATTAATGACTTCGTTAATATGATGTATGATTAACACCCGGGACATTTGATGGACATTCATGTCTATTCTTCTAAATTCTCATTTTAATTTTATTTTAGTATTGAGATGAGGTGGTAAGTACCCCTCCTTGCGCCCCTTTGGCTACGTCTTAGATGTCAGTACTCGTACGCATACGAAGGAAGTGTAGGTGTGTGGCCTATTTTGATACGACTTAAACTCGGGGACAAATTCACGGATGGAGATGAAATGTTGTTCTCGTCTTTCAAAAATTTGGAAAAGCATTGCTCTACGAAAGCGGCAATCCATAAAAATGCGCCACGTGACATGGCAACAAATTAACGAAATTTCCTGGTTTTTCCGTGGTAACACATTTATTCGTGACATAACATGTTTTCGATGGCATGGCCGTCATCATCAGCGAATATGAAGATCGGAAATTTATTGAAGGAAAATGTCTTTTGGTGAAGGAGAAGGCCTTTTCCTACCAGAAACTTCCGATCTTCAGATTCACAGATGATGACTGCCATGCCATCGAAAACATGTTATGTCACGAATAAATGTGTTACAATGACAAAACCGGGAAATTTAATTAATTTATTAAAAATGGTAACAACAACTCACCTTCTTCGTACGTGACATGGGAGTTACAGAAGCAAACACAGCGTCACGAATCAGTGCAATAAACCGGTAGCACGAGGGACAGTGTGTGAAGTTAATTCAGGTGGATACAAATTGATCGCTTTGGTACCGTTCATTAGATACCACAATTTCTAAAAAGTAGCTCTATTTTCTTAAACGTTTAACAAGGTTGGAACTAAGACATACAATATAAAATTTTTATGTTGCTTTACTTTCGACTACTCGTCCAAATAACGCATTACATCCCTAGAAAACCGAAAAATACACATATCTGAAAAAATGACTATGGTTATTGTGCAAAAAGAGTTGCGAAAATCCATTCATAACTATTTTCACAATGTTCTAATTCTCGATTAATACAATATATATGCTACGAAAAACGCTATTAAAAACATGGACAATTGATCATATCGGAATAATGTTAATAATTGAACAAGATATGATTTTGAAGACACTCAATACTGGTATTTATTTATATTTAAAATAAACATCCAAAATTATTAAAGTATGGTCACATAGTGAAAAATTGTTTACTCGTTGTTGATTTAGAAAATTCCTGAGGAAATTCCATAATTATTTTTAGTATACCATAAGTATTTTCAGTATTCTTAAAGTATTTTAAAATTTTAATGTGGTGGTGAAATTTAGCACATGAAAACATTTAACTCCACTCACTGTACGACAGGGACGGAGGTGTTGACTCCTTGTGGCGGAGGCTGGAGTGAGACCACTCCGTATAAGGCGCCGCACTGCTCTGTCCAAACAATGCGAGTAAGCAGACAACATCAGAGTAGTGGCATAGGCGAACGAGGAAAAGATGCTGGAGCTCGTACATAAAAACGTTTCTCTTCCACGTCAATTCAATTCAACAATTTATTTATTTATTTTAGTGGAAGTCAAAACGTAATTATTCAGCAAATTCGTCGGCGTGAATTAGACAATCTGATTAGATTTTTTCCAAATTCGAAACGAGCGATATAATTATACGAACTGAATAATTAAATATTTAGAGGAAGAACAAGAACTCTTTTTAAACATTTTGTACAAAATCAATGAATAATTATCATTAAAAGAAAGTATGAATTTAATTATGACAAAGACAGTGCTACATACCATTTATTATTCATAAATGCAACTTCAACTATTATTCATAAGTTATTCATAAATCCAACTTCACCGCAAAAGGACATTTTTAAAGTTAAAATTCATAGTGGGCATTTATCCAAATTTTTGTCAAAAAACATTTTTATCTTTTTTGTTTCATTAAAAACAAGTTGGCCTATGCTCATTCTGGTCATCTAAACTACCATCCCCCCCAGGGGACTTAAATCTAGTAAGTACGTGTTTGGCGAACACGGGGCCCCGAGCTGAGTCTGGCATTACTTCCACTTACTTGTGCCATGCTCCTTCCTTTCTCTTTTCTGACCTCCCTTGGTCACCTCTTGTTCTTTTCGATCCCGACGCTATTAGGGCTAGGGTATCTTTCATTTTCCTCTTCCCTCTTCTTCTTTTTTTTAAAGTGTTTTTTAGTAAAAGGCATGAGATATATTGGAATTTGTGTTTTGAGTTGTAATGCAGGAGGGTTTTTAGTGGGTATGGCTGAGTCTTTCGGCGAGTCCCACACGCGGGGAGAGTCATGTTGGCTCTCCCTAGTGCGTAACTGCATTTTCCCTACCTGTACAAGTTTTAAGGGCTCTAATGACCTCGCTGTTGACGAGCCCTAAAGCCCCACAAAAAAAATAAAAATAAACTACCATCTTGCCAAATTTCATCACGATCGGTTTAGTGGTTTAATCGTGATTACGTACCAACAGAAAGACACACTTTCGCGTAACGGATTGACATATTAGTAAGGATATGGATTATGCTACCATGACAACTATTCAATACTATTTGTAATTTCAGGGCATCCCTTAAACCGTGTCCACACCGGTTGCGTACGATAGTGTTCGTTCGACGCGGTTATATTACGGCGTTGAGCGGCGATGTGGACGCGTCTAGAGGCACAAAATGGCGATCGGCGTTACTCTCCTTTTAGGCAAGGACATAGAATAGTGAGGTGGCCTCAAACGATTTCGAGCAACTGTAATGACAAGACAGACCCCTTATGCGTGGGAGTAAATGGGTACTGCCGTTAAATAAGTTAATTTACAATTATGAACCGTATCATTTTCCAGTAAGGATATCGGAAATCGTTAAATTATTCGAATTGCCTTTTAGAGATGCGGTTCTCCATCACTATGCTGTAATAGCAAAAAAGGATAGGGGTTCGAAATCGTCCAATAGGTTATGATTGTCGCTTTATTACACATATTAGAGTTTATAATAACTCAAACAATACACGAAGTTCGATATGGATTTCATTAAAAGTAACAAATAAGTATTATGACATCCTTTTATACATATTTAATCCAGTATCTCCTTTTACTTTCAAAGCAATGGCGATACAACAAAGTTAAGGTAAGAAAGTAAAATATATCCTCCTCATGAAAACCATTACTCACATCAAACTTTTCAACCAAGGTTGGTAAACTGTTACATTTACATACAAATTACTAACCTCAATTTCAACGCTGAAACTTTGATTTGAGTCAGATATAAAACGAAAGCTAACGAAATTCAAATACCATGCATAATCATGATACTTGTGACTTTGTGGTTATACTTCTTGCTATTTTATTTCATTTTAAATCAAAAAAAGAAGCATAAATTGTACGAATATTATCCACTGCTACCAACTTCGTCGTGTGAAAAAATTAAAGTAGAAACCAAGGATTCAACAAAAACTAACTATGACATAGTTTTCGAAGAAAACTATTTTATTTTAAGAAGTACTAAATAATTCCAATGATTATAAGTATTCTCTCTCGTACAAACGATGTATACAATTATTTTCTCCTGGTATATACAGTTTCTTACGCTATCCCATTAATTGGGCGAGTTAAACTAGGCAAAAATGCACATTTTTCTGTATTTTACACTGACGAAGTGTCTGCCTTGACGTCATAAGCAAAGAGCAGTCTCGAAAATGAGGTCACCTAACCATTCTATGCACCTTGTCTTATAGGTACCCTATATGAAACAAGCGACTCTAAAGACAACTGATAGTGACTAAAGCCATGTTTATGTCCAACGTAAAGACACAATAATATTGGTGCCTAATGTATGCGGACGCGTTCATGCAAAACACGTTTGGAGGAATGATGATCCCGGCTCAGATGTGGTTCGATCCCCGCCAAGGTGTGGGAATTTTCTTTACACTTCAACGTCCAGACTCACTCTCCGACATCTCAACCTGTTGTAAAATGAGTACTAGGTCGATCCCGAGGTCAAACCGGTCTGAGTGAGATGCAGGCCAAATCTCCTCCTAGCGCCGAACCCCTTGTAATTCGACTGTCTTCCGTGAATCCCATGAACACACCTCAGTGACTGTTGTGGGACAGTTTGACTCTTTTAAATTGAAAAATGCACAATGGATCGATTTTTATTAGCTTTCACACAGTTTTATAGTGTACCACGAACAATATTATTATCTGATAAGAAGCTGTTCTTACTATTGAGATGTTTTTAAAGTCTGTATTTCCGTATTCAAAATTTAAGCAAATGGAAGCTAGTTGCAAAATCGTTTGCAAGATTGAGTAAATTAAATACCAAGTTACACTACTAACGTAATAAGAAAGAAGATTCTAAATGAAGAAGTGATTATTCTTAAAGTGTGACAACAAATCTACAAAATTATAACACAGGTACAAAGAGTGGATTGAAATATATTAATCCATGATCTACAAATATATTAATCCATGAAATAAATACTTGTGCGCATGCGAGTCTGACAAAATGGTTGCATCATTTCGAGTTTACTTGCGGTCGATGCTCGTGCTCTATTTTTTCTTTTTTACATTAAAACAAAGGGTACTTCACGTGTAGGGCAAAGTACCCTTTAAAATTTTTTCAAAAACGACTCCAACGATTGTACTTAAATTTTATGTACGTAAAGTAGAATCAATATGCATGACATACGCATTAGCGGTACTTCGTTTGCAAGTTTGGTATAGATACAATAAAATAATTTCTGTCTGCTACACTTAAACATTAGTTTCAAGAATCTTGAATAATATTTAGAAATGTAAATGGTCCAAGAAGACGTAGAATACGTTTTTCGTAAAGTGAAATGGAAGATATGATAATGATAAAATACATAGGAGGACAGCAAACGCACTGCAGATACGAAAATACATCAATTTCTGTCTACAACGAAATAATATTCTGAATATTTATTTTACTTTCAAATTTCAAATAAAATACAATAATAAGTTCATCTAGCGACTTTCAGCATGAATAGGGCACTGGAAGACGACCAAAATATAGAGGACCGGGCCAGAAATGACCCTGTCACTATAGAACTTTTTCTCACTCTATGCTGCAGACGGAGAAACGTATATGAGAAAGTATGTATCTTATAAGTATATAATATATAAGTATATAGTATATAATATAATATATAGCTTATAAATATATAAGCTCTTATAAACATGTATGAGAAAGAAATCTTAATATTAACTCAATAGATAACATCATTTCCTCTCTCCATTAATATTTGGAGAGTATTATCATTGAGTCTAATGTTAATTTCCAACAAATAAATTAAATTTTATTTGCGAATAAAATATTTCAAATTTTATAACCTTGCGAAAGTAATGAAAACAAGCAGGTACTCTTGTATCACATCGCAACTATTCTGATGTCTCAATAGGACTAGAATAAAATATGTTTTCTGTAGCTTCATTTGCTTGACACTATCAAGGAAGCAAAATGTGTTTCAAAAAAGGGAATTGTGCTAATAAAATTCATTTTCTCAGGTTTCCTAGTTTTCAAATCACATTATCTGTTTAGTATTGGATGTATAATCCATGATAGAACTGCGTAGAGTACAGCTGTCAATGTTGAGCAGTGGCTAAGACCGTCCGGTGAGGGACACCATATGTGGATATCCAGACTGTTACCAGTAGCGACCCAGCGGCGATGCGGCACGACCGTCGTCAGACCACGCCGACGCTCCGGTCGTGGGCGGGCCTGATTCTCAGGAATCTCCAAGCCATGAGCGGCGCCATACTCTCAAGCGGTTCTTCTTGGCGTGGCGTGTATGTACCCACCTTTCTAACCTCTCCACGCCGAAGTAGCCTCGAAGAACTTGAGAAGCATGTCGGAACGCGACGTTACGTGTATGCCTCGTTTTTTATGTCGACCCAATATGCACTGGACGTAAAAAATGGAGAGCACACAAACTAACTATATTGATTGAATACGTTCCAACTTGCACCGCGATTTCTGGGAAAAATATCAGTTTTTTTAGAAACCTCTAGAAGGTTCCGTCCAAGCATCATATTTCGTCTCTGCCACCCAATAATTATTAATTCGTCGTATCACAGATCGCCATTCTTTTAATGACCTTTGTCAACGATTGGTTCATTTGCGGGTCTTAATAGATGGTTCTAAACCAAACAAACGTTACATTTCAATCTTGATACGGAAAGTCCAAGAAAATCTACGGGAAACGGGTAATTTTGAGAGAGCGAATCTTGGAAATTGCAGAGTCGTAGAGTCATGTCTTGGTAGCGACGACATGCAGAGGTGCATTGACATCAACAAGAGCGCAACAGCGGTCAGAGGTCAGCACGAAGATGGGCGGGTCCTCAGAAGGTAGAGCAAGAAATTCCACTTTCATTGGAGACGGTTCGCGGGTCATACACGCTAAGGTAAACCTGATGGGGCTACCTGTACAGTTGAACAGGAAAGTTTGCGTGACGATACCAAATAACCCTCAATTCTTATTGCAACATTGTTCACTGACCAGCACCAACTATTCTGACAGTGTGTAATGCTAAAAGATTATAGTAGCTATATTAGTTAATATGTGAACTTCATAGTGTATTATTCATCTAGGCATTTTGATAGTATTTTGTTGACTTGACTCGAATGAAAGGTGGTATAATGAACCAATTATTTCACATACGTTATATAACCAACAGCGTATATTGGCAAAAAAAAATTATTTCTAAAATTAAACAATTTGCTAGTGGGATGTTCTTGTCTCGATAACAAAAGAGATGCATAACCTAAGTGAAAATAGTGTTGAGCTATAGTTGACAAAATTTAGTAATTGATGGAAAAAATGTAGGAAATGGGGCTAAATCACTCAGCGCAAGGTCGTTGATGAAGAAGATGTCATATTTGTCTGGGTGCTGCGAAATAATAATCTTAACTAAGCTGTAAGCTCAAGGATGGCGGGATGAAATGGAGTCTCTTCATATGCGAGATATCTATGTACCCTGTGTATGTCCACGAGGGAAGCATCAAAGTAAAATAAGTCTGCGAAAATCGATAATTGAATCCAGAACAATATACTTTCGATGGGGTTCGCATTTACGCTGCGGTCAACACGCACCATGACCTGGAACGACAAGTGAGAAAAGCTCAATTTTCTCTACGTTTTATATTCAAGGATTAATTTTAAAATTGAATATACACGCCTTAGTCTCGGAATATAAGCAATGGAAAATAAACGGTAACAAGAATATGTTACAAAGTGGTAATTAATATTTTAGTAATTAAAATCATTATCATGTACATTAATACACGTGTCCCAGAATTTTTGAGTTCCTTTTCTGCGTTACCGGTCGGAGCAAATCACACGTATGAAGTATCGTACTTCAGTGCATTAAAAGATGTGTCACTGATTTCCTATTATTTCATCTTTCACCTTTCTATGATAACAGTATTTACAAATTACATCAAGAAAATTGACTCATTTATTTGAATGTAACTTGACTTCTTGAGTCCTGACAAATGAAAGCGTCTAGTAAGTAATAAACAATATTCTTAGAGAATTGTTCGTAAGTTACGTAATGCTTCGCAGTATAATATCATCGACTGCTCACAAATGTTCTAATGTCCTGTTTACATTGGTAATGCTAAATATGAAACCGAATGTATCTATTATAGAAATAGTAGATCTAGGCAAAAGTATCTGCCATATTATTCAGGTAAATAAACTAGACACAAAAGCAAACATTCATATTTTCATACAAAATATTAGATTCAATTATCAGTTAAATTTAATCGCCCGAGTTGACGTTGTTTAATGTATTTTTCTTTCTTCGTCCTTGACATCGGTCTGTTTTTTTATGTTATAGACTTAAACGAACAATTATACTTATTTTATTTATTTCAAAGATTCAAATTTCAATCCATTGGTAAAGTATTCAGTAACATTTAGGGTGTGTTATTTTGAAAATTGGAGAAATGTTAAATAATTTCGATTAATCCTTGTGAAGCGAAGGTATGTTTGTTATTTCTTGACATCGTCCGGGAAAATGACCAAGGAAGTATAACACAGAAGCCACGTGACAAATTCCAATTGCGGTAATTCTCCACCATTCGTCTCCCAGGACCCGATAAACTGTTACGGTAGCAAACCGTAATGAAAATCGTTCAGATACTCCGTGTTCAATTCCCGGCGGGTCGAGAGAAAAAAAATTGTAGCTTTTGCTGGTAAACCCAGCTAACCACCCAGCCCTACCACCCACCCCTACCTCCTATCGCCTCATGTACACAAGCTTCAATAGCACGCTACATTTCTCATTTACAAATACTACAACGCAATGCAAAGAAAGCGGATAACTTCTATCTCGTTCCCTGCAACGTCGTGTGAACAGTTCCTGCTGGGACCAAAGAGCTGATAACTTTCTTAAGGTAGTATGAACTATGGAAAGTAGGTCACTGCTTTTGAATATTCTAAATTGAGGCATGTAAATCTAAAACGTTTTAAGAGCCAAAAAAAAAATTGCTTTCTTTGCGCTTTGTTCTTTTCGGCAACGCAAATGCTGCGGTAATCGTTTAAATGTTGATAGTTTAATTGCTATATTGGTCAGAAGTTAGTGATGCTAATATGGATAACTAGTACGTGCTAAGTTCTATACTGTAAGTGCCATTTTGTACAAGTAATTTGTTGTCGTTTGGTGCAAATTTTGTTTACATTTTGTTTAGGTTCGAATTCTTTTGATTTTCTCGTCACATTTGCTTTTTTACAATCTTTTGCAGATAGTATTTTTTTCATAAATATTTTAATGTTAAATATAAAAATATTTTATACGGATGCTATTCCTTGAGATATTTATTTTGCATCATACTTCCTATTCATTATACTCTTAGATTTATAGTGTATTGTGCGTTTTTCATTATGATATATTTGCAACCATGGGAAATTATATTTTTTTACTTTTTATTCAATAGTTTGTCATAACACCTGGTAAAATCATGGTTACAACACATACTATCTTTTGGGACTCTCCGTAGTACTTGAAGCGTTTTTTTGGTAACTTAGAACATTCTCCCTATTTTAACTAACTAGCATTTTCAATGTTTTCAACAAACCTTAAATTTGAATAAAATTTATTTTTAATCACCATCTGTCACAATATAAAACAATTCATCTGTGATGATTTTTCCTGAATTTTCTATAATCAATTATGTTTTTATCAGTTCTTTGTGTCTCCCGTAAAAACATGTCTTTAGAACTTAAAAGGATTTCTATTTACATACATCAATTCTTTTTCAATGTCTGTCAAATCGTATTGTAATATTTGGAATCTGCGGGGTTACTATTTGATCATATATTCTTGAAATTGTATAATGGGTTCGTATGGAATGGAACGGGTCTTACGGGTTCTTATGGAAAAACCCTCTGAAAAGAAGATATTTAAATAAATTTCTATGTAATTTCTAATGTAATCAATACAGAATACTACCACTCACAAATTTAATATAGAAAAGAGCAATACAAAATTTGCATTGCCTTTCGCGACAATTAAGAAAATTATTCAACGAAAATTGTCACAGAACTAGAGAAATAGTCAATCTAGAGACCATACTTCAAATATTGTTTCAATCTAAACTGTAAATAATAGTTAAATATTAATAGTTTTCAATACACCATGATTCACGAATTTCTGTTATAATAATTATTTTAACATATAATTAATATTATTGAAAGTTATTGGTAGTTGCACATGTACTTGACCAGACGCTTGGCACGCTAATACTACTCAAGGTGAAACTAGTGTAGGTAGAAATTAAACACTAAAGTATCTTAAATCCACAGAGTAACATGTACTTATTTTGATTTCAACTCGAAAAATACCTCACTTGTCATTTAAATTAAATAATTGCAATTATTATTGATGGTGCAATACATTGTGTCTGATGGATAAAACTTTTATTATTTTAAAAAGACCAACATTTAAATCATGTATGTGATGGAAATTTACTAAAATTTGTAGTAAAGTTTCAGTAGTATCTTTCATTTCGCTTTCATCTACAAGTCACCGGAAACTTGAGAAAAATATTTTCCTTTTTCTGAGTTGACATGTATACTTGACGAAACCGTTCCGGTCGTCCGCAATAATTTTACATCCTCTTATGTATTTCAAACCAGCCAAGGGAGTTCGTGAATATTATTTGAACTCTTCTACAAACTGATCCACAGAAAGTAAATCATATTTTTTCTTCATTCTTATNTGAATATTATTTGAACTCTTCTACAAACTGATCCACAGAAAGTAAATCATATTTTTTCTTCATTCTTATTCATAGTGTGTTTAAAAAAAATTGAGAATAAAAATAAAGAAAAGAATTACACATATCAGAGATTTGACTATCTCGAAGTGGTGCTATACTGAGGAACTGATTACGCTGCAGAGAAAGAGAAATTTGTGGTGGGAGTGAGGGGGATGAAATAGTCGAAGTCGAAGGGCGGAGTCGGCACGCGGAGCCGTTTCTACGAAGCGGCAGAAGAAAACAGCGCGAGCCGATGCGAAAGTCGCGTGGGCGCTGCGCGTGATAAGGACACCAACGGCGGGGAATCGAACTTCCAAGGACTTTTCGAACCGATTGCATCCCTTCAGAGTTCAACGGCTCTTGATCTGCTTCACGGTTTCTCGGAATAACAATGGTTTTCCGTGTTCGCGGTTCGTTGTTTCGACTTGCTCCGGTGGCATGTGAAATCCACCCGCATGATTCTTCTATGCCATGACCAGGTCTCTCATATCAAGACGTGAGCCGTGTTGCCTGATTTTATGACGGACCTCTCCCTTCTCTCACGTCCATGTTAAAAAAAAAAATCTTCCGTAATAATATAGTTATCCCTACTATCACAATCAAAAGAAAGTGCACTTATGTTTGAATAAACCCTTTTACATATGGTCTCTGCATGTTTATAGAACAGCTAGTTTCCGAGAATTACACTGACAGTCTTTCCTGATAATAAAGTTTGCAGAACTGTTTTATTATAACATATGTTATATGTGCTTTAGAAATAACTAGTTATATATAAATCAAAAAATTCATGCTAGCAAGGATCATTGAAACTTGTTGTCAATAATTGTAGACAACGATGTTAATTGTAGATATTTCCATTAATATTGTAGATAACTGAAGACATTCTTTTAATTTTTTCTGTTTTTTTTAATTCAAACTTTAAGACGATTCATTGGATGAGTGAAAAATTTATTCATCAATCCCAGTATCATAAACGTTATTGAGTTCCGAATTTGACGTGAATAAGGACATTCTGAAACAGTAAAAATAACTATACCCCTGGGCCAAGTGATGGACTCAATAATCAAATTGTAGAGGTACGATGAATAATGGAGAAACAAGAATTTGAATTTCTCTTTTGTAATAGTTAGTGGAAAAACCTTCACTTCCCAAGTATAGAATACTTAAGTGTCCAGCTACAGATCCTTTCATCTATTTTTTCTTTTGCAACAGTTTACACATTAATGGTAATCTTACGAACGCAACTAATATTATGACAAATCTTTTTTTCGCAGTAAACTCATTTACGTTTTTCCCTCTACGTAACCTCCACACACGTCTGTGGTTTAGAAACAATCATATCTTCCTTGTTTATGTCTGATCTCAAATTGAAATATCACAGTTAATGATTTTTTCGCTATTTACTAATCATTTTGTTTTGGCAAAATTTCGTTTGTTTACTGTGAACAAACGAGAGGATTTTGCAACCATATGTTCAGTTACTATAGTCATGTATTCGGCGTTTACAGTTTCAATTACTGGTTCACCTCCACTATGCACACCAGTATGGCAGGTAAGGAACAAATACTACGGCCCTAAGGCTCCCCGACATAGTTCGTATTGAGTTCCTTTTCTTATAGTTTCCATTTTTTAAGCAAAAACCTTTTTGCTTTACACGTGAAAAAGCCAATTCCGTCCTCTGCAGTTCTACACGAATAAACCTCTAGTTTTAAGGTGCGAAGTTATTTCACTCCCGAGAACGCGCAGGTGTATTTTACGCGTGTCGAAGGGCACTAACGCTTGAACCTCTTGGCGCCCCTTCATGAGGTGCTTCTCAAAAAGGACTGGAAAAAGTGGGGTACAAACACAAGACCGCTAAGGGAAACATTCTTTCCTCGGACCTCTCTTTTTAATACATACCTTTTTTATACGTGACCATTTTATCGGTATTTGTTTTGAATACTCTCGGTCGTTCTAGTACTAAGGTATTGGCAACAATTGAATGTGGAAATATTATGGATAAATTTTCGGAAATGTTCCAGAAAGAAACTTAGCTCTTAAATTATAATTTTTCGATTTGTTTCTTCGAACAATTTAATAATAAGACTCATACTCTAGATTAAATTATAAAACTAAATAAATATTTATTATAATAATTGTATATTTCCTTTTAATACAATAATTATAATAACAATATTGTTGTTTTGTTTATATTTTTCTGAACACCCCTATTTGTGGCGCCCCTGAAGGTGTCTGCCAGACCAAACAATTCTCTCCGTGCACCCCTATGTTCATCTCCCAAATCTGTGTTCAGCACAGTACATTCTCTCGGTTCACTCTCGAAGTGTTTCAGTTTCTTAGATGACACGATGAAAGAGAAAACTTATTTTATAATTATGTTTGATAAGCACCTTAGAAAACATAAATTCAAAGTTAACCGGAACGCGTACGAATAGTTCGGGAAGAAAATAGCACTATTTATAAGTATAGAGATACAACATTTCGATTCACAAGATACTGGACAATCCTCTTCAATCTGTTCGTAATTTATGCAATTTATGTATTGAACACGTGTATACATAGTAATATATCATTTGCATAGTACATTGTAATTTACATCAGTTGTGGTGCACCAACGAATCATAATACAATGTGTGATGTTGTAAAGCAATATATTGATGTGATATGTGACGAATGGTTGAATTTTTTTTATATTTGTTTCCAGGTGTGTGGTAACACTATTATTTATTACATATAATTACTTACATATTTGTACTTTTGTAGAATTGATTCAATTTTACGCTTAAGATTGTTAAGAGTTTGTATTTTTCTGTATTTTCCTCTTGTGAATAATGAATTACGTCATAAGTCCTTCATATGTACTTTATAAAGTAGAGTTGTAGGTAATCTAAACATTTTATTGACTAAACCTCTTACCAATCTTGTTAGAAACACGTGGTCATGAATTTTCATTGAAGAATTCGGTGTGTAAAATCGAAAGTATTGTGATGGAAATTCTTCATCGTTGACGAAATAGAGAGAAGCAAAAAGTTTCCTTCATGCAAAAAGAATATTTCACCCCAAAATATAATATTCACTTGTTTCGGTGGACAATTCCATAGAAGAGCTAGAAGAACTGACCCGAGATGAAAATAATACAGGCGGTGGATGTATTGAGACCTCCCGCATAACAGAGTAACCCACATTCCATAAATATCTCAATCAGTTCCTTCATTAACAGTAGTCCACTGAAACTAATCCCTGGTGCCGTATCGAAAGAAAATATGATCCACATCGAATTAATGGAAGAGTACTTTGTCGGCTTCATCGAGTTACAGTAGGGGGAAAAAACTCACTCATATGTGTGGGTACCTCATTACCATATCGTAATTGGTCGTAAGTGGATTGCTACACCCAAGTGCTCGCGATGCAGTAGTTAGATGCATTGTTCACGGAAAATGACGAAACTTTCTCATTTACGCAGCATGTGGTATTGTAATCGTGAAAATTCTCGATCGCGAGATTTTGTAGTTCCCAAATACCAAAAAGGTTTCTTTTCAAAATCCGTCTGTCTATCCGTCCGTCTACGCGCAGTGATCCTGTCTGAACGGATTCCTGATCTCCAGTCCTTCGTATTGAGAATAGTATCTGCATTTCATCGGTTTAATTACGTGCTCTAAAAATTTTATATCTAACCTAAAGGGTACTGCACGTGAAGGTTAATGGAAATTTTTTACATTTTCTTAAAAATGGAGATTATGTAGCACGTTGTACATCCATATAAGAAATATTTCCCTCAAAAGTTTGGTAGATGTGAAATAAGCGATTTTTTTCTGTCTCATCAAGATATTGTTTCAAGAGTCTTTATAGTCACTGTGTTTGCTGATCGGTAGGCGGCGCTGTTCAGGCCTCATCGCGTCTTTAATTTGAGGTGGAATTAAAGCACGTTGTATTTGATTATGGTATCATAACTTCTCTTTTCAAATCAGAACAAATTAAAACTTTTTCGTTCTATGTATGTGCCCATCATGGTGTTTGTTAACAAAATAATAAAATAAATAGACGACAAGTTTGCATCCAAACGTTCAACGATTAAACAGCGTCCACCTCTGTCATACATGACTTCACAGGTTTATGTAACTTTAAAATCGACTTCAACCTTTTTTGTAGTATATTCCTCTACAAGGCAGGCTGCTTTCTATTTATACAAGATTCATTTACAACATTCGCTACCATACTTTTGCTGTTTAAAATAATTGCTTGTTTCACAAAAGTCGAACATTTTTTGTTTTATCTCTAAAACATACATCTTTCCTACATGTATATGAGTCATTCTTTACATAATATGCAATCAAATTTCCAACATCTTCAAATTAGCAAACCATCTCTCCTTTGAACTAGCAGCTGTTCTGAATTCTGTAAAAAATATGCTTTCATATGCGTTAGGAATCACAAATTAAAAGCATTAAGGCGTTGATAAATTTTTATTTTCCAAAAAGCTAGGGATTCATTTAAAAGTGTAGTGTATTAAGTTGAAAAGAAATAAAGTGAATTGAAGATAACAATTCACATTTGCATTTTTCAGCTAAAAAATATTACAATAAAGGTGTGGCAATTTTGTATTAAAAGGATCCATCGATTTCTTAAAAAAAACAAATTTTACCACAGAATATTTTGCTGAGATCTCCAAAGTTCCTCAATTCAAAGCTTAATAAATGTTATCTACCCTTTCCATCTATATGGTAATTTTAAATGTTCCTTCCGCCCCAGAAGAACTCATTCCGACTTCAAATTGTTTCTCTCTTACATTTCCTTGCGTATTTATTAAAACGATATCGTTGTAGTCTGACTGCCTCAGTAACACATTCTTTCTTTAAACGGTAATGCACACGAAGACTTATTTGAACTAAATTGCTATCATCTGTACTGCTTACCAAGTACGCCAAGCCATCTTGGTCAGGGTGTAGCAGACTTGTTTGATGGCTCAATAGAGCACGATCAGATGATACACTCAATGGTGCATCATTTTCCACGCTAAGATTCAACGCAATTAAGCGGAACTTATTAAAGCAATTGGTGTTAAGATAGCATCACGCTACACGAATACTAATATAAATAGCAAGAAAGTAAGAGATTGATGTGGATGTGGACAATCAGAAACATTGGGTCGGATTTGTAATTATTTTAACTTCAAATGACAAGAACTGAGTGAATGAATGCTACTTAATTTTTGTTGGATATTTATATTCAACTTTGATAGATGTGTAATAACGATTCTTCTTTGCGCAAGCAATCCCTGCAGATAAGAATGCCGTCGAAAGCAGTTTTGGATAATAAAAACAAATTGTTTGAAACTATAACTTTTTCCTTTTCGTGTGTGAATTAAACTAATATACCGTCAAAGCGAGTATTGGCTTTAAACCGGCTGAGTTATTCATTAATATTTATTAACTGCAAATGGGCAGTTAATTTGAAGGAAATCAGAAAATATTCTCTAAGCGGTTGAATTCACCAAAATGCAATTTTCATGATGATATATCATGACATGTGACTTAACCATTTGACCTATGTAACAAATTTGTAAGATGTTTTAGCTGCAGTGATAGTGACACTTTTATTGTTTTTTAAAGTGGAACTTGATTTTAGCACTACTTCGAAGCCCGGCAAACACAAATACAAAGATATAACATTCATTGAATTTTAATAATTAACGACCAACAACTTCATGAATATTTAAACATTTCGAAATACAAATTAGACTTGACTTACTCGTAGGTGAAGTCTTCCGAAGCTGAGAGAAAAGCGTCCACTTTCATCTGCCGGCAAAAAAAATCTACGACCCTGTTACGCAGCTGCTGTTTGTTTAATAAATGTTACTTCTTTGTGATCATATTAACTTGAGATATTCTTTGCATCAATAGTATTTATGATAATAATGCTCTATAAAAAAGGTACTCCCTAAAAATGCTTTATAACAAATTTCCAAATAATTTATGTCCGAAAGAAATTAATAGTGTTATCAGAAATGAGGAACAAAAACAAAATTTTGATTTCCACTTCATGAACAAACGTGTGGCGCAAGGCCAAACGCACATCACAGTTCATAACTTTATGATCCACCTTAAGATTCAAATGCAAGCAAAAGTAGACTTATTTGAAGAATCGAATTTATTTTCCAAACTCTAATTATATGCTGATAATAGGACCATCGCATTTTGTTATATCGTCAAAATCTTTGCTACAGTTTTCTCACTCATTTTATAGCTATTAGAGCACTTCAGTAGAAACACAATCCGCGTACTACACGACCGAGAAGAACAACGAAATCCGATTAAGAACTCGCACTTCGCAGGCGTCGTACCATCACTAATGCAACCCTCTTATGATTATGCATGTTCCTTGCTTGCGTGTCTCGAGTTCACAAATTTAACAGATGAATGTTCATTACGGCAGCGTTCACGAATGTGAGCGACGTTGTAATAAAGGATGTCTCGTAGCAATTAGGTGATGTATCTTGGAAAGGAACACGACATTCGTCTGCGTAGAGAAAATTAATTTTTGTTGTCAGAAACGAACTATTATCATCTTTATTTGCATTATTCTGACACCAAAGCTTTAGATCCAAATAAAAAATATTGAGACCCCCCGTGTCCCACATTTCCTATAATTTGTAATGAAATTATTTTATTTGTAAAAATATAGTTAATTTATAATTCGTTGATTAATTAATAAAATGAATGAAATAATTGAACAAATTTTAACCACATTAATGAAAAATACCTTTCAAGCTAACATAAATAATACTTTTAGGTGACAAGTCTGGGTCCTCTCTGAAATTAGTTTTTGCTACGGGCCAGAGATAGAAAACTATTAACCTTTTCTTACAGCTGAGAATATAGAGAAATCCCTTAAATGCTCGTTGAAAAGTAGAGACATACATTTCCAAAAGATATAAATGGGAAATGGGAAATGGGGAAATTTGCAGCACACAAAAGAGTAACATTCATGAACAAGCACTTTTCAGTTTTCTACAGATATAACGTGAATACACAAAACAATTGAGGAATGTAGCAGGTTACGTTGGTTTCGGCGGGATCCCACAGGGCTGCCACCATATCAACAACTCTTGTAAGATCATCTTTACCATGATAGGCGTGAATTTCAAAAAATGACAAAGGAGTAGGGCAGGAAATGACAAAGCAGTGAGGAAGAAGTCGTAAATAAATTATTGTGTGTGTCATGCACATTAAGTCTGACGATGTTAAACGACCTACTTCATTCGTATCAATATGTTGTACTAGCAAAATATTAAAATATTAAAAAAGTCTTAACCTAACATTATCATAGGGCGTTTCGGACATTTATTTCAGTATTTCTGTAGAATACCCCGAATGGGGATACAAGGACGAATATTCTGCACTACATTCAAAATCTGACGCGAGTGAAGTTGCGGGAATTCAGCTAGTGTTCAAATAATGGCTCAGCAAGGATATCTGTGCGCAAGGTCGCCTGTGTCGATTAAACAAAGAGGTGTAAAGCTACTTCACGCTCCGCAGACTCTGTTAAGCTTGAGCTGCGAGCGCTCGCTTCCAATCACGACGCCGTCTGCGCAGCGTCGAGTCTCTTCGGTCGTCTGCGGCGGCGGCGGCGGTCGTAATTGCTGGCGTCGCGTCACGCGGATGAAAAGACAGAGTCACGGCAGTGAGTGGTTCCAAAAGAAAGGGAACGCAACAACACATACGGTACCTTCGAAAAATAGGAAAAATTAATAATGAAACTAGTATATGCTAAATATAAGGAAACTGCTCCTCATATACAACGGTATTGTGAGCTATATGATCGGAGAGGGTAGAATTCTTAACAAGTTACAAGAAAATTGATATATTAAATGGATCGTTTATTAAATAGTAAAAAAATTATATCTTTCATACAGAAGATGATTACTTCAATTTGTATTACAGATACTGTTAGGGATATATTTTCGGATTAAATAAAGCAAAAAAATATTATTATTATTATTATAAAAAGTATTAGAAGAGATTGTTAAATTTGATCCTCATAACGACAAATGTTGAAGACAAGAAAGCCTCTTGGTGATAAATAAATGGAAACAAAAAATTAGACATATTGTAATAATTCGATACATTCGACATTTTTGTTTTGTTTTTTCTCTTTGTTTGCGTAATTGTAAAATATACATAGAACTAATGTCTACAAACACGAAGAGAAAAACCAAAAAAGTATAAACTCTGGAATTTTTTTTCTTGCACACATTTATTCTCCAACTTATGCGACGTTCGGAAAAGCCAACTTCATATAGGGTTACTATTTCTGTCCTTTATGCAACAGTACGCGAAATATTCTTATTTGCCATTACAATTGAAATCAAACAGCAGCAAATAAACCGCATCTACGAAAGTATAAATATTGATAAACTACTAATGGTCATAATCGCATGCAAACGAGTATACTAAAATATTAAGTTATTTCAAAAACTGCAAAAGTTCGTACAGTTATTGCAATTACTTGAAGGTGATAAACGAAAATGTAAGAACTATACTTAAATATTCTCTTCTTTTGTTTATAAAGAAACTTAATAATTGTTCCACGAGCTATTCTGTATGACAAACCAACTAACAGTGTTTATTATTAATATATGTACTGCCTTATTGTGAGTAATTGTACAAAATGATCTCTACAACATAATACTATGATAATTGTTTCGAAATGTATTACATTGAAAATATCCAAAAAGAGATCAAAACTCTGTAATCGCAATGTTGGAGGCAGGGTGCGTTATACGCTCTGAAATAAATAATCCCATACATTTGTTCATAAATAAATAAATAACAAACAATTTTCTTCGTTTTTTCATTAACATTATATTGTTGTTAAAAAATTCATCATTGTAAAATTATTTTAATGTCATTTCATTTTTGTTTATTCTTGTCCATAATAGTGATATTTCTACCTCTACTCAACCTTGACACAATTGTGAACGATAACTCTATAGTTCCATACCTGTCCGAGTTTTTCTCCTCTTTCCTCTTGAATTTCTCATTAGAATTAATGGGATTGTCCCTTGTTTACTTCCAGAGAGTAAATTAGTGCACTATGGTCACGTGGCCAAACATAGCTCTTAATTTTTTTGGCAAGTTATTTATTTGTCAATGAATAGGTTTTACTTCACGAGTTCGGTAATTAATTTCGTCATTAATGTTGAATTTTCGAATCAGGACTGCGGCGACCAATCCTGATAAGAGAAGTATATTCAGTATAACGAATCGAAGAAAAGGATTTTTTTAAAATTATTTATAAAAATAAAGCACTTTCACAAAGTAACGAATTCATCTATCAATCTTCCATTTTTCGGTAACTTTAGTGGCGTACACAAGGAGTGTCTGTAGTGGGAGAAGTTCTGAGAGTGTGAACCGCATATGGTGAAAATTAGTCTGTGCAAACTGTGACGAAGTCAAAAGTGGTGACCAATACAAATATAATTAGTGAAGACCTTGGTTTTGTGACACTTCAGTGAACGCAAGAAGACACGCATCAGCTGAGGGCGTTTACTCCACTAATCTCAGCGGACACTGGAGACGGTCACCGTTTTCGGGGTGCGAACCCCGGAAATCCGTGGCTCGAGGCTGACAGGTGCCGTTCCCACGGTGCTCGCTTTCGTCACAGATGAATGGAGGAGAATCATTACGTTGCCACAGAAGCACCGCCGTCGTTCTCACTTCCTCCGAAACGCCGTGTCCTCACTGCCGCTATCCTCACCACCTCATTCGATACCAAATCACTTTTTTAAATTCTTATCCTAGGAGTGTGCTGAAATATTATCTGCCTTAGTAGGACACTTAGTCAGAATTGACGGGATGGTCCCTTGCTTGCTTCCGGAGAGAAAATTAGTTTATTGTTATCCACATGGTTATACACAGTGTGTAACTGCTTTCTTGACAATAAATATATTATCATTATTGTTATTATTATTTTCCCTTATTATTATTACGGTGAAAACATCAGGGTCAACTCCTTGTCGAGTGTCCGCTTCGTGGTGAGGCCCTAAACATCCCACAGTAGTCACACAAGGAGAAAGTCGGTTCCCCAATTATAATCCTTTTATTCTCATTGTCAGTTTCGCGTTGAATTTTGGAAAAGATTGGGTGTACTCGAGGGACGTGTCCGGAGCAACTCCGGAAAAGTTCCAGGCGCCACTCCGGACATGTTCCCTCAATCTGTTGCGATTCCGGACACACAGAGACAAATCAATAAAAACTTCAGTTGTGTTCATGATGGCTTCGTGGTTTAGTCGGTAGTTAAGTATAGTTATGTTATGTGTAGACGGGCACCGTTCAAGGTGGCTAAGTGGCGTTGCGTAAGACGAGACAGAAAATCCCAGAATTAAGGACAAAAAGAATAAGGAGAGAAACAGAAAAAGTCGCGGAATGTCTTTTTCTTTTTTAATTTAAGTTATGACTGGTGATGAAAATGTAAGTAGGTTTGAGAGTAGAAGTGTTAATTAATTTTTTACAGTCATGTTTGTGAAAAAAATAATTTTCGAAGCGTCTACAGTTAAGAATAGTGGCTGTGCTTACTCTTGAATCCATTCTCAATAACCAGTGTCCAGTGTATTTGTTGAGTTCAATACCTTGGAACACACTGAAAAACTTTAATTATCTTTCAGCTAGGATACAGCAAAGTTGACTGCTGCAGGACTGTGATGGCAACAAAAAGTCACCAAAATACTGAAATAGTTGCGTATGTTATTTCATTCAATTGACGGAAGCTCGATCACATAGATTTTCGTGGAGCTATTCTCACGAATTTAAGTGTTTTATCGTTATAGTATTCCGCAATTTACGCTTCTATATTTATTACATTTTGGTGTTACACTCATGTCTCCGTCATAAGAAAGTTCACGACTTAATCAAAATAATACATAATAACTACCTCTTTATTATCTATTTTAGCCTAATTTCATCCCTCAGGTAATTTCTCATATTTCACCCATATAGGTTTTGAAAAATTTAAACTTCTCTTCTTTCGCAATTAATGTGTGATACGCCCTTGTTCCATTCACGTCTTGTTTCTTTAATTTCGCTATAAATCTTGTTCGTTCTTCACCATAAAATTCACAATTCCACACAGTTTGCTCCATTGTTCTCTGTCTTCGCCACACATGCACTTGTCGTCATATATGATTTTAAACCTACACAAATAACTCCGTGTCCTGAATTTCCACGTGAAGACAGAGAGAGGGGGATTATGAGAGGGGGATATGATAATACGAGTAGACTCCGTCGCATCTTCCTTTGAGCCGAAACGTCGTGGGTTCATTGTCAGCGTCCGAACAGCGTCTGGCGCCTACCACTGTTGCTATCTCAACTTCCCTTTACGACATTGCTCCTCTCAGAACAGAAGAACATCGGAACAAGAGCCAGTTCCTGTGGTGAAGGGTGGGGGTGGGGGTGGGAGCAGACAGAGCTCCAGATTCAGTGCCAAGCGCCGTCGGTAGCGACTTGTCTTCTTTTTTGCGTCTGCAGTTGTAAAGTCATGGCGTCTGTACTTCGGCGCCACTGTCGCGACGACGGGGAGGTCAGTAATAGACGAGACGGGGTCATAGCTGTGATGGCGGTGGCTATCAACAACTCGTTAACAGGAACAAGGAAACAATGAGTCACTCCACTTGCTCCTATACAGAAGTCGTGATTCGGGATTCACCAAAGCAATATCTCGAATTAATACTTAGGGGGAATATTAGATAATTTTACATAGTCATTTGTATTACGAGATTACATTATTATCGGGAAATAGTAACGTCACAGAAATGATGTATGGCACCAAAATATTTGGTTGCTATACAATATGCAGCTAATAAGAAAGTTTGTTCTTTGGAGAGAAATGAATTGTTTAGCTCAGTAAACGGACGTAATTTCTGTTGTAAAAGTTTATTACGTGAGAAAATTCAGTTTATGACCAGATAGCATTCAGAGTAGTATCAACTTAATGATCTAATGAACTCAAGGGAAAATTGTGTACAATATTGGATAGTAAATATTGATTTACGCGTCGTGTTGTAAATAATTTATAGAGTAAATTATACTATCTCACCAGTGCAGTTGCATGCGAAGGCATTCTGAAGTTGCCTACAAAAAGAAAAAATGTTCCTAATACGGGGAAGCGGTTTTCTGAGAATATTTTGGAACACTAAAAGCTTCAAGTGAAATTGATAAATTGTTTTATAGGGTTATTTATCAACCCTTGAATTGTGATATTTCAATAATTTTGACGATATGAAGAAAAGGCCATAATTAATTTTCCTTTCAGTACCACATAGATGAAAAATTAGTGAGTGACTAAAATGAAACTTAATGATTTAGACTTAACTCTATTAATAGCTATATGGAATTAGACAAATAATTCATGTATTTTGAATAAATTTAGCTCATCTTTGTTTTTGTGCTTTTCCGCGAATTTTAGCAAACGTTTGAGTTTTAGTGTTGCACATTTTTTTAAAATACAGTGTTGTAATGAAGAAAACTTTTGGTTCAGAAAAAGATTTTTTGGAAAAAGTCTTTTTTTTTGTTTATGAAAATGAAAGAATCAATATTTTTTAATTTAAGAATATAAACACCCATTTGAAAAAAACAATTCTTGGCGAAAATTTAAATAGCGTATCTACAACTAACTGGAATTAATTCTGAGTTAGGCAGTGCTAGTGTTAATGTAATTAGTGTGACTTATTTTCGTAATCCTCCAATTACTTTATGTAACTCATGTGGAACTGCGAAGAAGTCATACGCATAATTAAAGTCCAACCAGCAATTAAGGAACAATACCAACATGCACGGCAACCGACTTGATGAGAACAACTTTTAGGACACGTGAAGCAGTGGTTGAGTGGATTGTGGTAAAGGATACAACGCAGTGACACCAACTTACTCTCTAATGAAATTCCGACGCTTTCTTCAAAGTAAGCCACCACCATTATCCTCAAATCGCACTTTCCCCTAAAAGTTACCCCCATCCTAATCTTTGCGTGCTTGCATATTCACCCCTTCTCACTCCTCCGTCTTCAACAAATGCGCACGTTCATTCCGGTGTGGAACCTCGCCCTCATTTCGATCTCCGGAACGCTCTCGGGGAAAACCCACATCGGAGTCTGGGGATTCCCCGCGGACTCGAAGAATTGCAATAGGAATGCGTCTAACTCACGTAGTCAGTTTAAGATAATGGTTAGAGCAGAAGCGAAAGAGGAAATAAGACATTAGCTACTATCAAATCCAAATAGAAATTAAATTTCTTGTAAATATAGAAACGCGTCAAGGAAGATTTAGAGTGAAATTACTCCTCCTCGTCAACTAAAAATGTTCACCGTATAAAGGAGGTTTTTTTGAAGGAAATTCAATCTTTTTATTTCCAATAAATTCACGTTTTTACACAGCCAACAACAAAAGATGATAGGTTAAGTAGTTCAGTACAAGTCCTGATGAAGACAATAAATTTGTTCGAAGCGTTGGCTGTGTAAAAAATGTTAATTCATTGGTAAAAAAAGATTGACCTTCCCTCAAAAAACCTCATTTATATAGTGGATATCAAGAGTCAAGAGCAAAAATTGTAAAAATGTTCATCCAAATCGATTCGTAATACTGGTGTTGTCAAATATAACACTTTTGTTCTATGCACCACTTTTACAAAACTAACGCATCACAACATTATTAAACTTGACATTTTATTGTGTAGTTTCCCCTACATTTTCCACGTATTGATCTTTATTTTGCACCTACGGTTTTACATGAATTAACTCCATTAGCATTTCTTAAGTGTAAGTAGTGGATTTTGGTAAGTGCAAATCTGATTTAATCACGTGATTTGGATACCGGGATTTGTCTCGAAGATTTATCCACTGTTCACGTTAAAAAATATCGTTTCACGAATGATAATAGGACGGTCTCATGTGCATTACCTCGAATTAAAAGAAAAAACCAATACTCAATAATCAGATTAAAAATATAATTTGTTCTAAAATAATAAAATAACATTTTTTGATTGACCATGTTTTTTAGAAAATACATCCCCGAAACAATGAGAAATTATTTTAGTTTAAATTATTTAAGTGATATGTTCTAAAATGGTTTAAAATACGTCAAATCTCCAAAAATCTATTAGTTTTATGTGCGTGAGCATGACTTTCACATTATTATTCAAGGGTAGAACAAAATAGAAAATCTACGATTTGCTGTGTCAGGGAAATTTAGTTTAGTTAAGTTCTTAGAATTCTTAAGTTT
Source organism: Laupala kohalensis (assembly GCA_002313205.1). Taxonomy (NCBI): domain Eukaryota; kingdom Metazoa; phylum Arthropoda; class Insecta; order Orthoptera; family Trigonidiidae; genus Laupala; species Laupala kohalensis. Next base: position 291,278 of record NNCF01127132.1, on the reverse strand, counting down.
TATCTTTCGACGAAAGATGGGATTACCTTCCTTAAATATTACGAGGAGGTTTGTCAATAGCTATATATTATGCATATTATGACCACAAAATCTTTATGGCGAAATATTTTTGCTTTAACAAGCACACCTAGGTGATACGGAAGATTGTGTACTATAATAATTCAATATAATTTCATACCAAGAGACCAAATGCGTGTGTCAGCGAGAAAATTGTTCACTTTTGTGACACTTTGGAGCTATTAATTCTTCTAATACATACAATCAAAACCGATCTTTGATTGAGGTTGGAGGTGAAATCATAAGCGTCTTGTCTGAAAATCAAAACTTTCACTGTGTCAGGAGAAACTTTTCAATCAAAATTACCCATAGGTCAATGTTATGATTTGAATTTCTAGATTGTCTTGAAGAAAAATCGAAAAATTAACAAAAAAATTACCTTTCCCCCACACATTGTAAGCTTCAAAACTATTATATGAATGAATAAGTTAATTCTATGTTCTTTTTATTATTGTACTTATTCCCTCTTTCTCATTTATCATATTATTTTAATATAAATATTATTCAGAGTACGTATTTGTTACATTCACGGGTCCAATATCAATCAAATTTGGAAATATATTTATTTACTCACCGAGAAGAAATAAGGTGGATATTACTCATCCCTAATGCAATCTAAGAACCTGAAAAAATAAAAAAACACACCAATTAAGTCTTTACGCAAAGTGACAGAAAATTTTTCAGAGAATGGTCCGAATAATGCAAATAATGCCAAGTTAGTAAATTCGAGAAGAGTGACGTAATACACGTTCAGGGGAAATTAGTTAAGTATCAAGAACATTTCCTTGACGGGGGTTCCAATACTATCAAACTGCTGGTCCACCACTTAGGTCTCCCGAAACGCATTCTGATTCTTTGTTATGAGATATGACCCTTTTTCGTTGCTCACTCCCAGCATGGGGATGGGATACATGCCTAACGGTCACGTCGTTTAGATGTGATGTACAACTTTCAGGAGGGGCATAGATGGCGCTATGGATAGCACCCCATTAAAAGAACAATACATTCCGGGTTCTGGTCCCTACCCCCTTCACCCGGCGGGCGTTATTACATTTCCTTCTCATACACATACAAGAATGGTGGTAAAGATAGCAATATTCAAGGAGATTTTTCGTAAAATAAATGATTTATTAATTAATATTCAAAAGGAATACGGACAATCATTTATGTTTACAATATAACACAGTTTGCGTTATTTCTTTCTAAGTAATTTTTTTCTTGCTTATTTCTTTATTTACAATTTGTTCAAGTTACTTAGTATTCGGTGAATTATAATGTTTTTAGTAACATTATAATACATAAAATAAATTTGAAAGCAAATTCATGTGAACCATGATTTGCGTAATTTTTTAAAGACGTAAACGTTTTTTGTCCAAAGCAGAATTAATCGCTGCTTGTATCATGATTGCACTTATAACATAAAGGAAAGTAGTTGAGAGTAGCTCTTCTGAAGCCAAATGTGGCCTATTATGATAACATGTTAGTCTTAAATTGAGGTTAAATCTCGATATTTTATAAGAGATAAAAATAAAGAAAAACGTTGTGGTGGATTATGATTACTCTAAGTGTAAAAGGAATATTTTTAATTAAATTTATTTATATATACATATATGCGAAAGTATTTTACGAAACTCCACTCCTAGAGGATGAAATTGGAGATGAAATGTTTTATGTTCGTATCCCACCATAACTTTCAGCGTCCGGAGAAATTTCAACCTAACTTTATAGATAGATGACAGACAATCTTACAATAAGCACTCTAGGTGTAATACATCTCTGACACCCCTTTGGAAGGGGTGGGAAGAGGGTGGCTTCTAAAAATAATGTAAAAATGCTATAACATATTTGAAACCATGGTTATCGGTGCTGTAGATATGGTTAAGGACACCCCCAAAGCTTCGTAAGTTCACAATTAGTCCAAATTGAAGGTATTAAACCTCTAGCATCCTTGGGGTAGGGGTAGAAACGAGTGGAAGTTTAAAACAATTAAAAACGTCCGATATTGAAGTTAAATACATCCGTTTTGCGGTCGCAGAAGAGAAGAGTCACACTCTCAATACCGCTGGAATTCGCAATCACCTCCTATAAGGAAAAAATACTCCGTTTGGTTAAGGGTTGAAATGTAAAAATAATCGAAAATAACATATTGTTACATGTTGAGATCATAGTTTTCGGGGCCGCTGAAATTAGTAGTGACATTTTCGAAGACCCCAAAGTTCAAAATCAGCCCGTATACACCCTTTGCTCTCCAAGGGTACGGGATGCTATGTACAAATTATCGAAAGAGATAGATATCAGTGACGAGTTCACAGTTTTCATCATTGCTGAGTTGATTGTAACATCCTGCAATCTTGTAAGGTTATATTTTATATTACATTAAATGGATTACATTAACCGAGTAATTCAGTTAATATTATTTCACCACTACGACGAAATATTATTGTGTTAACATGTTATGCTTCACTATTTTCTGAAATTAATTACATTTTAAGTTTTTTGGTTTAGATTCTTGTTCAGATCACTGGTTGAAATAAATCTGGAGAAATAATAATTAATAATAACCTTTTAAATATTCAGAAGGGGTTTCTCAAACATCCTTGCTCGGCGAATAAGAAGCAACGCCGCTTTGATTTGCTCCTTGACCATGAACCTGATGGTACAACTCACGAAAACACGAGAAACACTGAGTTCCTACAACTCCTCATTGGCAAAACCTGAAAAAGTCATAAAAACCTTTGCATGACTTCTCTTTTATACCATCTTCCTTTTCTTTTACATCCATTTCGTGTCCAATAATTGCATTAGCGCGAGGAGTAAAACAATCGATTTGTTTCTTCGCCAATATCAAGAAATGCAAATGAAGGACAGGGATTATTAAGAAATACCGAAGGCTCGTACGTCTATATAAATAAATTAAGTTTACTTTAAGAGAGTCTTTTATTATTCTCCTGCTTCGACCTTGGAGATGCTATATTTTCTCTCAGATTCGCGAATTTAATTCCGCATACCACAATATAAGTGCTACTGCTGTGTAATCATTATAAAATCTCGGTGTCATAAGTATTCTTATGAGATTGCGCCATGAAACTGAAGAAAAAAAGCATTGTATATTTTAACCCAAATTCTAAAAAAAAGGAAAATTCAGGCTGTTCAGTGTTGACCACTCATTGTCTGAATGATGAGAAATTACTATAAACTGTGTCAATTATCTAAGTCTGATCACCGTCAAAGTACGTTTTCTGTTAAGTTTTACGAACAATAGAAACTAAATCTAACTAGTAACAATAAAAGTTATTGTAAGGCATTAGGCAAAGACAAAAGAAAAAACACTACATAACTCGCCAAAGTTTCGGAAATATTCTATCCATCCTCAGAGCTTGTTACAATATTTCTAAAACATCAGCATCACTCATCCACATCTCCAAGCTATACACTATCACACCAGACACATCCTGCTTGCTTAATTAATCAGTAGGGCATGCAATTCGATGCATTATCGCATGTATAACAACGCCAGAAATGCAGGCAATAATTGGGTTTGAATATTTCTAACTCTCATGATGTTAGATTTGTTTCTAATGTGAGTGTTCAGTGTTTTATAGCAATTTTATGACAGGAAGAATCACTGTTAAAAACGTCCTTGTCCATACATATGTAAACGAATACGAATGATTTGACACGGAAAATCAGAGTATTTCTGTAAGTATTTGTGCAGTGCAATTCTCTGATCAATGAAAAACTTCAGACTCCTGAATATATACATCACGTCACTGCCTAAAATTATTATCATGCTCTCTTACGAACCACGCACATAAGTTACTGGTAATATTATTATAATCCATTTCTAGTGAATTATAAAAAATGGCTATCATGAGACTAAGACAAAAAGTGCTTTTACTTGTGCTTTACTTTAAATTGGAATATTTCATTACAATGATACTTTGAAAGTCTGACAATTATTCAAAACATCTTTTGGACCAAGCTCTGCTGTGATGTAAGTTTGAAACCAAATAAACGCATGATTGTCAAAAATGTATAAAACAATACCAATATACGAGTATCCCTAGGTCTTTCATTAGGTTGACAAGTATTTATTATAATAAATAAATTCCAACAATGGGATTGCAGTCATGGATAATTTTATTGCTTGGTCAACGTAATATCCACTACTCTACTCAGCACTTTTCCTTGAAATATACACGTATTTTCTAATATTAAACAAAGAGAAGCAGAGACCCTACACGGAAATGTAAGAATGTTAAATTGCCTTTTCGTCCCAAAGGACCTCTGTTCTGTTAATTTCATCCAAATCATTCGAGAAGTCTTGACCGAAACAAATGTATAACAAAAACATTTTTAAAATAAAAATCAATACATTTATTGCAAGCTTCTCCCGTATCCTTTATTATGATATATCTAGTTTATTCTTCTTCACAAGAGATAAAGTTTCTTCATGTCTGAAAAATCATATTGCTTCCTACTGCTCAGTGGATTAAATGGTGCACAAAACAACAAGCTTAGATTCTTAATTATTTCTAAGATAGCGGCTTCGCCAAATACGAAAGAAGTTTACTTTGTCCAAGTTATTAGGTCCTCTGTGTGAGGTATTAATTTTTCTGAGGGATAATATACGAAAATTAGTAAAACACGAAGAAAAAAATGTTTATTTTACCAAGAAAATGCGTTTACGGACTCTCCGCATTCCTACTTCGCCGGGGAAATGCTATGAATATACAAAAAGGTTCATGAAATATTTCCTCATGTTTCAGAACGAAAACACCTTAAAACTTGGCCGGAATCTCCAGTCTTTTTTACTACGCAATCAGGGAAGGTTTCTTCCTCAAATTTACCCGGTGAGTCATAAATTCACAGCCGGATATATGACCTAAACTCACGCCGAAAAGATTTCTAAATTAGGAAAATTAGTTTTGAAAGCGAAGGTTCAAGGGAAATTAGCTGTATAATAAAAGAAGATACTAATGTTTATTAACCACGAGATTTTAAAAACTGTTCCATAAAATTTACGCCATCAAGCTTACCTTCGTTGAAAATTACAAATGTCGTGCATTCATAATGATTTTATTAAAAATAATTGACTTTGTTTCGTATCACACTTTACTTTGGAACGAAGTAGCAACGCATGTAATTCCAAGAGTGGTCGTGGTTTTCGTGGACAGAGACTGGGCAGGTTTCGGTTAGAGATATCTGTGCAGTCTTATAGAGCAATCTGTAGATAATAGGTTCCGTAGGTCGAAAGTACGGTGACTGTCGATATATGGAGGTCTGAAGAGGGAAGAGAGACAGGAGAGCGGCTGACGGGACAGCAAGTCTGGCGGTAGGGCTGGCCGAGAGATTGCGAGCTCATGTACCACAGAGGTAGTGTTCGTTCCTGCTGATGTACCACAGAGGTAGTGTTGTTCCTGCTTATTTCTATGTGGATTGCTTCTTTGTCGGTTGAGTATTTATGTTTGCATTGCTCTATAACAATCAATCGTTAGTTCCGATCATATCACTGGGTGATTATCACTCGCGTTCGAGTATCCATTACGCCCGTATTGATGCGAGTCGTTCATCCACGTGGTTCGTGTTTTATGGCCATTCTATTTCAGTAATACGATTTTGCCTTGCCATTTTGCCTTGCCTTCCTTACCATTCGCTGATCACTTTTTTCTAGCCGAGCTCAAAGAGATAATTCAAAGCTTGAGCTATTTATCTCTCTTATTAGACATCAGATATTACAGTAGACAGTAATGAGAAGAGATAAAAGATTAACCATTCGCATCTTTTCCGGAGACTTTGACTTTTTTATTTATACATTGTGTACTATTATTAACATTCGTCGTGATCTATTATTTAGAAACCATAATATGCGAGTTTTCTAATATTGAATAAAAAGACTAAAATAATCCTGCGCAGAAATGAGCGTATTTTAGAAAATTTTTCATCCCCAAACATCTACATGGTACATAAAATCAATAATTGCTGACCTTATAAAATATAGAAGGTTGATGCCGATTGTTACAGTATCTCAAATACAATGTAAATACACCATTGTAATGATGGAAACTGTAAGGGTTAAATATATTTTTGAAAGTCTTGCACAACAGAAATGTCGTGAAGCTGGGCACATTAAAAGTTCAGCGGTGAGGATAATCGCCATTCCTGTCGACTGCCGAGGAGGAGAAGAAGAAATTCTTGGACTTGGAGGAATGCCAAGAGCGAACGGGTTTAAAACAGCAGTGTTGCATGAAAGGAGCTCTGAGGAACAAGACTCGATACACACGCGATCACTCAGTCAAGCCGTCATGTCCCCACTCCCCCCTCACAGACCTTGCAAATGCCACAACTATCATCACATCTACTTCAACCCCCTCCCCCCACACCAGAAAAAAACTATGTTGACTCCACCATTAATTCTCCCACACCTTTATTATCCTTTTATATATTTCTTTAGGGTTCATGCCTTTATTCATAAATTGTCTCCCAGGTAACAGAGAAAATAGACACAAGATTCACTTTTCAAATAAAACTATTAAAATATATTTTAAAATTCGCCTTTGATGACAACAATGTACGTGGAAATACTTTGCTACTGGTTTTTCCATCGAAATACTTCTGTAATATAGTCAACAGACTTTTCTGAACACATTAATGTTTAACTTATCATTTTGATCAAAGCATAATATGTTACCGCACATATAATCAAAGTGTGCAGGGATAAATTATTTTTACGCAAGAAAGCACATTGATAAATTTTAACAGTTAAAATTGCTCATTCTTTAACAGTGTTGGTGAATTTATCTCATAGTTCTATATTGGCAAACGCTGTAGTTATTTTCACTATAAGTCTCTCCCTTCTAATACCTTTTCCTGTTAATCTATTTTCAACCCGAAGTTGATTTCATTTCCATAGGAAGCGTTCTTGATGGTATTTAATTTCTTTTCGTAAAGAAGAACATTGCATTTCTGTCAACCTTCCTTTTGTTTATTTTTTAAAACAAAGTATCATATTAGTATCCCCACTCGATTTGGGTGGTTAAATTTTTTTTTTTTAATTTTCCTCTTAGTATATTGAGTATGGTTATGAAATGCAGAGACTTAATATGGTCCTGATATATATAAACTACAAATTTTATTAAACCTATTAAAACTACAAATTTTAACCTGTATTTGACAAATTTAACGAAAATTGCCTCCCTGTCATAAAACAAAAGAATCAGAGATTTTACAATTATGGATTCAGGTCTATGTATAGAGATCTCACGATAGAGATACTTTCAGTTGCCGAACCTGTAAATTTATATCTTAGTTATCCAAAACATAAAAGTAATAATAAACTATCTTTCAATATTTTATATTTATAGTTATGTACATAATTAATCCTTTCTAAAGTTACGAGTGGGTGAAGAGTTCGTGAAATGTCCTTCATAAAAGATATCTGTCAGTTGTTCACCAGTTCGTGGTAATTTTTGACAGCTATAGACCCATAATTGATTTTAAATAATAAGCAAGCAAATAAAACTCGCTTTTATTGTTTTCTTAAATTTTGGAATGCATTTTTTAATACTTAAAACCCTATAAGAATATGAGTATTTCCACTTCTTTCGTGATTTAGAATTTTAAGAATACCGGGATAAATCAGCATTACCAGGAATATTACACGACAGTCAAAATAATAAAAAGATGTGCAAGAAAATGTTTTAGTGGTCCTAATGATAACTATCGATACGGTTCTTAAATTATTACTCTATTGCTTTTTGTATTAAAAGCTTATAGCAATGTTAGCATGATCAATGGCGCAATCTCTAAATATTTGGCAAATTGAAAAAGGATGTTCTAAAGTTATCTCAAAATAATGTAGGATATCAGTTTCATTGTGAGGTCTTAAAGAGTGTTGCAAAACCGTTGAATGAACTATCTCACACACGATTTTAAGTCTCTGTCTAAAAACTATTGTACACCGTATTAGGTAAAACTAAATCCGTGGTTTCCAGATGTTCAGTACAATCACATACAATTTCGTATCTGGTGCCAGTTTTTAATTGATCTATAAATTTTAACATCACATCTTCCATTCCAGTATTTCAAAACTGAACTTACCCATTGCTCGGTATATTGATTTTCAAGAAACAGTAAACTGATGGGAAAGTGAAACAGATATTATTATATTACAGCATCTCTACGAAACCTTCAAGCGAAATAACACTTATAGATATGTAATTCACTAAATATAGATTCGGTGCCCAAAATTAAAAAAAAATATATTGGACTTGTTTTTGAAAAATGTACGTTTACCTTCTTATTGAGTACTCTTTATATTTATGTAAAAAAAGACCAGAGTAAGTGCATCGACTGCAAGTGGATGAAACTCTAAATACAAAATGTGAATGAAATTGACTTATCAGGTTAGTGGTAAATGCTTCACGCAGAGGGAAGGAATTCTAAAAACCATATTTTCTGGACCAAAAACGGATATTTCTTTTATACTCTCGCGATCAAAAATATTCGTGCTTACAAGACTTCATATCTACTACGAATAATGAGAAATTATAAGTAATAAGAATCAAACGAGTTAAAGTAAAATATTTTATTCCCCAGGGTAATAAATTCTGTTTAAATTATCTATCCTGTATTCTCTCTTTCTCCTTTCGCCTGTAATAAATCAGCCACGTCCTGAGGGGCTGCTCGTAATAAGAGGTACGCCGAAGCAGAGATATGATACAAGAGTATTTCCGCAAAGGAAAGCCATGATTCAGTGCTGGAAAATACATAGTCCGCTACGCCCGGACTCTTTCTATCGGACTCTCCGTTTATAGGAGAGATGAAATGGGAGCTCGTGCACGCCGACGATCAGACAACCTTCATTTGCTCCAAATCGCAATCATCTATTGTCAGGATATAACTGTGATGTGCAACTGGTAAAATCATTTTCTATTGCAAGTTCTCATAACAATAATTTACTTTTCGTTACGATTTTTCTACTCACCAATATTCCAAGTTCGTGTGAGTTATAATCGGATCAGGAGTCTTAGTAGTAACTATCATATACGATGATTTTTTTAAATTTACGACAGTTATTTTAAGTAAAGTTTAAATAATATATTTTTGAAAGTTATTTTATTTTCAAGATTTTTCGATATATCTATTGAACGTCGAATGAAAAAGTTTTGATTGGTTTCTTCTCAGCGGTTTCACAAAATTTCACAAAGTTTGATTAATATATTATCAATAAATAGAGTATTTTCCACCCAAAAATTGAATCTAACTATTTGTTGATACTCCAGATGAAGCTACTTACACAAACGCCCTCCCTTTGCGATATCTATACTTATCTTTATCCGGGGATTTGACAAACTTGTGTGGAAAAGGTTCCACATATAAACTACTAAACATTTGAAGATTGTCACTGATATTGTCATTGAACTACATAGGAGAAAGTCTTTGGGATAGGTTTCATTTTAATACAACGTTTCGAGAAATAATTAAATTACCGTTACTGTTTTAATGTACGTGTATATATTATCCTGCGTTTCAAAACGTAATAAAAAAAATTTCATATCTTATTTTAGACCTTAATAAATATGAATACGTATTTCTAAAGTTGTAGTAACTAAAAATTCATGGTTTATGTCGAGTTTCAAATTCACTCAATAATTAATGACATTTATTTACAAATTTCAAAATCTTCTACCACTTGATTTTTGTCACTTTTCTAGTTTTACGTCTCTTTGGCCGAACTATGAGTACACAAAACCATGTTCATTACAGATTATTTCCTGAGTGCAAGTGATTTATCAAAGTTTATGGCGAGGCACAGGACGTAATTTTCCGTTACATAGAAATACGTCAAGTAAATTCTGTGAATAAAATAAATTCCGAAATGCGTTAAAAGTATTCTAGCAAATAAAAAGTTGTTAAAATATAGAACTTGATAGGAATTCTCTTGCAGTCTGGCAATTCGTATGCATTTGGAGTGTTTCCTCTTAAAAGTTTTAAATTCAAAATTTATTTTGTCAAAAAATTTAATTTGAAAATAATAAATATTTTAAAAATTATGTAAAAAATATATGTATCTATATCGAATCCTTAAATAAGAAATAAATTACATGACTTTATTAGATAATTGTATGTATTATGGGATCTTCATGTTTCTTAGAAACGATGTCTCAGAACCAATATAAACATATAAACAGTGGGTCACGTATACCTTCAGTTAAAAATCCAATTAAAAGTTGGTTGGTGAATGTATCAGTGATTTCGTTATGGCCAGTGCTAGTAGTATAACTGGAATAAACCGTGAATCTTTATCGATTTCGGACAAGCTGAACATTTTGAAAAAGTACGACTAAGGATATGCAGCAAGAAACAAAAACAGAACAAAACAAGAAGAAATCGTTAAAGAACTGTGCGTACCCTACCACATTAATAACTGTGTTGAAAAACAGACCTGAAATTGAACAAAATGGAAGAAAACGACAAAAAGTGAAACACGGAACATATGAATGGGAAAAAGTTATCTAGGAGTGACTTCAATAAGCTCGTACTGTAAATTATCCAGTGAATGGTGGTGTTATCACAGAAAAGGCCAAGCAGATAGCGCTATGTCTCAGCATTACTGAATTTTGTGGATCGACTGAGTGGTTGGACCGATTTCGAAGTAGACGTGGTAATGTGTACCGACAAATTTCAGGCGAGGCTGAAACTTTCATTGATGACGATATTGCTTCATGGAAAGATAATGTATTGCCTTGATTATTACGCGACTACGTCCCTGAAGATGTGTACAACGCTGATGGATTCGGACTGTTTTATAAGCGAATGCCAGATATATCTTTTGTTTCAAAATCCGAGACATTCCATGTTGGAAAGATTAGCACGGAGTGTCTAACAATTTTGGTATGCGCAAATTTTACTGGCATCCATAAACTGAAATTGGTTGTGATTGGAAAAAGTAGGTCTCCTCGCTGTTTTAAAAATGTTCGTACGTCCCCATGTGATTAACCTTCTCAAAGAAGTGCTTGGATGACAAGAGAACTTTTCACAAACTGGATTCAACAGTTGGACATTATTTTCGGTGAAAGAGAAATCATCCTCTTCATTGACAACTGTCCGGCACACCCAAGAGACATTCCTGTCACCAACATAAAAGTTGTATTTTTGCCACCAAACGCAACATCTAAGTTAAAACTCTTAAACCAGAGTATTATTAAAGTTTTCAAACAAAAATACAAAAAGAAATTAGTCCAGCGATTCTTGAGAGACATGGAGTGGAACCAAATCTACCAAAATTAATGTGTTCAAGTCCATGAATTACATCAGAGCAGTTTGGGACGTAATTAAACCCGATGTAATATGAACTGTTTTTGAAAAGCTGCGTTTCGTGTGTAGAAAGATTTAAAGCAGATCGACAGCTCACATCTATAAGATGAGGACTTTCAGTCATTGCAGAATTTTCCTGATTATGTAACAGTGAACTATGACCTCGTGACCAGCAACACTCGGACTTGGGATGCAATTATCGCTGTTGCAACGTCTGTGGAGAATGTGAAAGAGTAGGACGACGAACAAGAGGATGATGAACCGGCGCCGACACATACAGTTACTGCTGGCTTGAAATACTTAAGTGAACTGCGTAAAGTGCTATCCTCTTTGGAACATGCTGATGAAATGTTGAGCTTCACCAACAAAATTGATAATTTCCTTGCTGCAATTCATATCCAGAACCTCAAACAAAAGAAAATAGATACTTTCTTTCCCAGCACATCAGAAAATTAACAAATTTCAGTATTATTATTATTATTATTTTACATTGTAGGTACCTTATGTATTTCTGGGTGATGAGTTTTACATATTTTTTAAGCACTTAAGAGTATTTTTGTTCAATTCACCCATAAGACGTTTTCTCACTTAAGACGTTATTTCGAGCTGATCCCTTGAAGAGCGCCTTAAGCGAGTTTTACTGTTATATATTATTATACATAGCTTTTACAACTACAAAGATGAACGTAGTTTTTTCATTTTTATGAGATTTTTATAGAAATATGAAATATCGCTATGATCGAGTGATATATTATGATATATTGTGATCTATGTGACTGGGTAATGAACATGATTTGCCACTTTTCCTTCTCCGGAGGAAGATTACTGAAGATGATTGCCATGCAGACGAAAGTTAACTATAACCATAAATGTATGGTTGGTGAGACAATAAAATTAGCTTTATTTTACTACGCCAACAAAACGTCACCAACACCAAATATAATTGATGAACATGAATTAAATAACGGTATAAAATATTAGAAGAGTATGTAAGAGATATATCTGACCAATAATCATGAGGAACAAACTAACTCTCATGTATCTCAGTTCTTCACTTAACAAATAAGTGAAAGATATAATGTATTGTAAAATGGTAAATTTAATATTTAAAGGCTTATTTATGTATCGTTCAAAACACATTTTCACAAAATTTCATTCAGTATGTACTTTACTGACTTTAATGAATTTATAATTGATATTTATGAATGAATTTAATTAAAAAATCAGTTAATGATACAAATCAAAAAATATTGAAGCAACTTGGTTTTACCGATAAGTTTACGTCTTACACAATAAATTACGTAGTTCTTGCTTCTACTTATGCAAGCCCGCCGAACGGAATTGCGTAGCGGGATATGTGTTCATCAGGGGCTAAGCTCCATTTAATGAAGCTACAATAGCCAGGGAGTATAACATCCATTGTCTATATATTTTTGTTTATGTAGTTTGAACTTAATCACTGAAGTTTTAACAATGTTCATATTGATATTTTAATGTAACCCTCAAATATTTTTCTTTCTTTTCCGGGAAGGTGGACGCCAGCGAAAATCATTTATTCATAAATTGACCGAATTACCAGTATATATTATTAGTTCATTGTATTTTTTATGAGTATCAGTAAACACCAAGTCATGTTGGTCCATTGTAATACAACGATTTCATGCAAAATTTCATTATATAACTTCCTCCTAATTGGCGACAACTTTGCAGAGGACGGTGTGATTTCTACTAAGTAATACACGATAAAATTGTACAGAGCCAGGTGTTTGTCAGAAATGGTTTTATAAAATTACTCAATTATTGTTATTTTACTTTATTATCTAAGAAACATGCATTTTTTGAATAGTGATTAAGGGAGAAATAAAATTCGCCGAAACGTTGGCGTGTTTTAATAGTCATTTGCGTTGACATGAGCGCATGAATAAACCCAAAATATTGACAATATTGAGTAAGGTCACAAAAGTTGAATCCCAAAAATTAGTATTCTTTTAAACCTTTAAGTCCTCGCCTTCTCAACCTTTTAATCGCCAAACTTGTACAGTCCTCGTGTTCTACAGCGATTTTGCACCGAAGATATATTATCGCTATGGCGTGAGTCTACGTCTCAATTTGTCAAGAACATTGACACAAGTTTCTGCAACTTAATATTATTCATGCCACGAAAAGCAAGTGACTTCTTAAATCCGTATAAGGAACGGAGAGGTAGAACAAGGTCATAGAATTAATCTTTTCTTCGGGGAATACGAGTTTCCGTGATAGAACGGATACCTAGTAATATAGAAATAGATCATGAATCCATTATCTTGGGTCAATTTGTCTGAACTAAATTAAAATGTTTGTTCACTAGGCGGGGCTAAGATGTCAAAAACTAGAACATGTTTATTTCCTCGAACATTAATTACTAATCCGAGAAGATCTAAAATACTTTTTAAGGTTCTTAATTATATTTTGAAATCAATTTACAGAAATATTGCAACGAAACAAGTCATTCACGACAGAAGAAAAATCACGACAAGAGAATAATAAAAAACACAAACATAAAAGAACAACTTTAAAATTTTATTCTCAACTGAATAAAAGGCAAATCAAACTAGTATCAACAATACTCCGAGTCTCATTTACTTTGAATATTTTCTACAGCGTTATCAACAGGATATAAATCTTTTCCCTCCCTCTGCAGTCAAACAGATAAGCGTTCCAAGCAATCTGGCTACACTCAAAACGCAATTCAAATCTCTCAGACAGCAGCAAAGGCAAGCTGCGAAGTGTAGATACGAAAAGGCAACGTCGTTTGAAACCTCGTGCAATAAAAACGTCTTATCATTTCCCCACACCCTCGTCGACGAAGACGAAGAGTGGGGAAACAAAATGGGCAAGCAGCCAGAGAAATGGGAAGGGAAAGAGTGGCGAGGATAGCGCTTTCGATGCGACGTCACCCGTGGTTACTGAAAGACACCATTGACGGTGCCACCTCCACTTCAAGGACTGTTATTCAACGTCTTGATTGACTGTGATTGGTTATATTGATATATATCACTGTGATTCAATCCAATTGTAGTTTGTGCGCGTTGAAATGAAGCTACGCCATAGAACAGGAATACTTCTTTTCAATAATAGTAGCCCCAAATGCTCTGCACGAGGGATAATCTACTAAATGACAGTGGTAAAAAGAATGGAAAAGTGGCAAACCCACCAGTATCAAGAAAATTTAGAAAAGTTACACAATCGAATAATTCTGCAATACTTTTCATTTATCTGATGATCCAATACTTCTTTTTCTCAAAATGACATTTTTAAACCTTACAATATTTCCTATAATATTTACATTTTATGAACATTTCATTTTCATATGTACTTTCGCAAAAATACATATTATATAAAACAAACCAACCCCTCATGTTTAGCCGAAATTAAGAATTAACAGAGAATACGCAAGAGTGGGACATCTTAATCTCAAAAATATATAAAATTTATATTTTTTAATGAATAGGATTGTTTGTGTGAATATCTCGAAACGTAAAAACTAAAATGGTTATATATTTCGGGATTATTTCATGATTATCAACGTAGAGAATCAGAAAATCACTTAGATCAAGTGCAAGTTTGATGCATTGTCACAATTTCTTGTGTTTGTTAATTATAGAAAACTACTCTTGTGACAATTTCGAGCATTACTGTCGAGGCATCCATAAATATGCGAAAACGCTTAGAAGAAACACTTAGCTTTTACTACGTCTAAAGAATGAAAACGAAAGATTTCATGATGGATATTGTAATTGGATTTAAAAAATTTGCATACAATAATTTTATGATTTTGAAATTAAATGAATTATTTCTTAATATACGAGTAAGTGCTTTTTTCCATATGTATGAAGAATCAATTCTCCTTTTCATATTAAAGCCAAGAACACCCTAAGAGACGCATAACATTGTTGTGAGAGAAAGAAGGCCTCGTGGTTGAGTGGTTTGTGGGTGAGGCGAAGGGGAAGGAGTAGACGGGGAAGGGAAGTGAAGGATCGCGAGCGGCGCGGCGGCAGGGTCGCTGGCCTTCAGCGGCGGTAGCAGCGGCGGCACGGAGTCCGCCCCCAAGGTGAAGGGCGGCGGTGGAGGCGGCGTGGCGTCGCGCCAGGAAGGGAGGAAAGGGCGCCCGCCTTAAAGGGGAAACACCGCAATAAGACCGATGCGACCACAAGATGGAGGGGCAAGCGTAAAAGCATGAGCAGGATTACTTCCGCCATTATCGGATTTTCTGCTACCTCACTCGAGAGACTTTTTTAACTAAACGTAATTCTGGACCATGGAATTAAATGGTGTAAAACTTGTATAAATTGATGCATTAATATATACTAATATCGATTTTAGCCTTTAAAATACATCTTGCAGTCATTCAAGGAAAACATGAACATTTTAATATGCGGACGATATAGGTTGAAAATAAATTTCCGAATTTTGAAATAAGTGTTTTTTTCCCTCTAGTCAAAAACTTACATAAATTTATAAAATATATTTTGAGGTCACCAAGTACGTCGAAGATTAACTGTTTGTGGTGTACTGTTCGCAGCTCTCTAAGTGCTGCCACGTTCCCTGTTTTCATTACTATCTTACTAAATAACTTTTTGTTACAAATTTCATTGTCGTGACAATGCTATTACAAAACATAAAGAGTAAGTTATACCTAGGAATTTACTAGATGGTCCCTTCCTTGTTTTCGGAGAATAAGTTAGTTTATTACCCCCTACCCCCACCCACCCACATGATCTTACGAAGTTTGTAACTAATTTTTTGACAATAAAATTTATTTATGGATATAAATAGACTTTTGAATGATTGAACTAAATTACACGCTACAACTACCTTACTGTACAAGAATAGTACGTGAATGTGTTACAGAGCTACTAGCTTAGTATCAGAAGGGATAGAAGAAGTAAAATCCTACCTTCCTTCGAACAATCGATTGGATTGAATTAAATATTAATTTGTGGAAATGGCTAACGCTTATAAGGCATCCTGTTCTGCCATTCCACCTAAATCTAAATACAAATACAACTTGCAGGAACTACACCACATCGATCATGATTACGATCGATTGGATCATTCTCTATCTGCCTCACTGTTTCGTTACATTCCCCTTACCCCTATCTTCACCCTCGGTATAAGAACATCGATCGGATGTACGAATTAACTCCAAATAGATCATGGAAATGCATAAATTATGCACTTAGGTCTTGAAATTTACAATAAAATGAACACAAGTCAATTAATCAGTTTGAATAGGTTATAATGGAAAACACACAATCGTTAAATTCAGTCGAAGACATTGAAAAAATTATCACGTGTATTGCAACGCACCATAGTTACCATAACAAATATAATTTTTCTTCTGCTTCACGTCTCGACATTGAACACGATCCTCTTCAGGTGCACTAACTATTTTGAATGGATGTTTTCAAAATCTTAAAGGGCGCGACTGAATAAATTTAAGAAGTACTAAAACATTAAAATTTCACATAAACTCTTAAAATATTGACTTGCAAAAACTGATGCATCCTCCAAAGAGGACTTGTCGTTGATTTAGATATAGCATTTTGAAGTGGTGTTTTAAATTATTTCACTAACGTTATCATTGGATTGTCATTCATAACATGAAGTAATCATTTGATCGTGGTTGCGATATGAATATACTGAATTAGAGAGCGGAAAATGTTCATAGAACAATGTTTCAAATAATGCACAAAAAAAAAAAAATTCATTAAATGGAGAAGTAACTAATTTTTCCCACAGCGTATTTCTACAAAAATAAATCGGACAAATTTAATTTTTAATAACAAACAAATTTCTTTGTTACAAATAAATGTTTTATACGCAATGTAAAATTGAAATTGATAAAAAAAACTGGTTTAATTAGATTTTCACGAAATAATCCGAATAGCCCGTCAGGTATGTCAAAAATGTTCTGAAATATCAAGATATCAACTATCACGGAGTAAATTTGTCTACTAAAAATTTTCTCTAACATTAAGAATAATTAAAATAAGAAACTCATTATTTTGGAAGTATGTCTAAGAAATGTATTAACATCAATCATATTTCAGACAATTTAAATCAGATAAAATACAAAGACTGAATATTCATATCCCGTCACAGAGGGAATAATGTATTAGACAATAACATATTCCATCTCATATTTCCCAGTCATATTCCAAGGTTAAAAGAAGAGAGCAATACCCGCGGCCTCTCTCGCATTTATTGAACTTCGCACGCACTTTTCCTCGAATTTCCATGTCCCTCTCCCTCCGCTACAACCCCCTTTTCGGAGTGCTAGAAGCGTGTGCTTTCCCATCGCTTCAGTTGCATCGGAACAACGTTATGGCACCGCAATGAGGATATCCGTTGAGGGCTGCTTCTTGAAGATGCGCGAGGGTGAGCTTTCCCACGGTCGAAGCGGGAATCGGCGTCGGCGTCCGAGCGACTTGTTCTAAGGTCGAGGTTAGCTACATTCTTGAGACATTTGGATATTCGAAAATCTCTTCATAAATCAGTATATTTATATTGAAATATATAAGAAAGCAAAGAAACCTCTAAAATTTAGATGAAAGTACAGAACCTTTGTCTCATCTATCTGCTTTTCCACAAACTTAATATTTTATTCTGGAAATGATAAAAAAAATTGTACACTCGATGATAAGTATATGATATCTTCAAATCCATTTAAGTATTAATTCAGTCATCATCAGGGTCGCTTCCCAAGGGTTGGTATAGAAATGGAGTGATATGAAAGAATAATAAAAAAGACCGAAATTAGTGGCGAATCCGCAGTTTTTGGGGCCGAAGACATGTATAGTGATAATACCGACAGCGTTAAGAACAATTTATGCCCCATCTGAGAAGCCCTAGCACCTTCACGAGTGGATTATGAGAACAATTAGTGACGGTATTTACCTTAACTGAATAGCCAGCTAAATAAAATGGAAAGGGTAATATTACGAAAAAACTCCAGTCAACACTGGGTTACTTCAACTAGTTTGGAAAGTCCGCGAATGTAAAGAAGCAGCTTACGGATTCATTGCCTTGTAGCTTCCCTAACGATTTAATCAATATGTTGCACTCAAAAACCATTACCATGAAACTTAATTATACCATGCAATATATCGATGAGCAACGTCACAATTCTGTGTTCCTGTGTCCCCAAGTCGCGACAAGTTTTTCTTGAAACACGCCCTTTGCGAAAGCGACAAATAAGTCGACGGCTAAGGAACAGAAGACCGGTTACGTCGCGCGTTTTCAGGGAAATGCGTCTTCAATGTAAATTGCAGTCGGTGGTCTGATGATGAATCGTGTCACAAAGCTATACCTCTGTATTTCAGCACTTCGAACAGCCCCTGTTCAGAGGATACCTCATTGAGTTCCTCTACGCCCTGGTCGTTATTCACGACCACAGTCTGTTCTCACACAGTCTCCTAATCACGAGAATGACAAGGAAGGAGTGAGGGGCAAATGATGTTGAAAAGTGTGGTGGAATAATGAAACGCGAGTACCCCGAGAAAACGTGCCGCGAACACGCTTCGTCCACCACTGCAAATTTTACTTGGATCATCGTATAACCTCCAGAGGTAGAATGCAAATGCGCCAGTTCTACGCTAGGATTTAGATTAATATAATATGTGATAAGAAGCCATGAATGTAAAAATATAGTTCTACTCATGCCTATTCTTTGTGAAAATAAAATTTTCTTGAAATATATTTTCTCATCTCTCTTTTTTTTTTTCTCATTTTTCTCTTCTGGGTGTGGCCCCCAGGGATTTTAATCCACCTCCCCTGCAACTCAACTTCCTTGACGGCGGGCTACTTGTGATATAATTGCCGGGATTGTTCCTTACTGCTCCTAGAGAATAAAATGTTTTACTATCCTCCACCTGATTATACGCTTGCTTTGTATTATTTATTTATTTCTTCGCCTCATTTTTATATATCAAAATTATATTTATATATCATTATTATTAATATCAATAATATATCTTGCACTCTCTCGACAGCGCACCACAAAGTCATTGAATATCAAACCATGCTGAGAATCTACAACTTCATATATCTAGGAATTCCTCCATCCATTTATTTCTGTAGTTATCAAGCAAAATACGATATAGATTTTTTAACGTTAAACATATTTTCATTTTCTCCCCAAGCCAGAGACTTAATATAAGACCTAAAGATTCGAAATTTAACACACGTATTTTCTAGGGTTTGTCTATATGGATCTCCGTGCGATTATTATAAATACATATTACCTCGTTTTGATATTAAAAACTACCACGAATAATTTTCTTTAATTAATTTTTTAGCATTTTTATCTCAACCGCGTAGCGACCAAACGAAGGTCTCGGGACTTCGAAATTGGATTCACGCGTTCTCCAAGGTGAGTCCAAAAAGATCCAGAGAATTTTTCGAAATTCGATAAAAAATATTTTTGACTTACATCAATGGATATTTAGAAAGAGTGGTAGCACAAAAACTTTCACGCCAGCCAAGCTGAGAGTGCTCAGCTACTTGAATGTAATGCGCGATTCGAAGAGTGAAGGGGAAACGCTTCATAAAACTTATTTCATGAGTAAAACTGATTATAAACCACATAACAAATTAAGTTCATTTTATGTCAAGTTATTTTCATTATATTAAAAAGATGTAACAAAAAATACACAGATATATACAAATTGTAAATGTAAATTTACATCCATTGTACACTATCAATAACAATTATGAGTTATTCCAGTCTGGATCAGAATATAGGTGAGATATAAACTATTCATCTTCTACTGGTAAATACAATTTATATAATGTTTGCATCGATAGTTTTCTTTATAGTATTCATAGAAGTATTTGAATCTACTCTCTGTTACATTCAAAGCATATAATTAACAGATTACCATACGAGATTTTAGATAAATCACACAGTTCATTCATACTAGGAGAATATCAGCAATCACGTTCCATCAGATCACGACACAAATTATGTTTTCCAAAGATTAATTATATGGTTTACCTCAAAGTAAATAATATACTAGTATCATTAATTATTCCCTACACGAAATTTTTATATATCTTGAAATCTTAAAGTAATTACTGTAGAAATATTTAACGCCCAATTGTCTACACCTAAAATACTTTAATACAATATGTTTTACTTCTTAATCTCAGTGATAGTCCTGCCTCGGGGTACAACAGGATCTGTAAGGACTTAATCCTTCAGGCAAAATCCATCCTTTTGAAATTTTAAAACAAAAAAAATTAAAGCAAAAAAAAAAAAGAGCGTGGATTCAAGGAGTAGCATATATTTCTTAATTTTATTTACATCTGGAAGAAAAAAATATAAAATAAACACACATAATTTCATTTCTCTTTCAAATAAAGTTAACGTGAGCGGAAAAAAGTTTGCTGGAAGATGGAATTTCTCCCTTTCGACTGAACTACACGTTCGGAGACTAATCCTACTTCCTTCTTTCAAATTGAGTTATTGATTCACTTACGTCAACCTTGGTTGCGTGTGTAATTTTTCAACCTTCCAAAAACGTAGGCCCGCACCTGATACATCTTTATGACATTACCAACAGAGTCACGTAATTCGTATAAATAAATACGTAAGAAAACAGAACAAAGTGCCTCTTTTCTTTCTTTCTTTTTCGGACAATCCGGGGGAAAATCAGATAAGTCTTCTAATATGGACGAGGAGAGGGGTTGTTTCTCCTAACGAGACTTGTGTTATACATATGCATGTCAGTTGGAAACTTATAATGGACATGCAGCCAGAAGCCTTCGAATGGAGATTACGTTAAGGGCGGGCGAGGGAATTTCGACGTAGAACAATACTATACGTGCATGCAATAAGGAAAATACTAAGCTTCCATGCCAACTCACTAGCGTAAAGAATAAGACCAACTTCCGAATTCGAAATTATGCGCATTTTTCCAACACGAGAAGTTTGCTCGTTATTCTTGTCAGCTGACATAGTACAAGTTAAGTTATAGTTCTTCATATGGAATAAGAATCCACAGAAAAAAACAATGTGTGTGGGGGGGGGGGGGACGGCAGTTGTTTACACGAAGGAAATGCACGTCCCATAGTAGAATAGAATGCTGAGAAGTGGGAAATGGTAAAAGTACAACTTTAATGCGTGTACGCACGTACTGAAGATGCAGAAATGAATTTGAGCCGGAAAATGGTGTGTGAAGGTTAAGAACTCTTCCGTCTCTAACACTCTTCCGGTTTCCTAGAACTTTCCAGAAGTCAAAAACCTCAACACCGACAGCATAATCAGATTTAAAAAGAGTTTTTTGAGGTTTTTAAATAATGTACTATGAAAACAGTAAATATTGAAATTTATATAATTTTGTATTATTTCGAAATGAAATATTATTGCCTGAAATCATTTCCTGTAAAATATCCCAGTGAACTATCACATCGTCTTGCATCAGTATAGAATACAAATATATCACATCATCTTTCACCAGTGTAATTATTATACAACATTATAGCTATATAGTATACAATACTCGAAAATTTATATTCCATGTTTGTTACATAAGTACATTGTAGTAAATTGGAGAATATCAATGACAAGAAATGGCAATCCTCCATCATCGTGTTCTCTCAAACGTGCCAGGGTAAAGTATTAACAGTTGTATTGACTCTTGTAAGGAAATTATGTTGATACAAATCTAAGTTGTTGTTTTTTTCAAATGGGACACATTTCAAAATATATTCCATCATTAAGTTAAAACTTTTGTCTTTTTTTCGGAATTTATTTTATTATTATTATTTTATAAAACCTGTGTCTTATTTTATTCATCGGGAGTTGTCAAATACAATATTAAGCCAATATTCATTTGCTAATGTGTTTCATGTTGCTAACTGGCCGTCCTCTAATTTCATGTTTTATCTTAACTATAATTATCAATCCTTCTCTAAAAGTCACTTCCCCTATTTCTCTTTTTTATGCGATATAGACATCCTTTCACACAAATTACACCTAAGATACCTAGAGACTGAAATATGTTTAGACGGACAGGGAGGTTCACAATTGACGATACAAAAACAGAAAAGAAGGAAAAAGTAACGAAAGGAAAATTAGCGCAGGGATCTATATGAATTATACAGAATGCGATACATGCAGGCAAAAACAAGAAATGGTTTAAACAGAACAATGGAAAAGGTTTAAATAGTACTAGCAGGTCACGGAAATTTTGAAAAGTATTTGCATGCGATAGGAAGAGCTGAAGGAGAAGAATGCGTCTGTGGGAATGGAGCGAAAGACAGAGACCATATATATTATGGACAGATAAAGTTTTTACGACGATGAACGAAGAGAATAACCCACATGAAATGAGGAGTCCAGAAGATAGAAAACGACACAAACCTAGAGATACTTATATTTGATTATTGTGTAGGAAGGACGTGTGTAGGGTAAAATATAATAAAGGAAAAGAATTAAAAAGGCACAAAAAACTGTTGACTACATCAACATCCCAGTAGATGGAAGAGGTACAGCGCCGTGGAAAAAGAGATGTAGTCACGTAAGTGACAGAAAATTGTTAACTTTTTGCTGTGAAATATAATACTATTTTGGTTTGGTTTTATTGTTCACATCTCTTCAAACACGTGGAAATGAGAAACAATTTTTCTTTTTCGCTACGTTTTTCTGCTTCAGCAAATCTCTAATGTTTTAACACAAATACAAGTTGCAGTGTGTGTCTACACCATATTATTGTAAACACTGTCTTATCTTATCCAGGTTATCAAACTGTTTGTCCATTATAAAGTTGTTATTGCGTAACAGTATTACATGACACACTAAATTTTGTTATTCCTTATCACCATAACTCGTATGAATTTTAAGTTGCACAAATATTCTTTCTAAAATCACCATTTGCATCCAGTAAAAATTGTATTCCTTCATATGAATGGTTTGGTAGTATTGGAGTGTAATTTACACTCATTAGTACCCATAATCCCTTCTTTTCGCTGATACAATTAAAAAAATAACTTTACCCGAAGGCATTCAAAAAGAATTCGCTTGCATCACGTATATCCTACTCAACAAATTCCACGATCGAACTCCTCGGGGTTGGGAATTAGATCTAGCTCAGATTTGTATTAATGCGACTACATAACTTTGAGTAAGAGGTTAAATTCCGAATAGGATAAGTTACTATCTTATTATAAGAATAGCATACTATCATGGGCGTATTATATTGCTAATTACTTATTCTTTTCAGTAATGTTAGCAATATCTTGTTTAGCAGTTTATGAATGCTTGTCAACACGGTAAGCAGTCATTTTTGTGATATTTTCAAAATTAATTTAAATACTTAAAGAATTATATCCATCAGACTGAATAGGTTAAAGTACCCCCCAAAAATGGTACAAATGATAGTATGAATCATTCCCTGTCCAGGGGCGATGAATTTTCATACCCTTCCGGCGCTAAATTTTGAATTATTTGACTTAAAAGTATTATGGGCGTATATGGAGAAACATTCGCGGATGTATGTTTTTTTATATCTTGGCCAAAATACCGGTTTAACATAGAGAAAAAAACTACTAAAACATAGCAAATGGAAATGGTTAAGGCAATGACCTTAACATTTTTACACCTTACGTGGTTTGTACAAAAATAATTTACCAAAAGCTGTGGAAACAGATGTGACAGCGGCATTACGTGACTAAAGACAATGCTATCCTTGTCGAAGAAAGAGTCACATGGCAATCTAAATATAGTATCCAGTTTAGATTGTCACAAAATTGTCCTTGTACAACAGTAAAAAAGTAGTAGAATTATTAATTAATTAGAACTAATTTGGTAAATATTTCCAAATTTTGTGAATACTTGAAAACTCGGCATCGGTAAACACGGATATAGTATCTCAAGGCCACTTTCAGTATATTATAATAAAAATTCTAATTTTATACATATTAAAATTGACAACTTTTGATTTAAATTTAAATTCATAAACACAATTACTTATAAGCAATCGTTATTGCGGGCAGCAATAAATTAATTTACAAATAGCTATTTGATGTCACCTCTGCAGCAGAGCATAAGAAATAGTAAGAATATCTCCACTTCCCGCCACCAATCGCAAGACACCTGGCAGCTGTCGTTGGCCGAGTTTCCTCTTCGCGTGTTCAATTGTTTACTTGCTGTCGAAACGTCCTCGCGATAGAAAGGGTCAGTTCAACCCTTCAATTCAATGGATGTGTCCTCGCGTCTACTGATGCAAGAGATTGGGGACAACATGAAAATCGCAACGAAATATCAGCGGACATTTGTACTCAGGACACTTGAAAATAGGTTAACTGATGTCTCGGAGTGACAGAAATTATAGGTCTAATCGTGAGAAACAAATATGAAGTTTGGGAGAACTAATTCATAGACTAGGCATTCACAGAGTAAAATCAACACAATTTGACTTATTTTGGCTAGGTAAGGCATATAAATAATTAAGAAAACTTAAAATTATCAAATTTACTGGAAAATTCAGTTTTTGTGGACAATTGAAAAAGACTACTACAATTAACGTTATTTCATAATCAAAGTAAATAAATGATCAAAGACTTAATACCTTTAACGGACGAACACAAATAAACCACAAAAATAAATATTGATAGTCCGTTAAAGGACATAAGTCTTTGATTATTTATTTAATTGAAAGAAGAATTTGAATTGAAACTTAAATAAATAAATCTTCATTACTTTTTAGATCAGTATATTTGTTTTCTTTATTTCTATTCCAATTGTTTTATAATAACTTCTTTAATTATAAGAAATAAAAAACGATTTAATTTGTATCAATGAGTTAACAGAATAGTGTAAACTATATTCAGGAACTCGCTTTACTCATTTAAAATACACAAAAGCATGGTTACGGAGGTCGAGCGGAACTGTTCCGTGATTTGTACATCTCACCTCGGAAAAAAACAAAATATCATTTTGAAATATCCGGTGACATGTAGATGAAAATTACGCAAAAACTACAACAGGAAACTTAGTATATTATAAACTAATCTTCCGACATATTCGTGACATAAAACAGTCTATTTTTGAAAATAAGTATTTTCTTTGCAATATGTAATGTATTTCACCAACAACTATTGCAATTGTTTCATTTAAATAGTCTGTGAAGTATGTTATTAAAGTTGGAATCAAAATAAGAACATGTAATTCTACCTATTTATACCATTTCCAGACGTTTGCGATTTAATTCTACTTACGCTAGTGCTACCTTGACGGTAGCAGCTTCCAGTGGGCAGAGGTCGACGGCAACCAGACTCCTTTCCTGTTCAGATTCACCCCAAGGTTGCTTTTGTGTTCATAATAGCGTATCGCTTTGTATTCGCTTGGCACATGCCGCCTTAGTGCAGTTGACCGTGAAAACATCATTGAATTCTTGACATCGTGCGTCCACCTACAGACCCTTTCTGACGACCGAACGTTCAAAGGGATTTCATGTGTTGTCAACAGCAAAATGCAGCTTCTAAAGGATGCCGCCATATGCATTTTATCTCTCGAAGTTGATCATTTGTAAATTGTAAACAAACATTTGCTAAACATCTGAAGTCGAAAGATAGCACGAACAGAGATTTCAATGTGTATAATCAGCACGGTTTATCGTGGTTTATAATTCAATCTAAACAAAGACGCCTCATTGAGCTAGAAACGGAGAAATTTGTTTTGTAACCGAGTTTTTTTGTTGTATGACGTAATTCACCATATTGAATCACCTTGAATTCAATATTTGGAACAAAATTTTGAAATCAAACTGTCTGTCAGCAATCTCGTTTTATGAAAAATACCAAAGACTATTTGCTTGCTAACCGAATATTCGAATGATTAAACTATCTTATTAAAATTTACAATATTGAAATAATCCATTCTTCATGGTGTGTTAAGTATGTAAAAAGGTAATCATTGTTAATATTCTGTTATTACTCTCAATATATATTGAAATAGAAGTGGATAAATTCCTTTGATTGCATACAATTTTGCTGGAGCTTACTGATGTGCTGCATCTCACTGTAGTATATTCTTCTGATGTTTGATTACAAACTGTTTGGTTTTTCATTTTAGTTTTTTAGTGCTCCGTATGGGAGTAGTAATCTAATGTAATTGTAACATTTGATACTGAATCCTTCACTTTTAAGGTATTTTCAGCTTCTTGGCGTTTGTAAAGAAAGGAGATACGTGTGGAGGAGAGTTTCTTCAGTGGCGTCCCTGTAGGTGAAATATCCGTCGTTGACGTTCATCAAACAAACCTGTTTCGCTCTGGGGCCCTTACTCCATCCATCACAGTGACATGTCACAACACTGCAACCAATCTTTACAGTAACGGAGGGCTGGTAAAACCAAGGCTTAGTGGCCAAAGAGGGCACAAAGGATGATATTGCAGATATTGAACAGTTTTGCCCCCACCCGTCGCAAGACATTAAAATAATTTTGTCGCTAAGAAGAAAAAGTAAAACGAATACTAACTCTTTTTAAGTGGGTTCTAACAAGTAGACAAGCGTAATATTTATTCTGCCTGGTAAGCGATATCATTAGAAAAATGTATTAAAGTTATTTCATGATCTTTGGCGAAGTTATTTCAGACCACGAGGCCAGCTCATCTTCTTCTTCTTCACCACGACACAATAGGTGTCGGAGTTAATTTAGAGACACTTTGTCATTTTTCAGTCAAGATAATATCTGAAGGTTTTTTTTTCTTGTTTTGCGTTAGATTTCGTGTCTCTGTACTGCATTACCTCCGGTTTCAAATTTCCAAACTATTGCAAGGGCACTGCTCAAGTCACAAACTACTTTTATCCAACTGCTATGCTAATTAACACTTTTGTTTCGTACACCTAAATTTCAGTACGACATCCGATTTTAGTTCTCGTATCCATCCATTTTAATATTCTCATTTCTTTGAATACTACTTCTGTTTGGTCACTAATATTTTCTCTCTCTACATTGTACAGTTTCATTATAAAATTATTTTCATTACACTTAACCTGAAGAGGTTAAGTGATGATTTAGTGAGGTAATAAATTTAATTTGATTTACTTTGTACAAAGAATATGGTTTAGAGGAATGCGAAGTCAAATATCCAGGGGTTCAACAAATTTTTATTAGAAGTAAAATTACTTACACTTTATTTCCGAATGAACCCCTTCAATCACAACAACTTCAAACAACATAATGGAATGAAAGGTCAATGTACGCAAAAATGTGAATCAGTCTGCGGTTAATAAATAATCCAAACTTATTAAATTTTTTATAACTTCATTAATAAAGAAACTTCAAAATCGCTTCAAAAACTCTAAAACGCAGTAAAATAATTTTTGTCTGCTACACTTACACATTAGTTTACTGTTTCAAGAAGCTTGAATAATATTTAGCAGTGTAAATGGATCAAGCAGACGTAGAATACACTTTTCGTAAGCTTAAATGAAAGATATGATAATGATAAAATACATAGGACGACAGCAAACGCACTGCAGATACGAAAATACATCAATTTCTGTCTACAACGAAATTACATTTCCATAACACTTTTACGATTTTTATAAGACATATGTTGCTATGTGTTTTGAAATAATATTCCGAATATTTATTTTACTTTCAAATTTCAAATAAAATACAGTAGTAAGTTCATGTAGCGACTTAGAGCATGAATAGAGCACTGGAAGACGACCAAAATATAGAGAACCGCGCGAGAAATGACCCTGTCACTATAGAATTTTTTTTCACTCTATGCTGTAAACGGAGAAACGTATATGAGAAAGTATGTGCAAAGGTTTTGCACCACTAGATTCTTGTTTTGATGCCAATCCTCAAATCTTTTCAGGAGCCTGGTCCGGAATTTTCTCCAGTCTTCCTGGGGGTAGTGAGTTACAAAAAGTTACAAAGTCTTTGACGATATTATTTTATTTATTTATTTTATGTACTTCCACACAATGATTATTGAGATTGAAAATAAAATTTACGTCTATTAATATGTTCAAATATTAAGTGATGATTTTTTACTGTGCAACAATCTAAATGTGTCTCCTCTTGCAATTTTTACCCACAATGGGAATAATGGGTATATTTTGAGACTCTGAGAAACCGGAATACCACAGTAGACTGATTATCCTTCATTTGAACTAGCGTCCCTGGACTCACCACGTCCCTTAACTCCACGTTTAGCACTTGACCCCTGCTCCCAAATGGAAGAGCCTTGTCGTGAGAGGGATTTAACTGCGCCCCTCAAGTGCTGACCCTGGTTTAGTGTATTCTCTAGGGTTATTCCGACGAAGAGTATATACACTGGATATACACATCGTATTCAGCATCACAGATTGCGAAAATACCTTTAACCTTTAGTACTAATTATTTTATTTATCAAAACTCTTTCCTTCCTCAATTGTACATTTTATTATCTCTGACGTTGTTAATCACGAATTGGTGATTACCAGGAAAACAAAATGGAGCGTTCTACACCGTCGTAAATCAGTGATTCTCTAGTACTAGCGCACCTAGTTAGCAGAATTATTGAGATGAATACTTTTTTCCTGTATTTTATACTGTTCGTATTATAACACAATATTATGTATTATTATTATTATTATCATTATTATTATGAAAAAATGATATATTTTGCGTATATCCGTTAAATAAAATAATATAATATTTAGAAACTCACTTTTTTCGTTTCCATGTAAAAGAATGGCGGTCGACACCAACGGTTTCATGATTCATGGGTCATACTCCGGAAAAAGTTGTATATCTTTTCAAATGTCCGGTAACATACCACGGAGAATTTCCTGGAAATTAAATTAAACTTCTCACACATTCGTGCTGTGAAAATTAGACTACTTTTAATAAGTATTTTCTCCGCAAGATGTAATGTACTGCACCATCAATACATATAACAATAATTGCATTTAAATTTAAATGTAATGTTTTTAGAGGTCAAGTCAAAATAAACGCACGTAATTCTGTTAATTCATGCCAATTCATGCTTCTCTACCTACACACATGATTTCTTTATGAAAAACTGCAAAATTATAATGAATGACATTGAAGTTCTATGTTACTGTATAAATGAAAAAAAAATGTAGTTGATATCTTCAAATACAAACAACGATTATTTCGAACCTAATAATATTTATAAATAAATAAAGAACTAAGAAAGCTTTCTTCCTTTCACCATAATGTAAAATCTCATTATTCATACTATACTCCCTTTTAATAAGACGTTTTGTTACTTACATTACAATTTAAATACAAACAAAAGGAGTTGAAAATATTCGCGCACGAGCGAGATCTAGTAAGCTCGACTTTCGTATTTTACTCAAAACACGAGTGTCTATTGAAAAAAACACAAAATATTTAGAAACTCTCAGCTGTAATTTTTACGTCCAGATACCTCAAACTTCAGCTTTAAAAGCTTTCTTTCTTGCGAGTTTACATATCCAACACAAGATATGTAAGAAGTTCAAAAGAAAAATAATTATCATAGTACATTAAGGTACTTACTATTACGTTGTCAATTGTGGAAAGTCGTAGGACCTGTTCCGCTTTCCACTAATTTTGTTATTTTCACTAATTTCACACTTCCCAACATATCACTACACTAGCACGGTACGTCTTTATTCTAAAACTGACAGTTCATCCAACAACGAACCTCTTTAGACATCTCGACAGCGTTCGATAGTATCGAAGAATCGAAAGTAAGTTGATTCAATAGAAGAAGCAGTGTTGCAGGGTTACGGGATTGAAGAAAGGTGTCTGCACGTGGTCGTGTAATGTAACCATAAGGACAAGGCCCTTACAAACCGATCACTCGCTCCACATGATAATCGCAAGAGGCTTTAAGTAATAAAATTGACGTACATATGTCTTTCTACGCAGACGTGACCACGTAAATTAACACGCCTTTCAAGACAAATTAACGACCCCGTTGAATACAACATATGAGTGCGTTAGGAATTTTTTTAAATTGGTACTTTAGGGTTCGCCAACGACAAGGTCATTAGAGCCCTCGAGTTAGGAAAGAACATTTACATAAGTGTTCGTTATAAATTGCTCGTATTTCCTTGCAAATTTTTCTGGGAGCCAAATTCACGACTCTTGTGAACAAAAAATTCCAAAATTTACCCGATTAAAAAAACGCGAATAATCGGGTAAATTTTGAAACTTTTTATTCACATGAGTCGTGAAATTGGGTTCAAGAAAAAAAAATGCATAGAAATATGATGCATGGAAATACAAGCAATTTATAATGAAGTCACGTTTAAACACTATGATAAAACTCTTTAATATTCATTAGTGATTAGAACACCTATGGTGTATTTTTGTAGTAAAAATGTCTTTTCGTAGCAACATAAAATATACTCAGATTATCTATTTGTAATTAAAAACACATTTTAAACGCAATTTAACGCTGACATTTAAAAAAAGGCATTCAGAGCATGCAGTACGAACCATTTTCCTACCACAAAAAGCTAACAGTCTCAATTAAACATCAGTCCATATAGTTTTAATTGAGATGGTGCTCCATTCCGTCGCTGGTCTAAAACAGACAGGGAATCAGTGGCAATTTAAAAAATATTTATATTGAAGAAGGGACTCGTGAAATTGAATCTTATCAACAATTTTTTTTTAATCGTGTATTTTTTCCAAGAAAATGATTATTGTTGAACGGTTAATCTGTAATAAAATTAATATCGTTAAAATTGAAAACTATGGGTAAAATTGTAGTTACATAACTTTCAGGGAAATAATCAACATAGCTCGCCGCTATTTTCACTCTTCCAGTAAGAGCAGTTAATTCAGAGTGGAAGACGACATCGGAAATGTGAAGCTCGTAGAAGGAAGGGAAGCTGAGAACAAGGGGACAGACTTCTCGAAAGACGAATGGACGAGGCAGCGAGACACAAGGCCGAATATGATGTAGCACAAGCGACGAAGGGCTGCACTCGACAGCTCGTAAGTCACTGCAGCATGATCTCGATGCAGCGATGCTTCTGACACACCACTCGTCCACACCCACACCCCACTTCAACCCCTAAACATCTCTACATCCCAACCTTCACCCGCCTCACCCTTGCTTTTACACCAATTGAGTTGGTCAAGAATTAACAATTTACTATTTAAATGGCATTTCAATGTAATGAACATTCCTATAATTTTTTTTCTGATTACATGTTCTTCATGTAAATATTCCCTTTTCTCCCTTCATACATAATCGATTGCCACAAATGAGGTAAAATTAAAAGATTGTTTACTAGACTGGAACCAAATCGTAATCGTATATTCTTTAGTCAACTACTTCTTTAAAATTTAGTAAATATTTCTTTATTGTCCTCCACGTGGTCACAAGCAGTTTTTATCTGCTTTCTTGACAAAAAAAATTATTTATACATTTTAATGTAACTGTATAATTGAATGTAAAATTGTAATTATTGTTGCAACAAAGGAAATCGATAAATATCAACATTTTATAACAATAGTAACGGTGCAAAAATAAAGACATTTTTTACACATTTTTTTTGTTACAAGTAATATTGCTCATTTGATTTATTTACCTTAAGAACTAAATACTATATAACCTTTTATTTATACAATTTACTACTTATGTACAACAAGTTAAGGTTTTCTCCTACAAATGTGTCTCATGGTCGTATTCATTTCTTCAAATTATTTTTTTACAGAATTCATAATTTGAGTAAAGAGCGATAAATAAATAACCAATGTTCACTTGAGTACAATGACGTATAAAAAACGAAACTTTGTCTTTCCTACCCGGCATTTGGGACAGCAAAAGCTTTGCACAATATCGCTAATTAAAATTATTTACCAAGGTTTATAACGAATGTTTTCATATTATCGTTCACAAGTCCACAAGTTTTATTTAGAAGATTTTTATCATGAAGGATTTGTGCGTATGATTCCAGCAAAAGGATTAGTTGTGCGGTTTTATTGCTGTGATAGAAACTATTGTGGTAATTTATAAGACAAATATCAATGTTTAGTGGTAATTATACGAAAGTAGTTTATTATCTTCGTGGTCAGATGCAGATTGTACTGCTTTTTTGACAATAAATGAATTTATTTATAAAATATATCTTTTAAAATAATGTTCTGGAAAAAAATCCAAAACATTATTTATTTAATTGTTTATTAGAAACAATATTATTCGCGATGATGCAGTACGTATGTATAATAACACTTCAGACATTTTCAGCAGAGACTAGATGATTTAATTCGCACAAAAATTATATTAACGTTCTAATTGCAATGAAATTTATTAACACTGAAACACGCAATCATAATTTAGTTGCATCCCATTAATGAAATAACTATAGTTTCTAAAGTTGATACAATGTGATACAATGCCAAAGGCTTTGTTTGTACTGAAGACGTTATAAGAGACATTAGATTGCTTATCTCAGCAGAGCTGTTCGCTAAAAGGAGGGCACTCGTACTGACTGCCACCGGAATCTCTCAGTTTGAAGGACGTTTCTTTTCATTTGCATCCTGTTCTCCTATTTTCAGTATCAATGTCCAGAATCTAACTTCACCTATTATACTTAATTTTAGAACCTAAGATTATCCATCAATGTTTTTTACGTACATTATAAATTAATACGTTTCGCTCGTTTTTTCCATAGAGATGTATCACATTTGAAATTTCAGGAATGAAGACCATTATAACTGTGGAATATACCCCATAAATCTCAAAAGAGCTCGTAGACACAGAAGGTGATATAAAAAATAGTACTAGCAGCTTATTTAAACATGTTTACTACGATTGCAAATACCATAAAATATCATAGCTTTGTTATAATATTCGAAAATAATAAAAAGGATTCCAAAATATCGGCCGTGTTTTTTTCGTATCAAAGTCAATAAATTTTCCCCAATATAAAGAATGGCCCTATAACAACGTCTTCATAAAAAATGGGAAAGTTGAGGCATTTAATAATGTAATGAAATTGAATGGATCCAGTTCCACTAATAAAGAATGAATTTGACCTAGGAGTAATTTAATGGAATCTAGTAAAATAAATAGAATTTATGTTAATTATTTTTTTACGTTAAATTAAAACTTCATACTGTTATGTAATACAAGTGTGACCTCTTATTATCCGATGAGAACTACAATCCGTTCTGTAAGTCAGCAATCAATATTAAATTGTAGTTATTCCTTTCAGTACCCTTCATTGTAACCCGCCCAGTGCAAAATTTGCCCGTTTTATTTGACAAACCACGCACACAGTACTGACAAATTAAGTTTATCTTCACTTAGGCTCTATACTTTAACAGGCTGTATACTATGAAAATAAAAATTGATGAAGTAATGAGGAAAAGAAATAATAAACAGAACAAACTATTAGTAGATATCAAAGAAGATGATCAACAAATAAGTTCACTGTTCAACAAAAATAATTGTATTCCAGATAATCTAAACAGAGTATAAAAGATAGTTTTTGAAGTTAGAGTTCTTGCAAAATAAATAATTTTCTGTAAAATTTATATGTTAGCAATTATTTTTCACAATAATTTTCACAACATGCTACTTTCCACAAAATATTGCGCAATAATGCAATTGTATTTATCAATCCATCACAATAAATGTCGTGAATAGTCCATTCAAAGGTCGTAAAATATATACAACAACAATAATACAGTTTTAATCGTTTTTTTTTTGCCATATATTTACACTAACTTCTTGATCACTATGTTTTTTTAATGTTTTGTGCTGATATAGTATCATGGAATCGATTCCAAACATAAATTTGTGTAGTTAAGTCTCAAATAAAATAAATAAAAGTTTCGTAATAAACTCTACTACTATTAAATTCCTTTATATAATCAAATTAAATAAACAATCAAAGACTAACGAGTGAGTTTTTTATTTCAGAACATGTAATGTTCGTTCGTTAAAGGTCTTTGATAATTTCCTTAGTTTCATAACAAATTTTGCTAAGTGCTATTTATTGCAAAACGAAGAACAATCCGTTCATGAACCCTTAACTCTTCCTTATCTCCACCCTGAGCTGCATGTATATCATATCACCTGCCTCCGCCGTCGCAACCCCTGCGCTCCGAACCCATAGCGCTGACGTCAGTCGTGATGAAGAGCGACCCTTGTGGCACCCAAGCGCTCAGCGGGGGTCGGAACGCGACGAAAGGCGCGCGCGGGCATCGCCGAATATTTCACGTTGAAAAATTGGGATCTTATAAAGAGGGAACGTGGTCCGTTGCACGAGGGCAGTGCCACTCGGTGGCAGAGCAGGTGCATCGTTGACAATGGGACACGAAGGGGAGAGCTTCGCAATGGGAATGAATGGAATGATAGGCGTACACTTGCCATAGTTATGGGTCTCCCTTTTATTATACAATTCATGGGTTGTAATGATATACTAAAAGTACGCAAACTACTCAATAGATTACAGTGTCCATTGAGTAAAAACGGAATTATATAAAAAAACATAAAATAATGTTATCAACAAATAGATTTTATAATAATTTAAATCATATCTTATATACATTGTTTGGAGTTCTTATATACTAGACACATTCTGTTTTCGAACTTCGAAATGATAAGGACATGGACTCAAGAAAACCTATTCCAGTTACTTTCTTTTAGCAGAAAATAGGCACAATGGTACGCCATCAAATAACTTGTTTCAATATCATAATCTTTGATGTATTTATTTTTTGTGCAATTTGGAAAGTAATATACAACTACTGTTTGTCAAAAACCATTTAGGTTATAGTAGTTTGCAGTACCATAAAATTGCATTCTTCGCTTACCATCCAATGTTCGATTATAATATACACTGACGATGATTAGAAAACCTGCAATTTATGAATAAAATCTTAGTGAATGCATTTGATCCTAACAAGTAATAGAAACATTTTTATTAGAAACAATTTTTTTCTGTACGTGATAACAGATGAATCAACCGGACAATTGCGTGAGAGAAAAAAAAACTCCAGAAGCAAGAAACGCGGAGGAAACGGCAGTAGCGTGAAAGCGGTGATGGTGCCAACTCCGTCGAAAAATCGTTTCGTAAAACTGTCCCTCGCGCCACTCTTAGTACGTGTGTAGTAAGCTTTATGGGCCAAACGTCATCCCATTCCTTTTTCTTCTACTCCGTGAGCGTTGGCAAAGACGCCGGTGTCCGGGCTCTCTCCTTTTACGTCATCTCGACCCCTTATCTGTCCTCCGCCCTCACCCCACCATCACCATTAACCACCAATCCTCAGCGTGCATCCGTCCAGTCCTCACGTGCGCAACCCTTGTCCCCACGCGCTTCATAAACCACATTTCTTCCGCTGGAAGAGTGGAGTGGTTCCCCTTGTCATACCACGTGCCCACGACACACGTCACGTGGTGCCATGTCTCAAAACAACGGAAGGGGTTTGGAAGGCAGGCTCACAGATGACGGTGGAAGATTGAGAGCGCGTTTCAATCTCGCGAAATGTGACTATCATTATTACAACACAAATAAATTATGTATTATCAAAAAGCAGAGACCAATATTAATGAAATGTAGCTATAATATTTACAGCACAAAAACTAAAAAACAAGAATAAAGAAATTGGTAATACTAAATCAGATTCTGAATAATTCATTTACACAATTTAAAAATGAAAATATTAAGAGTGTTTGAATATATAAAATTGCTGTTCTGAAAAAATGATTTGTCAGTGTTGGCGAATCTTTGAAGATATACGTAAACGTGATAACAAAAATGGATTGAATGCGAATAAAAATTAAAGCACTGACATCACAATAACCGCACCAAATATTCATCGAGACTTCCCATATTATGTAAACAGAAAGTTACAAATAATACTAGGGATGATATTGTCGTGTGATATATGTTTCAACTTGATTCAAATAGATTTATTACTATAATTGCAGAGGAAATTTAATGAAACTTTCTACTAACTTCTAATGTATGCTTCGTTATTGGATTCTGAACTAAGTTCTTTCACTTCATGTTCAGTAAGTAAATAAAGTGGAAAGTTTCCTTCCTCTGCGGCGAAGCTTTAAATGCTCGTTTCATTTCTTCCGACAAATGACAGACGGCAAACAAGGAAAAAGGTAAAGAGATTTCTATCACGAGTAGTTTGGCTGTATCTACGTAATGCATTTCCTTGAATTTGTTGGCTTTGTGTTCGTGCAGATCTCCTGTCATGTTTTATGTCGACATTTCCGTAAATATGAAGTTTGATTTTTATTTATTTTTTTACTAACTGACAATCAATGGCAACGCTAGCGAAAACTCTCGTTCATAGTTTTCGTTTTGTCAATTATTTCTTAAATCAACGTAGCGTAGTTTTTACCAAATATTTAACCAAATTTTATTGAATATTATGTGGACGTTATCACAGCCTGTCGGAAAATGTCAACAGGAATATTAGGTCTCACTACATTCCGAACATTCTACATCAATGTCCGTTTTCAGGCTGGTCCACCGGTGCTCGTACCAAAGTACATCAGCTTGTCAAAGAAATCATATAGAAAAAGAAATAATGTATGTTTGCCATACAATGCTGATTTGGATGCCAGGTCCAAATTCAAAGGACGGAAAAGATTCTTCAAAACTTTGGATGTGATATTTCAACCTTTAGAAGTGACATCTCTACCGTACGTATAGTATCCGAACTATAAGGTTGGGATATCATATCCAAAGATTTGGAAAAATCGCTTCCTTCCTCTGAATTTGGATTATAGGGTCAAAAGTGTTTTCTCAGTGTAGAATTAAAAATGTTTTTCACATTACATGGCAGATGATAACCTTGTTGGGTCGTATCACAATTGCTGTACCCTTCTCAGAAATCAGGAACAATAATCATTTGATCCATTGATCGCCCGCGCAATGGAATTGCGCACCCCCATAACATACTCCACTTTCGCATCCAATGGTCTCCACAATCCAGTGCATGGAGACAGCTCATTGGCTGGGAAGCGTGTCGTGTGTCTGCGTGCCTCGTGTCCCTCCGCTGGTTCCTGGAAGCGAAGTTCCGTCCCTCCGCGCGCGTGCCAACGCCAACAGAACGCGAGAGCGCGCCCTGCGTCCTATCGACGACCGCCATCTCACGGGGCGCTTTCAGAAAACTTGTTCGCGGTGTAATTGCGTCACACGAAGCATTCTCACACTGCCGTGTTCCCCTGCATTGTAGTTCCCTGTTGAATTCAACGAAGTAAATTGTGTGAATTTATTCATATTCAATAGAGAGTTGAACTTCCTTGTCATTGTCGCACTGAAATGAGGCACATAGCCTAGGGGGAAGAAATAAAGTTTTATACAATATTTTGAGTGTACTTTATATAACATATTGTTCATATAGTGTTTGTTAACTAGTTAACAAAATTAAATACACAACTGCACAAATTTCAAGTAACTTTAAAATTAACAACAATAATTTTTGGGGGTTATGTTTGGCCCTTCAAAAAAACATTTTAGTTCTCGGCTTGAGTGGGTTATTAGTAACCAAGTATAAGTATACTTATAATAATATTAAACGATGCCTATTAATATTATTTTAATTAATATTATTAAATAATACCTTCATTTTAAATAAGAAATTTCTAATATGTAGTTCTCTTGATGTTTGTGTAGGAATCACACAGATAGTTTTCTTCTAAACCTATCATAAATCTGTTTTTTTTTAGTTTTCAAGCTCTGTTTATCTGTACGGGGACTGCTCGTTCATCTGCGTCATTGACGCGGGCGCATGCACGTTATATACGCGCATGCGTGATATACGCGCGTGTGAGGGGCGCTGCCGGAAGGTGCGTGTGTGCGTGCTCTCTTCTGCACACATATCCGCTCATCATCCACTTCACTTCCGGTTCCGTTCTCCGGGTGAGGATTGGGGAATGAGGCGACGTTTAGTACCTTGTCATCGGAGCGTTTTCGATTCCAGCCCTTGACCGAGTTGGTTCGTTTTAACCGAGAGTATATTGACATGAGTTTGTTTTGAAGAAAGTTCAAAGAATAGTTTTGAAATATCGATAAAATATTACACCTTAATATTCTTTTCCAATATGGTTACATTTACACATAAAACTTAGTGTTTACAAGAATATTATCACCATATATTTGTGGAGAACTAATTCCGGGTTACGTTATCAACCATGAAACTTTGACTATGCATTTCACTCAAGGCTTTCATCTTCTCCTAAGGTTGTTTTATTATCAGTTTATTAGTTTTCAGATTCTATTATCTTAATACTTTCATATCAACTCTCTCTTGTAATCCTAATAACCAAAAGCCATTTTCGTTCCAGGTACAAGTTGTTATGAACTAAGATTAATATGGACATAGGGGAAAACTTCAGAAGTGAGGGTCTGTAAGACACCCTTCGACACATAGGCACAGAACTTTAACTCGCGGCTGTTATTAATCCTATCCACCGACAGCGGTGATCTAATGGTAGCGTCTTCGCTTCCACGATCTCGCTGAGCGGTAGAGTGTGGGTTCAAACTCTGCTCGACCGAACTAGATGAGGATATCAGCTGGGGTATCCCTCACCTACTCCACACAAATGTCGGTTCGGTACAATAATTTCCTCGTCAACCCAACATCTCTCCTTCCCAATTCCCTTACCCAAGTCCAACGGCTAGGTGGAAGGGCAGGCCTCATGGTCTGAACATCGCCAAAAGGCCTTAAATAAAATAAATAAATAAATACTCTTAGTTAGAATTCGAAGTCACTCTATAGATCTTTGCCGAAGGTCAAGAAATCAGCATCTGAGTTCACGTTTCTCTATGGAAAGAAAAAAATTATATGCGTCAGGTGACAAAACTATTTACGACAAAATACTACCAACGACGTGTTGTACGGAGTGAAGTGTTCCGTATTTCTACATGCATATCCATCTTGCACTACAGAGAGAAGTCACTGTACTCATAAATGCCAGAGTCTTAGAAGATATATGTTACCTCCGTCATCCGTCCTTTTCTTAATGGATCGTAAATGTATATTACTTCGCGCGTTGACCGATACCAACCATTTAAGAAATTACATATTACCAACATGAATAGGTAATGGGTTAGGTTAAGTTAAGTTAAATTTCTGAAGTATTTCTTCGAAGTCCACTGAAAATCTAGCACAGACTTTATTCTAATCAAAATTGAAGCAAAATGAAAATAAATCGCAGGTTTACATAGTTTACTTATTTTCTTTTGACAAAAACGTAAGAAACATTAAAATATATACAAAATAAAGAAACAAGGTCACGTAAATATTATATTACATTTATATGCGCCTACGTATTTTAGATAAATATACGATAGAGTATATTAATACATTAAATAACTACATGATTAACATTGGATGAAGCGAGATGCCTTCCTGTGTCCGGCCCAAGAAATCGCTCATCTTATCTCAGCAAACATGATCGTTCCTATGGCAAAAACATTTTCACTTCCATGTATGAAGTTTTCATATCATAAATAATTGGATTTAGTAATCGAGATTCAAGTACTATTTTTATATATTTTTTAAATTTTTAATCCCGAAATATACAACCATGTTTTCGAAACGAACAAAAAAAATTAAACAACTCAAAAAAATAACTTTTATTAGCTCTTGTTTATGTTACATACTAGCTGAGTACCCGCGGCTTTGCTCGGGTGGATTTTGTCATGTCTGTTACTTTATTCTTTCTCACATTGATATCCAGTGAAAATTGTATCCATTAATGGTGAAGGCTTGTAATAATCCCTAATTTTCACTCATGTAATTGAGAAAAAGGTTTTAGAAAACACCACTTTCCCATTTCACCTCCTTAGAGGCGAAATTTCGTAAAATCCTATTTTACCTGACATTTTCCATAATTATTCGTGTCACGCTCTTCCCAACCCTCACTTTAAAAGGTGACGTGTATAATATACATGATGTAACAATGTCGTTGGAAAAACGCTTATTCATCTCAGAATACTCAATAGCCATGGACCCGACCCTAATATCGGTCTTTTTACATCTCTCTTTCCCACCCCAGCGCTAAGGATACTGTGCCACTATGTTTTCTCGACTTAAACTAAACGGCATTGGTAGTTGAAAAATCTCATCAACCCTAATACTATGGATCCGATGCAATTTTCATATATTAATATTTCAAAATTAGTTTTCAATTCTTTTTGTCCATAAATCGTTTTCCACCCTCATGAAGAACTCAGGGGTGCGTTTGTTTCATGAGGGCTGAGGTCAGACTTACTCGATATCAGAATTCCACTATCACCTCAGCGACTCCGAAAATTATGGGCTCGTCAGTGGTATGTCATGTCCGATTTTTTTTTTTCGTGGCATCTCCTTCTCTAGGGGCGCTGGAGTTAATATGGACCGATTGTGAACTTTGATGTCTTCGGGAATATCACTACTTATTTCATCGGCTCCGAAAACTACTATCTTAACACTAATATCGCTCACTTTCGATTATTTGACATTTCACTCCTTCTCATCCCTAACGCAAAGTATGTTTATTCCTTTTAGTGTACGTATATGACCATGAGGATGTCACTTCACTTCAGTGTTCCCAAAAATTAATTGTTCAACACTAATATCGGTCGTTTCTTTATTATGGTTACCAGTCCTTCATTCTCACCCACACCCGAGGGATTTTAGGGGTACGTTATCTCCAATGTGGAATGATTGTTAACTTACAAAGACCGGGGACGCTCTAATCCATCTCAACGAAACAGAGAAGTATGGTTTTGAATCTAATATCGGATTTTTCCATTTCTCTTACATGTAATACCCCTCTCACCCCCTCCCTAGAGGTGCAAGGGATATCTTACACTAACAGTACTTGTTTTCATATAGTCAGTCATGTGTGTATAAAGTTTGGATGAAATTACTCCAGACACTAGAGTTATGGTGGAATATATACCTAAAACATTCCAACCCCGATTTCACCCTGTTAAGGGAGGATTTTCGTAAAACTTTTTCTTACCGGAGTTCTACACCCTAAAAGAAACCTATCTGCCTATTTTCAAGTTTTTAGGATTTTTAGTTTCTGATATTTCGTGATTAGTCAGTCTGTGAGTGGTATTTCGCTTATATTATTTTTAATGCATTTTTTACCCTTCACAGGTGTGATATCTATATAATAAGCATATAAAAACACACTCGTCTTCGAATGAAACGTTGTGTTAAAATTTCAAGTCAATCGATCGATTACTTTTTGAGTTTTGCGAACAGAAACATACGCAGGTTGAATTTATATATATATAAGATTTTATCTTACTCTTCATTTGCTTCTTTATTTTATCGAACACCAGATTTGGAACTTCGCCTGGAAGCACACCGATGTTTTTCTCCCCGAGACGCTCTTCAGGACTTTTCAGGCGAGGTTATATATGAGTTCTAAAACGGTGAGTAGCTCCCGTTTATTACATTGATTTAATCACAAATTCCAAAGATTCATGTCTCAGGAAAGTAAAAGTCTGATCAACATATATTTCCCCATTTTAACAAGAACATTCAAAAATAAACGCAATGGAAAGTTTATCTCAAC
Organism: Laupala kohalensis; assembly: GCA_002313205.1. Lineage (NCBI taxonomy): Eukaryota > Metazoa > Arthropoda > Insecta > Orthoptera > Trigonidiidae > Laupala > Laupala kohalensis. The sequence goes on along the minus strand of NNCF01127132.1, from coordinate 249,345 downwards.
TCTTTCCCCAATAACTAACTAATCCAAAAATAGATTAAATTACATGGATATTCTCCCATGTATTAATTATATCTGGTCTCATAATCACTAGTTCTTTAACATTTTATAGTACGATCACACTTTTTGACGAACTTTATGATTCAATCACGTGATTTGACAAGATTCGTGTGAAATTAAAATTAAAATACATTAAAAGGAACTCTTTCGAACTCTTTCCAGGTTCGAAAATATAATCCGGATGTTCAGGACCGTAAACGTGAACGACCTCGTAAAGAATGAATTAAGCGACAGAAAAATATGTACATCATAATGCAAAGTCGTCAATCACATTCTCATGAATACGAAAACTGTATTTTCAGGAAACACTCAACCACTCGTTCGAAGTAAAATTCTTGATATTTGGAACACTGATTAGGCGCTGCAAATGCAATTGCGCGGAAAAGCAGGATGAGAGAGTTTTTCCTCGTGTAATAAACGAGACTTAAAATGCTCACTTGGGAAGAAAGAGAATTTAAATGCGGAAATTAATAGTATATGTTCTTCTATTATTAATGTCCATTATATACTCTAATTAAATAAATAATCAAAAACTTACCACTTTTTATGTAGGAATAATATTTATATTTCCTGTGAAGCGCTCACTACGTTCCGACATGGATTTAAGTCGTCGATATTTTTACTTGATCACCCGACGACGACACAGGAAATATAAATATTATTCCTACATAAAAAGTGGTAAGTTTTTGATTATTCATTTAATAGTGTATGATCCAATGAGAGTTAATGTTGTCGAACGTGTTTCGTAAACGTTCATATTCTGAGCACTTGAGTGTTTTTAATTGAAAAAGAGAAGCACGTCTCAATCATCACAGTTCGACTGTTAACAATTAGATTATTCGAGCTGTTCGCAATCCATAGAGAAATATATTATATTAAGAAGTGGCACTACAATTCTCCGTATGCTCGTGAGATCAACTAAACTGTGAACGGACAATGCTTCCTGACCGATGTCAAAATTTATATTAATTTCCTTTCATGATTTCATTATTTGAGAACATTTCAGTATTTCGTATAATTAAACCTGAGATTACGTGTGACACCTATAAAGTAAAACAGAAAAGGAGGCTAAGAGCGAGAGCGAATAGGAGACAGCGAGAGAAAGAGCGAAAGAAAGATATTCATCTGCAGTTTTTAAGAGATTATTAGAAGTTTAATATCAAAGCGATTTGTGTGTGTTTGAGGAGGGAGGGAGGAAAGCGAGTAAAATTATTTAAAAAATTGTGCTCCATACCCATCGCACGCACGTTCATCCAATGACTTCCGTTACCAATTCAAAAACAACAGAATAATTTCGAATTCTCATTCTCGGCTGCAGACACGACAATGCTACGTTTTCTTTCAAGTATAGATGGCGGCGTGGCTTCGGTATAGTTTCTCGAAAGATAAATAATTCTTACTTGTTCTTAGCAAAGATCAAGGTACACGTCATAGCGGGAATGTATTGAAATCTTAATATCGCGTGTCCTCCTATCTCGCAGCCCGACTTTCCTTCTCGTCGGACAGAAAAATTATGCGCAGTTATATCCAGTGGCTGGGTTCGTGTTGGTGAAGGCCTCGTCGCGAGACACACCCCTCGTGGGTTCGATGGAAGTGGGAGGATGCAGTTTCCTCAGAACTTATCTTCGAGCCATTCGCAATGTCAACAAACAGAACTTTGAACAACCACACTTTTTGACCTTTCACAAAAAACACACCCACAATACACTGACGTTAAAATGAACATTATGATATGTATACACAAGAACTCCAAGAAGTTAGAACAGTCCTAATAAAAATTAGCAATATAAATCACATTTTCTACTATATTTTTGAATCACATTACTAAAATAAAATTTTTTGAAAATCCTTTTTCCTTCGATCATTCTTAGCTATTTACCGCAAATGTGGTATCATTACAAAGGTAATTGGATCATCAACTTTCATTAAACCATATACCATATCTTACAAAATTATTTACAAAATACAAATTGAATTGAAATTTCAGTATGTCCATAAACTACCGTGTAATATTACTCACAGATTATGACATTTATTTACCTTAAAAACCGATGCCGGATAGGTCTGGAATAGGTGAGGGGAACCCCAACCGAGGATCGAACACGCACCCTATCACTCATCTATTCTAGCGAAACCTCTTCCACTACATCACCTCGGTCGGTGTCGGTTACTCAAAAAAATTAATTACACAAATTGTCTCTTAACTTGGGAACTTGTGATTCTTTTAATAATGATGGAGTGGAGTCTATATTTGCATTGCTAGCTGGAGGGTTACCTTCCCCTCAGTTTCGGATCTTTCCGCTTCGTGAATTTGGAATTTCTTTCAATCCGTTTGAATCAAGCGAGAAAAGTTTTTCTTTTGCAAAATCCTTCATATATCCCTTTCTTGAGGTGATGTTAGTCATTGGTCAAAGATGGCGTCTGTAAGTAATTTGAAATCGAACGTTTATGTGGTACGATGCAAGCAAACTTGACAATTATTTTAATTTCTGGAAATAGATTGTAATGAATAATGTAAAGAAAGGTAATAAAAAGTCATGGAATGTCGTTAGATGGAGACATAAAGTAAATAAATATAAATAAATAAATAAATAAAAATTTATTGTCAAAAAACAGTACAAACTGCGTATGACCACGTGGAGGGAAAAAAAACTAATTTACTCTCCGGAAGCAAGCAAGGGACCATCCCATCAATTCCGATCAAGGGCCCTAAGGCAGAGGCGGATTCAAAAAATTCAGCAAAAATTCCTAGATAAGATAAAGAGTTAGCTGCGAGTTATAATACTAATAGAATGTACAAACCAAAGATAAATTTATACTTTATTTATTTAAACAAATAAATAAACAATAATGAGTAATATCACCTTTCATGATTGAGAGCACACGATAATTGGAATAAAGAATATTCTTCTAAAACAAATTTCTACAAAATACGAGGACAAGAATTGTTGTTGTTATTATTATCATTTAGGCTTTTTTTATCAGCATAGCTGGTAGGTATTTCAGTAAGCGTCCAAGGAAGTTCTACTTCCCTTAGGTTGCGCCTCCATGAGAAAAGTTTTGATGCACACTTCCCGAATTATATGAGTCATCCCCAGAATGGCTGTTCTTTGGATCTCAGATAGACAGGTATTTTCGGGAATTTCCTGATGGTTGTCTTCTATGTATTTGTTCACGAATCCTGTGGCTCTGATAAAAATAGGGCAGACTTTTGTCTTCATTCCCCACGTTCTTTGGCTTTCAATAGCCAGATCTTTATGTTGAACTGTTTCTCTGTCTCCTTGTTCAAGACGTTTAAGTTTTTGGGAAAAGAAACATCAAGAAAATGACATCCCTTACTCTCCTTACTCCTCAAAACAATGTCAGGCCTATTTGCATTGATTGTCCTGTCGGTATTTATAGGTTTATTCCAGAGAATTGTGACTTTCTCATTGGAGCTCATAGAATTGATTCATGATATACCAGTTATCTTTCACGGTGACCCGAAAGCTTTATATGCATGCCAGTGAATATGTGAACAAATTCTGTTGTGTCTTACCACATACTCATTTTTTGCCAAAATGGGCCAATCTTAAACAAGGTGGTCTATTGTTTCTCGCTTCTATTTACATTGTCGGTATAGACCATCTGTGTCCTGATGTAAAACATTTTTTTCGTAGTTCCTGGTCCTTATTATTTGGTCCTGAATAGCAGTAACCAATGCTTCCATTTCTCCTTTCAGGTTACCATTTCATAACGATGAAAATGAGACTCCTTTGTTAATACCTTCAGCGGTAATCCTCTTCGTAAATTGTCCATGAAGATTCCCTCTTTGCCTTGTATGCTTCAGTTGTTGATTGCACAGTTCTTTGGCTTGTGTTGTGACAGAGTTCCGGTTTTGTTAATTTTCATTACCGAAAATTTCTTCTTGGTAGATTTTTCCTAGTCTATATAAAGATTTACTGGGTGCTTTGTTTTCGTCACATTTTTTTCATAATGTCCATATATTTGGTATGTTGTTTCCTTTTCATGCACATTGGCAGTCCCATAACAATGATCTTGAATCCTATTTTCAAGATGGGTTAGGTCTCTCCCTACATCTTTTCTTCGAATATACAATCGATCCACATCCACCCGAGGATGCATCATCCTATGTATACTGAGGAGTTTTCGTATTTTCCTGTCCATCCATTCGAAATCTGTCGTAGATTAATCAAGTATTCCCATACTGTATCTCACTATTGGAACAGACAACGTGTTAAAAAACTATATTTTATTCTTTGATGTTAATTCAGTCCGTAATATTGCTCGACCTCGTCTCATCCCCTCCTCCTCCTCCTCCTTTTTCTTCTTATTCTTATTGTTATTATACATTCATACATTATTAATTTTCGTGATTATTCCTCGAAATTTAAAAAGTGTGGAAGGATTCAGATCGCTGGGGGCTGGAAGAGTCAAATGAATGAACTGATTTTTTTTTCTTTTCTTAATTCTGTTCTATGTACAAATGTACATTTGTTTATGAACTCATTTTTCTTAATCTTTCAAAAAATATTTCCGAGAATAATATTGAATGGTTTGAAAAATTGAACTTATTGAAGTACATTGCAAGGTGATTTGTGAGGTGTCAAGCCTTCATACCGAATTTCTTGTCATGTGGATGTTTCTTTCTTTTATTAAATACTGACTCCAGTGAAGCTCAGAAAGACAATTTAAATGAACGTGAAATGTAAAGCATTGGAAGTGATTATTACTTAACTACAATCATTAAGGACCACTTAGTTCAATCATATTGCAGGTCGAATATTGATGTGAACTTGAAAAAAAGGACGAATGTATAATTTATTTTAAGACCAAAGATGACCTTGTCCTTCATTAGGTATTGCGGCAATATTTCCTTAAAATATTTATTTTCGAAACTGAGCCATCGACCTTGGAGATAATATAATTACTTACCACAAGGATTTTCATTCATTAAAATAATGAGTTCCGTTATTTTGAGCACACAGATTAAGAAGTTGAAGTGGAACAAATTGTACGACACCCGATCACATCAGGATTTCTGCCTTTAACATGTTGTAACATAATAAAATTTAAATCGATTAATCTCGTAACTGATCATTTTCTGAATTACGGTGCGTGCTTCGAGACTCGACTCCATCAAGCGCTTTGAATGACGTCACCCAGTAGCCTTGGTGTAGTCTCGCGCGGATATTCTCAGCAGTGCAGGATTTTCATTCATAGCTGGAATTGTTCCGTCAAAAGAAAAAATCCTACACGCTGTCATATAAATATGTTTACATAGCAAACACTACGAAAAGTATTTTTAAGATCATTGGAATGTTTAAGAGTAATAATGTTATAATTATTACAATGAATTAGAAGAAGAATTCAAAACCTGAAATGAATCCCTTTTCCAACTCTATGTTTTAATAACAAGTACAAAGAATAAATAATTATTAAGAGGTCTACATTAAATATATTTTACATAAAAAGTAATAGTTCAAAGCAATTATGCAAACATTGTCTGAAGATATTACGAAAGCAGTGTACGACGGGTGTGTTTGGGCAATCTATGTACAGGTTTTAATGTACAATAAACGTAATAAAAATTTTACTCAAGATTACGCTAAAATGGACATCAGAAGTGAATGATGTCTCAATGAGCACTTTTTTAGAAAGCAGTTCTATTCCAAATGAAACCAAATTCAATTTTCAAGTTTGGATCTGATTTCTCGTTTAGTTGGTGCATGAACAATAGAACAAATTCTTTACACATCTATGACACCAAACATAGCAAAAGAACATGTTCAACTAGACCTGCTTTGTAAAGGTCTGAAGAGATGTCAAAACTTTTTTTTTTCGATTACTTCACGGTTGCTATGGAATCTGCTGCTAAGGATAGCAAATCACAGTTTATTACATTTTCCCGGCTATTACGTTTATGAAGCTCTGTCCCTTAAAAAACTTTTTAACCATGTTCTTCTGTACACCTTTTGGGAGTTTAAAATTATTAACAATAGATAATAAAACAACATAGTAATGAGCAAACAATATAAATAAGTAATTATTCCCTCCACTGGAAGAATGGCTTCGTCTTCCTTTACAACTCTACACATAAGCGACCAGATTAGAAATGGGGACCGGTGGGGTAAGGGATGTTTATCTGCGTACGAAGTAGCAGGCGTGATTCGACTCCCCATCTGTCACATTTCGCCCAAAAGCACATTACATACAGGCGTCTAGGTGTAGGACTAATAAACTAGTCGTTCACTAGATATTAACGAAAACTGGAAATCTGTTATTGTTTAGTTGCGTTCTTTACCCATTGAACTTACGAAAACCACATTTCTTTGCAAAAATTAACGATAGAGATAATAAGCAAACGTACGTTGATTCTGCACCATCAGTGGACGACAAATTCGAAAAGAAATACATCTCCATTAAATATAATTTAGTTTTCTGATGAGTGTTGTTACAGTAATTCAATTATTAAATCCCATTCTAATTTAATTATTAATACGCATTGTAAAAATAATTGAACGTAATATTAAATTCATAAAATCTTGTTACTTCTTTAAAACTGATCATGATTATTTATATTGGAAAGAATATATGGTTTTAATCAATTCTACAAAGTGGGACAACCATTCTCCATTTCTCCTTGTTATTACGCAAATGTAATACTAATGTAAACGTCAAGATTACAAGGAAATCGATTTTGCTACCATATACTTTTCCTAAATATTTTTTCCATGAATATTGGTTCGATTGCCAAAACCATATTTTAACATTTATTCTTAAAGTAGTTCACATTGTTTCCCAGTTGTTAAAAGACAAGAAAAAAGGCGGAATGAATTGTGTCCTTCTCTGCAAATTAGCTCATTAGTTATTATAAATGTAAAACTATTCTCATCGGAACAAAAGGTCATCCACAATTACAATTTTGTACTTTTTTTAAAAAAAAGTTCTATTTAATTCATGGCTTCGATCATGAATTTTGAAAATTATCGGACTTCTCATATAAATATATGAAAATTATCGGACTTATTATATATTCGGAGTATAAATATATGAAAAATTAGTTCGTGAAAATGTCCCTTAATGTCTACCTCTACATATGAATAATATGAAGGTATTCAAGAATAAAAGAGAGTGAAATACACAACAGGAAATGTCAGTTGGTGCGGACCACGCCCTCCTAGGCAACCCTGTAGCGTTGTCGATTTATCACATAACGTCGTGGAAAGTTAACGGGGATAGGACACAAAACCAACATAGATCCCAAAAAATTCATCATTCGTCGAGACTGTCACGCTTCCCGTATTCAAAAGCTATATTACATGAGAACCACCATAGATATTTTCTATGAATAAATATGTTCTAGTCAGAACAGCAGGGCATTTTGAGAAGAATTGATGGATTGGTCCCTTGCTGGTTTCCGGAGTATAAATTAGTTCATTGTACACGACGTGATCATCCACATTTTAGCATTATTTAGATGTAGATTTTATCGGAAATATATGGTGAAAGTGTCACGAAAGATTATAAAAACTACGAAACCGGATGAAAAGCGTATAATAATATTATAATACATGCCATTAATATGCAAAATTATATAATAAGTATTATTAAGACATCAAGAGTAGATGGGAGATTTTGTTGGTGAGACTCAGCTTCAGATTTTTTTTCTTCTGAAGTGAATTCAATTACTCACACCAACGCTGAGCAGGCAATCACGAGAAATTTAATTACTACGCTCTGAACAATAGCGTGACCTCTAAATAAAAGAATGATATGATGATGGCGCCGAAGATATCTGTTGACGAGGGGCATGAAATCGCACTTCTTCAAATACAATGTATTGATGCAGGAAACATAATAATTATTATATTAATGATAATGCATTTATTTTTTATTCACTCACAATTGTATTTTAAAACAATGGTACAAATATCATCAAATATGACACATATAAAATTTATAGTGTCACAAGTGATGTAAATTCTCCCAAAAATATAAAATAGACAGGTTATTTTCCTTGTAACAATGCACAGCTGAACATATATAATTAATGATGTAAGGGAGAAATTAAGTAGTAAAAACCTTATTAATAATATATACGAAATCATGTAAACATTGGTAATTAAGGAATTTGCAACTTAAACTTATGTCCTAATCCTAATAAAAGGGTGTTTCACGGAGTATCTCTAACATAGATAAAAAACGGGAAATGTACAATTTTCAAGGACTTTTTAAGTGTATTGCAAAGCATGGTAAGCATTAATTACGTTATATTGAATGAAAATGGGATACGGAACCGGGTATCTAACCTGGGACCTCCGGGACTACTCCGTTCAATTCCCGGTTCCATCTTCCATTCTTGTTCAACACAGCATAATTAATCCTGGTGGTGTTGTTAACCGCAATTTAAGTGATTTATGTACATGTTAAGTATTGCTGGAACATGAAGGCTGAAAAAAATAAAGATTTTGTTGCTTTATGGTAGATATGAATCGAACAAAATTCGAATGNATATATATATATGTGTGTGTGTGTGTGTGTGTCTGTGTGTGTGTCTGTGTGTGTGTCTGTGTGTGTGTGAGAGTGTGTGTGTGTAGACTGGGCTCAGATTCATCAGGTGTTTGCGATCGGGGCAAAACTAGAATACCCTGCTAGAAGCAAAAATACAAATATATTTGCTCGTGCATAGATGACCACGTTATTCTTGCTTAAATGTGAAAATTTGAATTTTAAAATAAAAAGTACATTATGAAAATAAAGTATTAAGATTCAGTCCAAAGACTCCGCATTTTTAGACATTGTTTAATTTACTACGAATATAAAGAATTATTATAAATGTTACCTTTTATAATTAAGATACAGTGGTTTGCACAACATTCAACAGAATAAAAAACAGAGCAAACATTAAGTTCTGCAGCGGTACATAACTTGGAAGAGAAGGAAATTTTGTCATTCGAAAAACTAATAATTTATTTTCTAAAGATTTAATGATGTTCGACAATTACATACTATTTTGACACACATATAATTATAATTCATAAGTTCATTCTTTGACGTCGATTTAAGTGATGCTTTTCGTTCTACGAAGGATGATTGGCAGTTTTGTCGTATTTTGACAGACTCCGTAAGTTCACCTATCAACGTTCGAATTAAAATATGAGATCGTACATGATTTCCATAAATTGGTATCACTCTATTTCCCCCTGTAAATTAGCAAAAAACAATTCATTTTTTCCTTCATTTATAGAAGATTATGTAATTTATACTCACACTTTACAGATCCTGGCCCTAAAAAAAATATTTATTCAAGTAAGGTTACAGTTACTAGAAAAAAATATAATACATTTTCAGAAGGAATAAATGTAATACTTCTAAAATTCAAAATATATATTTTCTGAATCCGTAAATGACTATTTATCCGTAAATCACTAAAATAGAACAACCGGACGAAAGCCATGTTGAATATTCTTAAAAATTACACAAAAACTTGTGAAATCGAGAAGAAAATATTTATCTACTTAACGATAGCAAAATCGTATCTAATCCTCAGGTAATTTGTTTAATTCTTGCTTCTCAGAAGTAGGTAAAATAACGAACTCAATATATCCAAATCAATGTCCTCCAATTATTTCCACCCACGTACCTAATTCTATGTTCACTTCTGAAACTAACGTCAGTGAAGTCATGAGAATCAACAGCTCATTAAAAAACAAATTTGAAACATGCATAGATGATATTCCCGAGTTTATTGTCAAATTTTCGTCCCACGCTATATTAAATCAACTCATAAATATTTTTAATAGTTCTTTATCGGAAGGGGTGTTTCCTAACATATTTAAGAGGGCTAACGTATAACCTTTACACAAGAAATGAAACAAACTTAATATTGGAAATTACCGACCAATATCTCTACTACTCACTTTCTAAAAATCTTACAAAAATTGTACTATAAGCGTCTTCTAGATTCTTTTATTAAAAAAATAACATTCTCTCTGACGATCAACACGGTTTTAGAAAATCCTCTTCCACTACAAGCGCCGTATTTTCTTTCTTAAACGATGTTACCACATCTCTTTACCTTGGAGAAAATCCTCAGGGTGTTTTTCTTTATTTATCCAAAGCATTCGATGCCATCGATCACGAAATTCTCCTTTCCAAATTGCATTCTTTAGGCATTCGTGGACTTCCACATCAATGGCTAACTTCATATTTACAAGATAGATATCAACAGGTCGAAATATTCTATACTAAAAATAAAATACTTCAGCGTTGTCTTTCAGAAACAAAGCTGCTTACTTGCGGAGTACCCCAAGGTTCAATTCTCAGCCCTGTCATCATCCACATCAGATTGCAAAATGGTTCTTTTTGCTGATGACACTAATTTACTATGTAAACACGCCAACTCTCAAAAAGTTTTGTCTAACCTTTCGGCTCGGTTCCATGCAAATCGTTTCATAGACACTGACAAAAGAGTGTCTATGTCATTTCACAATAGTATCACAAAATCTTTACCCCAGGTTTCTCTTTCTTTAAACGGAACACAATTAAAAACTGTTACAAATACAAAATTCTTAGGTCTCCATATTCAAGACAACCTCAAATGGAATTGTCACATTGACAATCTTAATTCCCAATTAAGCAAATTGTGTTACGCATTCCGAATCTTAGTTAACGCAGTTAGTCCACGTATTTCCCGTTGCGTATATTTTGCAAACGTTTATACCCATTTACGTTACGGCCTTACCTTCTGGGGTAATTCCAAACAGAGTATTCAAACTTTCAGAATTCAGAAGAGGATAGTGCGGATAATTTGTAAATCTCACCCCCGAAACTCTTGTAAACCTTTATTCAAGGAATTAAATATCTTAACACTTCCCTGCATTTATATTTATGAAATGTCGTGTTTGTTAAATCCGAATTACTGAAGTGCCACCCTTGCTTTATACGAAACAGTCTCGTTCACGAACACAATACTCGCAATAGGAATAATATTCAACGCCCTAGAGTGTCAACCACTCATTGCCAAAAAGGACCGCATCATTCGGGAATCTTTCTATATAATTCCATCCCCAAGAATATAAAAGACATTATGAAATTGAATATCTTTAAATCCGCGGTTAAAAGCTACCTCCTGCACCACTGCTTCTACAATGTAAAATAATTTATTGATTTTAATAAAAGTTAAATCCGTCTTGTACTTTATCACGCCATTGCTTTAGTACTTTTGAAATAATTTATAACAATTTCAAGAACTATTTCCTTGCATGATTGTGTTGTCTTATGGCTCATATTAATTTGATTTATGTGTACTCAACTTTGGCACGGTTATGTACATAAATTCTGTAGCCCCATCCTGGCCCGGGTTTTGCTCCGGTTTTCCTTTGAGTAGAGGCGGATTTCTTATAGAGGTTCTCTAGGCTATGTGTAGGAGCGTGTTTATTGTAACAATAAAATGTGAATTTAGTGTTATTTCAATTCTTATGATTTTTAAACACTATACTCAGAATAATCTACAGTTCGATAATAATTTGTTCGTATAAAATAATTTTGTGTGTGTTAAATTACAAACATGTTGACACTCTATTAGTATTATAACTCGTAGCTAACTTTTTATCTTATCTAGGAATTTTTGCTAAAATTTTTGTATCCGCCTCAGCCTTAGGGCCTTTGATCGGAATTGATAGAATGGTCCCGTGCTTGTTTCCGGAGAGTAAATTAGTTTATTGTCCTCCACGTGGTCATATGCAGTTTGTAGTGTTTTTATGACAATAAAAAAATTTTATTATTATATTAATTTCTAGGCAGTATACATTTCTACCAAATTTAAGAACATTTATTTTGATTTATTCCTTAATTTTTGTGGAAAAGTTTTTAAATTCAATACTGATTGCTTCTAATGACACAAAGCACATGCAAATTAGTCTCTTACAGTACATGCATTAATTATAAACCATTCGACGAGAACTTTTTAAGTGTAATAAATATATCTTAAATACGTATAAATCTCTGCTACGCTTTAAAACTCTAACACGAGGAAAATAAGTCCGAGGAGTGAAGTGAAAAATTGGCCGTGTAGTCACGAGATCATACGCTTTCATCGACGCAAGCGACGAGGTATTGAGCTTCGAATGAGCCTTTGGCATGAGAGGGACTTCGAAAGGATTCGCGGGAGAATTAGTTCAAAGATTACGGTATTATGAACAAGGGAGACTCTAGTCAGCCGCTATTTATAATTCTTTAAAAAGAGTGATTTATGTGATTTAATGTAAAGTAGTAATTTAAGGTATTATATCCGTGTTGACTGGAGATAAGTTGCCAACTATTTACGAAACTTACTTCACGAAATATTCACCAAAGTAGTTATAATAAATTAATAATTCATTCTACTAATTTTTACTGGTAGACGAGGCTTTTTTTTTTTTTTTTGAAACTTAATAATAAATTTAGATTGTCGTTTGACTCTTTCTTTACCAAAGGTGGCATTGTCTTCAGTCACGAGATGTGACTGCCATTTCCGTTAGAACAGTCCTTTCCACAGTTTTTGGTGAATTATTCTTGAAAATGCCCCGTGGGGTATGAAAATCGTAACGTCATTGCGTCCCTTTTTTCATTTTTGGTAGTTTATTTTGGTAGTTTTTTTTTCTTTTTCGCTATGTTAAGGAGTTTCTTTTGCCAGGATGTCAAAAACACATAAGCCTTCGAAAGTTCTCCATATAAGTCCATAGTAATTTAAAGGCAAATAATTCAAAAAATTTCGTTGTAAAGGCATAATAAATTCATCGCCACTGGATAGAGAATGCTTCAAATTATCATTTGAAAAAGTTTTGGGGGTACGTAAGCGTAGTCGCTCTGATGGGTGATCAGTGAGTCTTAAACAGTAATTTATGAATAAACGAATATATTAAAACAATGATTCATTAATTTTACTGTTGCTACTAAAACAATGGATATTAAAAGTGATAATATGACTACCGATGCTGAATACTGACTGTTGGTTGCTGAATAACAAAAGCTGATAGGTTCTAAATTCACCGCTTTTCGATAGTTTGTGTTCAATAACTTCCTTAATTGCTCTGTAATGCCAACAAAGTAATATTATTTCTTATAAAACGAAAAATAAATATGAAAACTGAACATAAATAAATCACAAGGATCTTATCAGAACATCGGTCATATTAAATATATCCCCTTGTATAGCCAGTATCATATTCTTAACAATAATATATGTCGTCTGCTTGTAAGTTTTCATCACTGATAAGTTTTTATTCTAATTGATACTGCAAAAGTTGGTTATCTGCCAATATTTGTGTTAGTGTTTTTTTAGAAATATAATTCTTCTTTTGAAGCACGGAGTGATGTCGACCAAACCATCTAAACTTCGTCCCTGAAGAAAATTCTGATAAATAGCTGAACTGATCCATTGTCACACATGGGGTTTCATCCGGTCTTTTCCTGGACGCTACACACGATTTCTCGCAGTTTGACAATTAGATACTTCGCAGAAACACCTACCCACCTAACCTTAGCTCAATTAACTATTATCAACCGCGTAAAACTTTCTTGAAAAATACGCAAATTTCAGAAAGGAAGGTAAATTTTTAAAGTATCGCGTGTTTTCCTGCAATTAGACCATGGATATTTTTTTCTGTTTATTGTGATCTTTGGTTACATTACCACCTTGTCTATTAACACAGTCATTACAAGTCACAAAATTTTCCTCGTTCATCTTCAATTTCATTACGTCTGCTGTTATCGTTGTTTCAACGTCTCTCGCCATTTTATATTATTATGTGTCTCAGTTGTCCTACTCTTGTCACGTATTCGCTGTACTCTTCATACATATCTTTGTAACCTATAAAGTTATGTTTGTTTTTCATAGAAAATTTTCTTTTGCTCTTCATTTTACTATGTAGGTAGCTCTTTCTTCTTCAAACAGTTCGCTCTCACACATGACGTCTTCGTCTCCTTTTCCACATATGCATCCTGTTTCATCTCTTAATTTTCTTTTCTATAGAAATTTCCACGGTTTGTTAAAAATTACATAGTTTATTTGTTTAGCTTGAACCATCTGCTCTTATGGTGACTGAAATTGACCTCTGGTATGTACTGGTAAGTATGTCGTCCGTTTTTAGCTCGCTCCCACCGTATGTGCTGATCTTGTGAGTTTTTTTTTATCCTTTTTCGTCCCTCCGAAGTTTATTCCTCATTCACTACGATCATCCCCTCCTTTTCTAATATTCTCATAAACGTACTTTTTGTATTATTAATCGATTGGTAATACTCCATGTATGACTTCTAATGCTTCATGACACAGTGCGATATGCATCCCCCGTATTTTGTAGGCATATCCTTCGGACACTTCCTAGCTTCTTCTCCACATGCTGGTATATTGCTCGATGGCCCCATGCCATACATCCATATACAAGCTTTGGTCCCTTACAAAGCGTAATGACATCTTTATTTTAAATATTACATTTTGTAATTCCAACCTGCAAAAGCGCATAATATAACTTCTTGACTTTTTCTATACTGTAGCTGATATGCTCTAGGAACATCAATTTGTCTATTAATATTCCTTGATATCGATATTTGTATTCTCTCACCGCATAACCGCAAAATCGTATCTCGTCTGTTTTTGCCGTCAATCCTACCCGCAATGTCTATCGTACTTGACAATTTGTTTTTATCTTCTTGTCTCTTGTTCCAACTTATTTATGGGCGTTGTTCTCTAAAATATGTCTACTATACCCTTCCACGTGTACTGTTAAATCATCAGCATATGCCAAGAACTTTATTCCTTCCCGTTGTAAGTAGTCCAAAACATAATTTATGACTGTATTCCAATGACTTGGCCCTGTTGATGATCCTTGCGGGCAACCGCTCGTTGATCTTAATATAATATTTTCATTACTAACTCTGAGAAGCATGTACATTTCCTCAAAGAATTAACATATTATGTTGCATAAATATATATAGACGTTTTCATTTACCATTATGTTTCAAACAGGATTCTCAAATTGCCGTGATCGAATGCCCCCCCCCCCCGAAGAAAAGTCAGATGCAATACCTTGTTGTCCTATCATTTATGTCAATCAAAGGTCTAGTTACCGCATCTTCTCGGTCACATGATCTCAGGAAATACCTCTTGTTGATGCACGCGTTAAAGATTTCCAATAACTTCTCCTCCATTACTTCAACATTTTTTATTTATTTTTTTCCTTGCCATTAAGTCACCCTGCCTCTATAGCAATCGAATATTGGGACACAGGTCTGTTGACATTTTATGTATTACACAACGCAACTTGACCGCATAGCACATGTACCGTCCCCGCCATGAGGAGACGTGCGTATCTTCGATATCTCGCTATTTCTCATTCTAAGGTCAATACAATGCCATTTGCAAAAGCCCAATGGATGTGATGTACTCTTCCAGTATGTTGTATCTCCATTCTTCATTTATCAGTTGTCGAAAATCCTTTTAATTCAAAATATCTTTGTTTCTATACTTTTCCATATACTGTGCCCGCTCCGTCCCAAAGATCACACAATCCCACAAAATGTGTACTGGGTCTTTTCATTCTCGCCACAATCACAATCAGATACATCCTTTCCGATCCTCCGTAGGTAATTTCTAAAATTACCATGTTTAATAAGGTATTCCAACATTGGTCAATTTGGCCTAAACCATCGTCTATTCTTTTGTAGAAATATTACATTGTCTGTATAACTGTATGTGTATCTTCCTTTCAAGCTTGCATCCCACCTCGTCTGCCACCCCTCCATTAAATGCTCTGTAACCGTCGTTAACCGTTTGGACCTCACAGATATCTAAATTCATGGTTTTAAATTCCGAGGACCGTTAGTGATTTATGTATAAATGTGAAAATAACGGTCACAGAAATGGCAAATAGAATACCAAAAGTACCAATTTATTACAAAAAGTCAGAATGCTTTTATTATAACAACATCCTAAGTCCTTTTTAACAAATGTATTTATTCAACTGGTTCAAAATCGTAAGTAGTTGTTACGAGTACCTCGTAAAAAAAGTATAATCTTTTTCAACACGTTAGAGAAAGCACATTAGAGAAATGATATTAAGATTGGATACTGCGTTTTAGTTTCAAATAATAAATACCATTTTGTCAACACGTCTACGCTTTGGTCATCTTTATTTTGACCGAAACGTTTAAACGCTATATCCAATCTTAGTATTGTTAATATCCATAAGGTCAAAAACCTGAATTACAAAATAGTATTAGGGAAATATTTATGTTTTTACTATTGACTTCAGCTATTTTTCAAATATGATTGGACAGTTTTGGACAATTTTATTCTTAAAAATCAATTTCGATAAAAATCCAACAAATTATGTATATTTGGATAACGGATAATCATTGAATCATTTATTTTAACATTTACCTTTAAGTAATTGAAGAAGAAAAAACGCTGAATAGGATGAGATGGTTCATGATATTATGAATCCTTTCACCGCGACCGAATCTCCATGAACGAATCCCTCGAACACAGTCGTCCGCACATGCCTTGCCATGCATATGCAATTAAGAACACGACGGAATCCGTCGAAACACGACTCATCCGTGCATCGGATGCTCTTAATTACATCCGAGGCGCTCGCTGCCTTTCCACGCCACCCACCCCTTCCTTCTCCTCAGACGCTGCGGAAGTGAACGACTACAGAGGTTGTGTCGTAGGAAGAGAAGAGGGGGTTTTATTCGTGTTGCAGGCAACGCTACAATGGATCAACGCTTTGACTCCTTCATAAGCTGGAAAAAGTTATGTGTACCACAACCATAACACATATCTACTTCCGACTATTCATGAAATTTAATAGAGCAAATATGGTGTTTCATGTATCAAGCAAAAATGTGTGTGCACAATCGATAACCTATGACCGAAACCATAAGGAAACGCAGGGTCAACAGTAGGTGGTATAATGTGTTTCATTAACTGCTTAAGGGAAGAAGTATATCAAAACACTCATTAATTTGTCATTTAACTTTAACTTAACTTACCCAGCATCGTCCAGGTGTTTTATTTGGACTCTTTCCTGTCATTTCTCATAATTTCACGAAGTTTGATAAATCAGTATATAAATAGAAAAACCACGAATCATATAGAGTTAAGTATAAATATTTATTAGGAAGTAGCGAATAATTTTTTTTTATTCTTGCATATATGGTAAATTATTAAACCACAAATCAAATAAAATTATTTAACGTGTCACGTTTCGATTATATTCGATATGTTCCCAAGAAGCCCAAGGTAGTTTTTTAATTCATTGACGCTGCGGAAGCATCTGAGCAGTCAGATTCACGAGATCGTGGCCGCGGTAGACTTCGCAACCATTTAATGAGGTAAATATACAGGGTATTTGTCGAGAACGATGAATTAGATGAGCGAAAACTCAGCTAAAAGCCCTGCATTGTGTTGTGAGGGCGAATGTGGAATTAAACCTATGTTCTTTCGCTTTGCAGGTATGAAATACATTTCACCACTCTTCCAATATAATAATGTGTTACTTATGTTTATTATTATTATTATTGTCATAATTCTCTCAAGTGCATTGTTTTTTCTCTCAGCAGTGGATTATATAATCAAGTTCTGCTGGGAGGAAGAATCTATTTCTGGCCCAAGAACTTTCTGGTAATTTGAGCTGAGGACTGTAGGACGCTGTGTTCCAGTCTGCTTTTAATATTGGTGTTGATTACGAGTTTTTCTAATGGAATCAACATGGGGTTGGGGTAGTACTCCTAGGGTAGATAGAATGATAGGTACTATGATTACTTTTGGAACATTCCAGAGTCTTTTTAATTACTTTTTTTATTTTATAATTGTTATTGTTAATAGTATTATTATTTGACGGTTTCAGTAATGTATATTTTCATCTAAATAAAATTAAACTTTATCATTTATTTCAATTGATTCTTTTACCGAAAAATTAATTACTTTTTAATCGAAGAACATTTCATACTGAGCCAATGTCTCGTGCGGAAATTTGGGCTCTAATGACCTCGATGTTGACGAGCCCTAAAGCCCCACAAAAAAAATCATGCGGAAATTACAGAATCTCGGGTTTACTATTGTTCTGGTGGATTTGATCTGAGCCAAAGACAATAAACATAGATAGTGGAGGCAATGCAGTCGAATACGAGACATAAGGTTTAAAATGTGTTATGATGGAACCTTTTATGAACTTTTTCATTTACTCCGTCAAGCGATAAATTAATAAATCCAACATTTTTTTCTACGAAGATATCGTATATAGCCTATTTCTTCGTAATTTTCGTTTTTTTCTTCTTCTTTTTCTTCGACTTTAGACAAACCACATATCCCTAGCGAATTTAACATCTCTTTTTCGTAACATATACTTCGCAGGCAGGGTTCAAGAACTGTAGGGTTCAAGTCCCAAGGAAGTAGACCTTCCCGCTCATGCTTCACGTGTTTTATTGACGGAAAGAAGCAGACAATGGGTAACGTATATACACACGGAATTATTGATGCGGTCAAGGTATAGTTTAACGACCACTTTCCCTTAAGAACTTCATTCGTTGCTTTGCTACCCATCTGTCTATTGCTTTTTAAGAATTTACAAGCATTTTGTCGCGTACAGAGAATAGCTATACTTCCAACAACAATCGTTTAGTTCGGCAATGGACGAAATTTTTCAGGAAAACCCATTCACACCGACTATGTTAATTCTTGCACCTTAAAGCAAAAATCCCAACATATTACAAATTAAAGCAAGAGTCCACAAATGAAATTTCCATAATTCAACATAGACAAAATTCAGGAGATAAAATTATGTTGAAAACATTTAAGTGAACTGTATTTCGCACGTTTACAAAAAATGTAGGTTACACAATTTCGTCCAAGTTAGATATTGATACCCTATTAGCTGCTCCAATCGGAATCTATCATCGTCTGTTTGTATGGCAATAATTGTTACGTGTCGTAATCCCACACACATTAAAATCATTGTTACCAGACAGTGATCTCCAACAACCATTCAAAAACCTGGACTTTGGCAGCTGTCATTCTAGCAACAGGAAACGTTAATTGGGACTGTCTTTGGACCACTGGGTCTGGAACACACCATGTGACCACGAATTGCCTTGCCGCAAGGAAAGTAACAAAAATTAAGGGTCAACATTTCAACGTGATGTTATCTTAAAAGCCCTTCAAAGATATTGGGAAAGTATATCGGTTCTCCAGTAACATGTTCTTTTACACACCAGGGTTAGAAAACACAAAACTGGAACACGTACAAATTAGAAATGTTCCTTCGCGAATAATAATTTTCCTTTACTTCCTTTAAACTTCTGATAAACACGCGATGGTAAACCAGTAAAAATTATTGAAATATTATTCAAAATGAATGTTTTTCAATATTAAATTATTCTTCAAAACATATGATTTGAAATTAGATATTCAATAAGTACTATTGATAAAAAAGGGTATAAACATTGTTACAGTATTGAGTGATGTGAAATCAGAAAGTAAATTTTAAAAAGAATATTTTTGTAATTCTCGCTAAAGGACACAATGTAAAGGTTAAATGAATCACAACCTTCCTTGTTATTAACTCAGTTAAATTTATATCAGTTTAGTTCAATGTATTTACTGAATTTAACTTTTCGGTGTTCTATCTTCAGGAAGAAATTAAGGCGAATAAAAATTTGTATTTATAATTCTATTTTCTCCCTCGAGAAATCCTCTAATGATTATGATTAAACTCACTTAATCGGATATCTTGAGGAGAAGAAGCGAACTCTTTTTTAAACTTTGTTTAACATTATAAAATACATATACGAACACAAAAAATTATTCACAAGAAAAGTATAGCGGTAGTGTAACTTACGAGATCCATAGCTCGATACCCACGGAGGAAAGCTATCTTTTGGGGTTTATTTTAGTAAACGTGATGTCACGCCCGGTAAAACTTCGGTACTGTTATTAACACTTTTTACGATTCACTTCAAACTATGTGTTCATTTTCCCTTTGTTATTTGAGCAAATTTCGATCATCTAGATATTGCACAATTAAAGAATGTGCTATTATTTTGAAACGAATAATATTAATATAATAGAAATAATTTGTACAAGGAAAGTAGATACTGTCAAACTATTTCAGGATACAAATTATTCAGAAAAGAGATCGATTCAATACGGAACCATTGTTCATTACAAATCATGCCGAGATTCTATCTCACTAATGTTTCGGAATCTTTATTTTTCTCTCTTCTATAAATCCTCTTTCTCCAAAGCATCTGTTAATTTTATTTCGTCACTCGTCAGAGCATAAGAGATAAGGTCACTCACTTCATATTCATGTTGCAGGGAAATTCGACAGATGCAGATCGTGTGGAAATGTTAATTGTGGTGTTGCACGTGTACCAATCAGGCCAGTGGGTTACAAGGATTTACGGCTTTCGTTCTCTGCACCACCAACATGTTTCCGAAAGATTGGCGTTGAATGAGTTCAATGTGGCCGTGAACGCGACAGGTGCTCCAAGCGCTGCAGTGTGCAGCTGCCTGCGCATAAAGTCGCCGCTTTACTGCGAGTGAGAAGACTATGAATGGAACCGAGATTCCAGAAGGTCTTGAAAGTTTTCAGTGTAGTTGTGGTTTGTTCTATTAAGAATTCGAAGTTATAAGAGTTTTCTTCTTTCTTCTTAATAACGAACGCGCCGACCTGGTGGCTCAGATAGTTTAGTTTAAGTCTTATATTTCTGTTATTTAACACGTAGAAATTAATTTTAGATCGATTTGATAGAAGTTCCTTTTCAATTTGCAGTTTTTTTTTTTGTTTCGGTTAATTCAAAATCAACATAGTCCGCTTGTGTATTATTTTTTATGCAACAATTTATTGCTGTTTCCCACTCCCAAATTGAGAAGTAAGACTGTTTTAGATACATTGATGATGGATGTGATTTAATTCTCCATTGCTCATTAAACTGAGAAAAAATTGTCTTTTGTTACTTCAGGTTCTTTCACTGCAATTTGCTGCACACGGTCTCAGTTGAATACCGAAAATGGACTTCTCTATTCCGTGGGATAGTGAAGAAGGAAAGATGAAAGCGAGGAGAAAAAAGAAGAAAGTCTGATCATGAGAAAGAAAGAGAAAGAAATAAGACACTAACAAACACTTTTTATAAACGTATATTTTTACGAATCACAGTAGCAACACAAACAATGCAAGTGTGTGGTTAATGTATATGTCTTCATTTATGTACGTGGTCTGTCATCCAATGCTCTAAGCTGATAATAAGTACACATCTGGGATGTGAATTATGAATTTACGATTTTTCCTATTTAAGAATGAATTATTCAAGAAATAAGACAAAGTTAAAAAGTAAGATTACAATTATTTAAAATGACCAGAAAATAATCCGTAACGAAACCCCTTTTTGGNGTGTGTGTGTATGTGTGTGTGTTCTTGTTTGTATATATACGAACGTATACTAGCTGACCTGAATGACGTAGTCCTGTCCAAATTTCAATAAATTCGTTTGTGATCGTGTTTGTTTGTTGGATCACAATTCAACTGAAAACTACCAATTGATTCACATTATTGTTACTGTTTAATCGTTTGTCATTTCAAAATTCGCCGTATTTCGTAGGTAAATCGGTTTGAGACAACGACGAAACTTAATTCATTTCATAAAACGATTGTGATGAACTTAGAATTACAATTCAAATGAAAAACTGAAAAAACAAAACAAAAAAATATCAACCAAATACGTCGTTCCTATTGTCAGTTATAATCAAAAGGGCTCTAATGATCTTGGCGTTGACGAGCCCTAAAACCCCATTTTAAAAATTATGATCGAGAGTACACACAAAAATTATGATTTTTGTATTTTGTCCGAATTTTCCAACTTTCCTTTGTAATTGTCCGGAATTTTTTTCCTGAAACCTTTTTCAGGACCATAACGAACAGAACAAAACAAAAAGTGAATGAATTTCGCATATCCATCGTTTGAAACGTGAGTTATGGTCTTGAGTTCATACAAAAATCCCATAGAAAAAAGCACTTTCAGTCTTTCTAATTTTCCGGGTAACTTTTCCAATTTTTCTTTCCCTAAAAACTTTATTCTGACTACTACGAACATTTTTTAATTATCCAAATCGGTCCAGCCGTTCTCAAGTGATGCGCTTACCAACGAACATCATTTAATTTTTATTTGTATAGATAATTAAAAAGAGAGGTAGCAATTAAGATCAAGTAGAAATTGTGGGGAGTGCACATTCCACGGCAATTATGGGAAGAGAAAACCCAATTATAGTTTTCATCGATAGTTGTAATTTAGTAGTAAAAAAATGTTTGTGAGGTTAAAGTGCGTTTGCAACGCAACGGAGAGTTTTTACGAGTTGTTGACGCTGTCGAGAGCCAAAGCGATCGAGTCACTTCTGGGGCACTGACTCAGTAATACCATCGCTTTCATCGATGTGTTTTGACAACACAGTGCCATCTCCATAGAAATATATTGAGCAGAAAGAGACAATGTCTTCTTGAATTGTCTTTAGCTTACTTTCGTGGAGTGTCTTTTACTCAGTACATTTATCAACACAACCGATGTGTTTTGAGATAAAAAACCAATCTGACATGGTCTCATTTCTGAGTTGCTTCACTTTTGTACTTATTGTATATTAGAACTCGCAGAAATAATAATATGTTTTACTGCTAATGGGAAGGTCTTGTCCGGTGGCAGAATGCAATAAAATATTCAAAAATATATTACAGAAAATTAAATTTCAAATTCTTAAATAAATGATTCAACTAATATTAAAATACAAGTATTTAAATATCAAAATATTCGTCAATGAAATAACTAATAATTTAATAACAACGTATTGCACATTTAACGGCTGATGACCCTAACACTCGATTTATCCCTTTAGTGTGTGTGTACCTCATCTCACTTCACTTACAATCCCTTCCCTCCTTTTCTAACTCCGCGTTTCCCTGTTATCACTTCACTTCACTACCACTTCCATCACAACTACACTAACGCACCCCCGCGGTGTTGGCTGGAATTTGAAAAGAAACTTAAAACAATAATTACTGGACATTCAAAAATTTAAAACAATTTCACAAATAAAACATAAAACTGAAGAATTTTTACATTGTTAAAAAACGTACAAAATATATCAACATTAAAAGAAAAAATTGTACTGAGAATTGATATATTGGTGTATTAAAACATCTGTTGACAGCTCTGGATTTTTTTAACCTCATTCTGCCCGGCGTTGTCCCGGGTTCTTATATAATATTCTAAATGCATAAGTTAGTTTCCATACTTTTCAAATTTCGTGGTATTAAGTTTTCACTTCTGTTGATTTCAAGATACCACTAAGAAAACCTACAAAAATACATACAGTTTTCAGTATTTTATGATAATATGTACGGAATTACGAATTATGTTAAAATCCAAGAAGAAGGAAAATACACTTGACACAGAAATAAACAAAAGTCATAATTAAGACCTCTTAATTCTTTGGTTACCATTTCAATTTTAGGTTATGTACACAATGTTCTTCACTGCCTTTATATGATTTTGCTTCTACGATTCGGTCACGTAGGTTATACTTCAGTGAATTGTCCACCTCACGAAACGCAATTCATCTCCGGCGAACACATTAGTACGCTTCACAATCAATAGTCATGTGAGTGAAAATTCACATCTACTGATTAGCTGCCAATTAACTTAATTAATAACGCATAACCCAAGTACTTTAGACTTTTGATTTAAGTTTATTGAATAAAATACTTAACAAAACTTCCTTCATATTACGCATGTAGTTGAGTAATCGGTATATAATTCTTAATGTTTCTTGAAATGAGAAAGGAAATTAAATTTCAGGACCAATATTCATTAATAACGTCAACGTGGTGGCTTGTGTCATCAACCTTATTACTCATTTACTCGCATATGTGACTTGTTATCTATGGTAGAACTCGAAACGTTGTGATGTACTCCTAACAAAGCGAATGATACAGACTGTAAAGAAAGCTGAAAGCAACTATATTTGTCACGATAGTCGTGAAGGAAACGGATAATTCATAACATTGTGGTGGCAGAGATCAAACATTCATTTGGACGTTTTAGCCAAGTTATTATATTTCCATATTTGAGACACAGAAGCATAAGCATACTTCGTCAAGAGAATTCCTAAACTTATACACAGTCCTTCGTTGGAATGCGTTTCCTTAATGATATTCCTTTTTCCTCACGCGTCAAGTAATCCAATTTTTGAGAAGGACGTGGAAAAATGCGTTGTTTGTTTCTTTTCCTTGAAAATGTATCTCACAATGGTTTTTTGTTTTGAAACTTTTTCCCGTAGAGTGTATGATTATTCAGAGTGCTTTTAATAATGTATTCATGTACATTTTTAAAATTCAATAATATATCAGTAGAAATACACTCATATTCATGAACTTTTCAAAAAAATTGCACGTGCAAAAATGAACAGTTCCAGGAAAAAGAAAACCTTGAAATTTCAGAATCTCAATTCACTAAGAACGTTAATGTGGTGGCTTGTCATCACCCATTGATATCTATGATAGTTCCAGCAAAAAAACTATTCATTTGTCACAAGTATCGTCTAAAATGTTACAACTTGTTAACAATTATTTATTTCTGGGTTGGTGAAGTATTCATAACGCTTTGCCAACCTTTTTACCAGTACTCTTGCTGGCACTTGACGTACTGTCGAGAAAGATGTGCAAAATAAATGTATATGGGAACCTTCTATAATAAATGCCTGTTGCAAACTAATAAAATGCCTTTTTCATTTAATACTTATTATTTGTTCAATTTTTCTTTTTCTTTTTGACAGATATTTTCCTTGAAAATGCTTGTTCGGATAAGTAAGTTGGAAACTTGTTTGTCTCTTGTCCATCTAATTTTCTTCTACTTTTCACGATTAAAGAAGTCTTGGGCTAATTGCTTCTCAAGGCTTATAGCAAAAGCTAATCATTTTTCTTAAAGATGTAGACATGGGAATTCCTTATCTGTGGAAATCTGTCGTGAAAACGGAGACCAACAGGTTCAGAGTAACGCGCTCTGTCATCTCATCGCGACACTGGCGACCCTGGCGACGTTACGGAACATCACGCACTCAATTACTCTCTTAACGGCACATTGTGTGGGATTCCCCCGTTGTACCTCTGTGAAACGTGTCCTCGGGGGAAGAATACACCAACACGTAGTCAACAATAATAAAAATTAAAACAAAAAATTAATACACAAACATTTCAGTGTCCTATTTTCGAGCTGTAACTGTGGGAATAATTCACTCACATATTTAAGGAATGAAAATTTTAACGAGAGTTGAAATATCTCAAATTGTTATCAAGCGTCAAAATTACTTACATTTGCAAACCTTGAGTAATAAACACGTGAAAATGATAACAGAAATATATAGTACACATTTGATAATTAAACATTAATATTGCACGAACCAAACGATTATCTAGTAACAATTATACCAAACAATTATCTGGATGAAATGGGAAAAAAATAAGGACCAATGTCTTGTCAAGCACATCATGATGTCGACAGAAATGAATTTGATGAAATGATATTTCCATGTATACCGGCATTCAAACAATGAATCTTGTGGTTACTTTCAGAGCCACGTAGGAGGCTATTTATGAGTTAGCGTACCATAAAGAAATATACAATGAGAACCCATTTGTAAAAACTTGATTCAAAAGATAAAATTGTAGAATAATTTCAATAAATGTAAAACTTAAATTAACACTCTTGGAAAAGACTATCGTGTGAATTCGATAAAGAAATACTGACACTACTGAAGAAAACATCGCGATCAAAATGGTATAAAAATGACCCACGCGACCAAGTTTAAATCAAAATTATCTAAAATAAAATTTCTGTTGAGAAATTTAGAAACAAAATATTAGAAATATATCGTCAAACAACCTCAAGAACACTAGCTTAGGTTTGGTGAACCATAAACAAATTACTGCGAGGAAACGTACAGGCAGTTTTGGACATTTCGAGAGTAGATCAGATAAGACTCCGAACTGTGAAAACAGTCAAAACTGGTTTGGAATATTGTTATAAATATGAAATATAAAAGGTGATAATTCTGTGAAGATATATGAGTATAAGTAAAATCAATATCTTTCATGAGTCATAAGAGAATCAGTAAAGCAAAATTTCAATTTAATTTCTCATAAAACGTCGATTGTGGAAGAAAGCATTTTCCAATAGACTAAAACAATTGTAGTAAAAAGTGATACGATAAGTCGTTCCCCAAAGTAGAGTTCAAATTCTCCAATCAGCATTTCCTTTCGTAGGCAGAAAGCAGTTGTCAGTTTTTCGATGTGGATCAGTTAATTCGCGAACAAAACTGGCATGCCTGCAAGTTCACAAAGCAGACATGCGTAAATGAAGAGATATCCTCCTTTAACTATTTTACGGCACGTTCATTCTGCATTGAAACAATTAGCAGTTTATTGCTGCTCAAATATATGACTGAAGATACTAATTAAGAACGAGAGTTGTGTCTGGAAGGATTTTTCGTAAGAGCATCTACGCAATCCACACTTGAGATTTTAAAGAAACTAAATAATTAATCATTTATATGTGAAAAATGTATTAAAAGAGCAAGATAACATATTTGTCAAAAATATCTTAAAACAAATCTACGAAGTTGAGTTTCTATGACGAGTAGATAATCTTTGATGAAAAATTCTTTCAAACATCGCCTGAAATAATTGTCAATTCGGATGACAGGCATCCGAATAAAAGAAAATCGGTTTCGTTTTTAAGAAAAAAGGTGTATTTCTCCATTAATTGTTTTGACTTTTGGGTATCAGTGTAACTGCTTCTGAAATTTTCAATTGGTATACCTTCTCAAGATGGAGACAGTGAGGATGAGAGAATTCTTTCTATCCGAAGATACTCTCGAGGAAAGGTTTATTGAATTGAATTTTATGTGGACGAGCAAGGGATTCACGTTACGTAATAAACAAAAGATAGGACAAGAGCGTATGAACAATTTGGTTAAATCACCCATTTTCCTAATTTTTGCGGAAAAATAAGAAAATAATTTTTTGTCAAAAATGCTTTTTGCAAAATGCATATGTGCATTTGGAGGGTATTTACATATGTATTATTATGACTTTACACTAGGAAACGAATGAGTTAGTAGATAAAATAATATAAATTAAATTAATTTCAAATTAAAGACTGATCTAGAAAGAAGAAGTAATCATTTCAGAACCTGGGACAGATTCCTGAAGAATGTCCTTTTTTAGGTTCACAATGCGATTCATCTCTCTGCACCAATGTTCGACACTGCATAAAACCGCACTATGCAAAACAAGCCGTAGCTAATCTGTACTGCAATCGTTGAACTACATGCAATTATGTATTTAATGTCAGCGTCATAATTTTCTGCTCTCTTATCTGACACTCGGGGACATTAAATCAAACTTTGGAAATATATTGCACATGAGCGCGCAATACCCGATTCTCCCAGGAATTTATAATGGATGGTTCAATACCACACAAACAATATTACCCCACGGATGAGATCAAGCTGTATGAAATTTTGTAAATGTGGAGTGGCTTTTTGGATCTTTAAAATATTGAAAAGTACATAATATATTTAACATCTCCCTCCCTGATCAATCATGACATCAGCTCAGCTAATATCAAATAAAACTCTTGTACATCCATAAAAGTTTTTTGTTTAACCTTAAGGTTATACTGAACGATATTTTACAAGTAAATCATTGAAACGATATTGTTTCAATTCTACTTCGAGAGGACATTTATATTTAAAATAGAAAAAAAAACTTTCTTTGCGAATAAATTTACATAGATGCAAAAACTGTATGATCGAAGAGGAAAACATAAACAATTAACAATATGGGTGCATTCACAATTTACGACTTCAAATTCGTAATATACTTTAAAATCTAAATCAACAACTCCTTCGTGTCAGAGGCTGAAAGGTCTCCATTTTTCAATTACTTAAAATTTCAATTACGGTTTTATAAAATTTAATACTTTATAATGAAACTTCAAATATATTGCAATTTAAATTAATCTCCACGAAAATTAATTATATTTTGCAACCAAATTAGTAAACCAAAAACTATTGCAGTATATAGAGAAAGCGGTAATGTGGAATCCCACTTTGCTTTTGAATGATTGCAGCTTTACTACGGAGCGGCGTATTAATTGCAAGTGGTGAATCAGAATGATCCCGAAACTAATAGTGCAAACATTCTGGAGTCATATCATAATTTTGAGTTACTCAAGAATCATAATTTCGTTTTGAGAAGTTTGAAAAGTGGCGGAACGAAGTTTGGTGAGGGTACTATGAAACCCCACATAAAAAACTGAAAAAAAAATCTCATACAAACGAACATAATACAAACGGAACAAAGAGTAGGCTTAAGTGCGGTATAATTGTGGGATAGCATTTTTACATAACTATTTTATAAAACTATAGATGGAAATAAGTTATTAACATTTGATTGTAGGCATCACATAATCTACAGTTACGGAAGAAACAAACCTCTGAAAACATTTTGGGACAATCCAAAATCAGTCAAAGGGTTTTCACTCCAAACGGGTGAACGCAGATGAGTGAAGTGTCACTGACTTCTTTCTCGAAGGGAAATTTAGTTCGACTAAATTTCACGAGAGAGCAGTTTCCGGACAAACATCGAAGTGTTTCATATTTAAAACATAATTTGTATTTAAAATTATTTAACATCTAATGTTTTATTTTTATAAAGCGAAAGCTCTTTCAATATCATTGTCATTATTATCATTAACACGACAGTTTCAAATTCTTAGCCTGGGGATGACGGATAATCCATTACTCAATAGTCCTAAAAACTCGGAGAAAGATTGCAATATTTAAGATTACGATTTAAAGATAAGGGGGATCCTCCAAATCTTTTGTTAGGAGTCGTTTCCGTAGGCGATACAAAGCACTGACGAAGTGTTTCAAAAAGGAAACTCCATTCATCCAATGGGGAAAGGTCTTTATTTCCTAAATCTGGAGCTTGAGGTCCTCCCCCTGTGCTTCATGCTTTTCTTCCCTTAGTACGTAGCTATTACTTTTCGTTTTTTGGTATATCATTCGGTTATTCAACTCATAATGACGCCAATCCATATTTTAGTTTTAGGGGAAGAGGGTTAGAAATTTCTAGGAAAATAAAAGTGTTAATTATAAACTATAACTAATCAATTACTGTATCCATAAAAATGAAATAAAAATGAGCTCATAGAATACGGTGTTGGTTGATTGTATCTATTTTAAGTATTTTGTTGGTTTACTAAATCAATAAAAAATAATTATACTATGAGGGAAGGAGTGACTTCCCGAACCCTCTTCACCTCTTATTTAACCTCCCACGACGACTGAAAAATTTCCTGTTGGGGGTTGAATTGAAAGACCTTGCGAGCGATAGAAATCTTCCTGAAAAAATCGTACACTAATCAAAGGGTTAAAAAAATGAACGATACACAGTGACGGAAACGAGAACATTATTTATTCAAAACCGACAGTTTCTGTTCGTAAAGGTTTTATTGTTCAATGCCTTGATGCGACTCCGCACTTCATTCCCACAGTTAACTTGAACAATAATCTAAATATTTATTGGAACATTCACTCGTTTTTTAGAAAAGAAGGAAAAGTGAAATACGTTTACTCTTCGCCTTAACCACACCCACTACCTCCACGCAAGGTGCACTCAAGACAGGAAGCGGAGAGCCAAACGAAGGTTATAACTCCTCTTTAGTGCAAGGGTCTGCAAAACACCGTGAGGGTCATATTTGTGGTAATATGCCTTGATGGAAGCTGGATAAACAAATTATATAGGCAAAGAAAAAAATTGTAACCCATTATTATTCTAAAGACATTTACTGTTTGAAATATTAGTCCAATTTATTGAGAGGTATGAAACTTTTGATCCAGAATTTTATCAAACATTAGCTCCAATTTGGTCTGTTGGACAGATAAAGAGCCTCGTAAATTTTGGCAGACATTTTCATTTTGTTAATTTCTATAAAACAAAGTTTGTTCGTTAAAGTAATCCCAATACAAAGAAGAAACTGATTCAAAAATATTTTATCTTGAGATGAATTGCTTCTGGTAGGAAATTATAAACCGAGCAAGGCTTGTTCTTTTACTTATTCTTCATGAAATCATCCACTTCGACATCAAAGATAAATAGATGCTTGTTGAACATCTTCATTGTAACAAGTAAAATAATTTTGGAACAAACTGATATTCTTGGATTGTACAACTAAAGATGCGAGTTTGGACGATAGTTGCTTCTTTAGATCACTAACATTATTCTACGCAAAGTTTGAATCATTTCCATAATCTACTCATTAAATAAATTGAGTCATATTTTTTTATGGGGGAGAGGGTATTGTTCTGTTAAAGAGGAATCATTCCCTTTATTAAATTATTTGGTAAGATTTTTCCATAAGCTGAAGGCGCAGGTCGGGTTCAATATCTTAATGGGCCTGATATTGTCCTTGGAGACCCCTGCTTCGCAGCGCCCATAACCACGCCTAAAGAGCCATAGCGTAAGAGAGGAAGAAGTAGAATGGAGAACAGTAGACAAAACGCCAAGCCATGCGACCTGGGGACGTGCATCGAAAGGACATCTTTGTTGTGGCTGGGAGACTGTCACAGTGTGGCGGCGCGAACTATTCTTCATTGAGTTTGTCCCCGTTTCGCAGAAAAGTCGTGAGTGCAGCTTTGAAGCTGTGCACGCGAGTCTGTTCAGGATGTTGATTGCGGTTTTGGGCGAGGTCTTTGAAAGATGTGGGGAACGCCCTTTGACCTCGTTACGAGTTTCCACAAATGTCCTTTTAGCACAAGATGTTGTAAAGAGACGTATTTTTTCAATTTCATCCTCCATCTGCTACTATTTGTAATAAAAGTACACTTACCTATTTATACATATATATCATCTAAATTACTAGACAAAAACTTGATGATTTTCGGCAAAGATCCTTAAATAATAAATAAACGTTATTGTGAAAACAGCAGTTGCAAACTGCGTATGACCACGTGGGGGATAATGTACATCTACTAAATTCCGGAAACAAGCAAGGGACCATCTCATCAATTCTGATCAAGGGCACAAGGAAAGTGGCGGATTTAGCATTTATGAGATAGATTATTTAGTAAATATGTGCTGTTATCTATTTATTATTCCAAAATGAATTGTCATTAGATGTGGAGTAAAAATTCGAGATTAATAAGAAAAGTATTAGTGACATTCCCATCCAAGGAAAATTTGCAACTACCCGGAGGAAAACTGGAAAATCTCGGGTCAGGATGGGGCTACAGAGATAGTGTACACAACCATTTCCAATGTTGCGAACAGTTTCAAATAAATTATTTGGGACAAACAAAAAGGAACAAAAAACAACATGCATTAAAAAAGGAATATAATCAGTATCTATAGTAAGATAACAATAGCATGTTAAAGTACATCACTTACATCATCCTATTAGAAGATAGATTTTTTAGAATTTAGTCATAAATTTAACATTCAATTTGCTCTTCGTTAATTTTTAAAGTAATTCGTGAAAACAGGAGGCAATGAAAATTCTATGCAGTATTAATGTATTTATGATCTCCAAAAAATGTATATAGACAGTCATTACAAACAATTCCTCCTTTA
This sequence comes from Laupala kohalensis, assembly GCA_002313205.1. NCBI lineage: Eukaryota > Metazoa > Arthropoda > Insecta > Orthoptera > Trigonidiidae > Laupala > Laupala kohalensis. The sequence continues at coordinate 217,564 of NNCF01127132.1, read as the reverse complement.
TTATATTAGATAAAAGAAAGCATTGAGGATATTATTGGGAGATCAAGAAAACGTATTTTTTTAATATTCTATATTTCACGTAAAAGATGTTAATAAATAAATCTTACTATTGATTGAAGTAAATGTGGGTTTCGTAAAGTACTTTGGTAACACGTTGTATTCATTTTTCTTGTACGTGTCTTTAAACATTTGGCAAACGAACACTTCTAAACTCAAAATACGAGTATATCAGGGAAAAGGATGAGAAAAGTAAATTAACTAACTAACGTGGTCCCTGAACCATTTTCAATTTTGTGTGAAACAGTTTTTAATTGCTGAGACAATTCATCCATTGTGTATTTAATTCTGACTGTGTACAAAAGTGGACATATAGTATGTCATATAATATTGTCAAAAACAATAATATTGTCAAAAAAAGTTGCAAAACGCATATGACCGCGTGAGGGTTAATAAATTAAGTTACTTTCCGGAAACAAACAAGGGACCATCCCATCAATTCCGATCAAGGATCCAAGGACAGTGGCGGATATTTAAAAAAGAAATAATTCAGAAAATACGGACAGTTATCAATTTATTATTAAGTGGGCGTAGAGTATGCCCGAATAAAAACATTTTAAAAGCACGATAAATTGCTTCAAATATTAATTTAAACTTCCCCCAAAATCAGTAATTCGAAGAGTTTATTGCTTTAAATATTTTTTCTCAATTAACGAATATCTTAAATACTTTAATAAATTATTTGGTCGTAGCATACGTCAGACATTTAAAACAGAAGGATGTGGGCTAAAATACATTCTAGAACTGGTTTATAATGTTTTATAATTGAATAAGTAATAATAATGAATTAATATTATATAATAATTTATTTCCAACTTCTTTCCTAACTCATGAGTGTCCTCTTATCGATTATCAAATTTTGTTATTATTTTAGGATACATACTCATTCCAGAGTTCTGTCCGATAATTACTTCTTCAATTATATATTAGTAATTCTTCAATTATATTTTTTATAATTTAAATTAATTTCATGTTCACATGAGAATATTATAAACAATGGTTAATGTAGGCAACACACATTTAATAAACATATAATGAGTAATGTGGATTGCATACCTTCTCACAAGTTCATGTTTATTATACATTTGCGATAAATGCAAATCAATAAAGCACGAGAATTCTCATTTCTTGAAGGAAAATGACAATTGAACGTAGATACGAGAGTAGGAGGAAAACACAGGAATTAAGTTCTTCTTGTCTGAACGGTTTCCGGAATTATTGTGTTTCTTTGTATTTTGAGTAAAATTGGAGAAATAAAAAAAATAGATGTCCTTTTTTAAAAATTGGACGATAATATTCGATACCGTCAAAGAATTCTTTCCCTTCCTACTTTGTAATATCGTCCCTTGATATTTCATACATTACTTAAAAATGAATTTAATGTAAAATGTGACAAAGAAAAACTAATGCTAATAAGATGAAGAGAAAATTGGTTTGAGCGCTCCGACACATGAGGTTAGTTCCGTCGTCGCCAAACACGCAGCGCCACCAGTCGGAGAGACGGCCAGACTGGAAGGGTGAGCGACGCCGCCGTGTGGATGTGGGCAGCTGCATGAGGTTGCTTCGGCGGAGGCGGGGGAGGCAGCACGCGATCACGGGGCCCATAAGGGCCTGTCTACGAAGGAGCCCTCCAGCCAGCCTTACTTCCGGAACAGGTGGAGGTTCCGGTAGCGCGCGCGCGCCACTGCGCCGCTGAGCGGACGAGTGAGACAGCGCGAGGGCGAACGGCTGCTGTGGCGGCAGCGGCGACCGTGAGCTGGTGGTGGTGGTGAAAAGGGCTACCGTGCGGTCAACATGAGGGTGTAAGAGATGATCCAAAAATTACAAAATCTGGGATAAACTCCATCAATATCTTGATTGGTTAAAGGTAGTGCTAGCGTAGGTAGAATTAAATCAGTAAAATATCTTAAATCGGTATAAATAAAACATGTACTTATCGTAATTTCAACTTGAAAATAGCATTTAAATGAAATTACAATTATAAATGATGGTGTACTACATTGTGTCTTATGGAGAAAAGACTTATTTCAAAAAAATGAGTAACTTTTAAATTATGAAGGAAATAGACGTTTTCTTTGATTTGTAGTAAATTTTTGGTAATATTTTTTACATCCCTTTTATCTATGAGTCACCGGTCATCTGACAAAGATATTTCACTTTTTCCGAGGTGAAATACATAAATCACGAAACCGCTTTGCTTTTGTGCGTTTCAAACGAGTCAAGCGAAAGTATTGTTTGTACTATACTATTATCTGATAGGTAGCAATTAAATCCTATTTTTCCTCATTGTTATTCATGTTGTTGTGTTTTATAACAATTATATTAAAAATAAAGATAACAATTATACTTCTCAGTGATTTGACAAACTTGGAGTATTGGTCCCACCTTAAACCATTTCTTATTCCTATCTTTGAAGGTCACTTTAAGGACGTATGCATAAATTACTCTCTGCCTTTACCCATCGAATTACCAACTATTGCTTAATTCGTGTGTTATTTTTCTTCTTCCAAATTTATCGTCTTTGTTTACCTTCTCCACATTGAGTGTTATTTCTCCTTTTTCTTTCAGCCTTTTCCGAAATGTAGTTTTCAGAACAAGTAAGTCTATTTACCAAATTCCTAACAATACTAATGCATCAGTGTTTCACAGCATTCACTCAATTTCAATAAATAAAGTCATTCCAACTGTCGTAACTTTTGTTGAAGGCAGGGTGATCTAGGATCTAAGATAATCAAGAGCGTTTAGGTTTACTTAGAAATCTTCAACGTTATCTAAATAAACGAAAAAACAAGAAGTATCAGTTTTGTTTCCCATAACATCCAAATATCTAAAGTTTGTTTCAGCAAATTCAAAAACAATATATTCCCGAATGATTATGTCGAAAACAAAGGTCGGTGTTTCCTATAAATACAAGTGAAAGCGTTACGAAGTCTCTACACTACCAAAATGAAAAAGAAATTATCACAGCTTCAATTTCATTATTTTAATTTTGAAGGTACAAATCCATTTGCGACTGCGTAACTGTCAACAAGATGAAGTCAATCCTGTCGAAACTGTTTGGCAATAAAAATTATTTTTTTGAAGCTATGACAATGTTTTTTTTAATTCTGAGGTCAATGAAAAAAGGAGGAAATCTTAAATTATTCTGTCCACCATGTCTAGCCCTTTTGCTGCAAACAACGTTCAGAAAACGTGCACTAGAAATCGCGTACATGAAGATACGGTTACGAATCTGTGTGGAATCTACCAAAGGACCGAGAATGCGCAAGAAACATGTTAAGTCGCTGAACATAGCCTGCCATTGCAACAAAATTGATCAGAACAGCAAAATATCGTTCATGTGAAGACTGTCTTTATCCAAAACAAATAAAACCAATCGGTAGTTCTAGTCTGTCCGGTCGGAGCAGCGTAACAGATTTGAAACTTCACGTTTCGCCTGCCATGCTTTAGGTATCTTCAGTATTGGCTCGGTCGTACGTTGCGACCGGAGTGGCACAATCGAATCAAAACTACTTGATAATGACGGCTGAAGAAACCTCCTCGAACAACTAAAACTAATTGGTCACAACAAGAAGAAATGAGGCGTGAATATATCTGTTACACTAGTTTTCATCTGTCTTGGCTCCTGGGATTTTAGAGTAACCCTCAGTTTATCAACCCACCTGGGTTGTCCCACGGGTTCAGAATTAATCACGCACTGGACAGTCCCTATATATCTGGAACGTTAGTTGTGCAAGTTGATAAACAGTACAGGGGGTGCAAGCGGGTAGAGCTATCGTATGAGGGTGACTCTAATCTCTCAGGGGCCATGATAGATGACAAGTTAGTTACTGCAATATACACTGTAGTTAGCCTTGTGAAGACATACCTACGTGTACAATTGAATGGTCTATCTTGATACTCTTTGTTGTTGTGAAGTCATCAACACGGAATTGATACGACACCAATGTAACCAAAATAGTATCAAAAATACCAAAAACGGAGGTTGCTGTTTTATTAAAAGAACAAGTTTTTCTCGAAGACGGTTTGAAATGATTCCATTTCTGTAAAATATTCTTCGAGAGGGTAAACCCCTTGAATCTGACCAGCGCTCTCGGACAGGGCAAAGACCTGCGCTTCCTCTTTCTTCCGCCTGAGTGAGACACTATCGCCCATTTCCTCCGTCCTCATCAGCGCGATTACATCGACACTCAAGCAACGAACGTCCTGGGAACTGGACGCTCTCAGTCCTCGTCCTCCTCGCTGTCCACTCAGAGGAGAACTTCATCAATCGGCATCAAAGGAACATCGGGTTTTTGTCTTAACCCCATTCCTCTAGACGATTCTCATGGTGACGGTCGTCCTAGATAGTATTTCTAAAAGGGAACTTTTTGTATCTCATTTCCTCTCGTCACACTGAACAAAGTGCCAAAAATTAAGTACCACTACAAAGATAATTTTATGGGCTCGGGACGAATCATAATCTTCCATTTTAACAGTGAAAATTTTCTTTCGCCATATAGTGAGTCCACTGATTTACTCGCATTTAAATATCGACAACTAACCTAAGGTATCCCAGGCAAATAACGCCCTCCTAACTTTAAATGCATTTATTTTCAATACTGTTAAAATGAAATACACAATTCGATAGTGAGCTTAAATATAATTTTATGAATTGAAAATTCCAATTGTGTAACTGCTTCTTTGACAATAAATTCTTGAAATTTATTATTAACTGTTTATAATTTTCATTTCAGTTTCACGTTTTCAAAACCTTTCGTTTGGTGTTATTAAAAATAGTATGTTTATTACCTCCTGCTTGATAAATAAGGTGATGGACGCAAAAATGCATTCATAAGGATTATAAATCTTATAGAGCACAAAAGTCACGTCAAATATTATTTCTCAGAATACAAAATGAATGTAACGAATCAAAGTTATACATAAGAAATATCACACTTCTTAACTCACGTTAAGTAAATTAAAACTTCTGTTATAATCTTTTTTTAACAATTCTTTTAAATTTCAGCATTTAATTTTATAAAAAACATCATGAATACTGCATGTATTTCTTCCGTTCACCGTACACGTGGAGGAGATATGTGACAAATTTCGGTCAGGTGAAAATGGCGACGAGTCGGGAATAGAACCCGGGACACCTGCATTTATCGCAGGGGTGTTAACCGCTACACTACCCGTTCGCCTTCCACAGCTGTTCACCATTCCACACAGATTTCCATCTTAATTTCATTGAGTGAACATAGCATTGTGTGCCTCCTGGTTCATTTATCTCCTGTCTGGGGATGTGTCTCAGATCATCCGGGGTTTAGGTCTGGATGGAAAAGGAGTACAATCGTGGAAGGCGAACGGGTGGTGTAGTGGTTAACACCCCGGCGATCAAAGCAGGAGTTCCGGGTTCGATTCCCGGCTCGTCGTCATTTTCACCTGACCGAAAGTTATCATCATGAATACTTTATTTATAAAAGAAAAGATTATGCCTAAGAGGTCCTGAAATCCTTGAGGAACGGTTCGTAATTGGCAATATAGTAATTCGAGCTACTTGACTTCAAGCTTGTCAAAGTGTCCGTGAGCCATTTACACTGCAATTAAACGAAAAACTGCCCCTTAGGAAAAAATACATATATGCGACATAAAGATTTCATTATTCCATGGCGGGTTGTATGTACACATTCATTTTTCAAAATTATCGCATAACAAGATTTTAATCTATAAAAAATAAACAAGAAAAAATTAACCCATATTCACTAACAATAAAAATAATTACCAATGTTCACAACCGAACACAACCTTGTTTTTCTCATTTCGTTACAAAATCTCTTCTTGCCCACGTGGTTTTGCGGTTTGCTATGTCACAGGATCACTATTGAGTAAATAATTCATTTTATATAGCAACTCATAACTCTGAGACCGAAAAAATGCATTGAAGTCATAGGCATTGATAATTAATAATACAATGACCATTCAAGTAGACTTGTTTAAACAAATCGATTTACAAATTCAACTCTTCAACCCGGATTTATGTAATCCACATGTTTTAATAATAAACAATGAACAAGTTTACTTTAAAGGTTGTTATATATNNNNTATATATATATATATATATATATAAATTTCAACAGTATTATGTAAGACGAAGACAATATTAATATTCTTATCCGAAAATATTTAGACTACATAGAAGAGAGTTTTCTTCAAATTGCTTTTAACTTAACAGTTACACTCGTAAACGTAGTGCATAAGGTAAGAATATAAACGACCAAGAAAGGAAAAAAATATTCACAAAATACTACACTCAGTATTTCGGGATGAATCAATCACCACATGAAGTTCCAAGCACACGAATGAAGACCAATCTACAACATATTTCTTCTGATGTAGAAGCTCATACAACAGACATTTCCTTCATCTAGTATTACATTCCTTCACACAAGCAACCCGAAATCAACTTTTTGGCATCTAGCTACATTGTCAGTAGTTATCAAATATTATCTGTCAAAAATAAACTACATAAATATTTTTAATTTTATAATTCCTCATTTTAGTCGGTTTGGTATTAAAACTTTTTTCAATTGACTCTTCTTCTTCTCTTGTTAAAGGGATGTTAGGTATTGATAGAAGAGTGCATAGCTCTACTACTCCGCGTCTTTTGTCCGAGCGATATTCTCCGATTCTAAATGTCATTTGAAAATTATTATACTTAATTCTGTTATATAATTTCTGGATTTTCGTTTTAAATAAGTGAAAATGGGTAATTTTCTTACTTACCCACTTCTACCTGTCCTATACCCCTACAACTACATTTACTAATGGTCCTCCGTGCACTCTTACGATTGTAAAAGTTATCGATTATCGTTTCATTTTCACCTTGTAATATGTTTTACTCTTTTACATAATAGTATATCTATATCAGTTACAATAATACAAAACGCAACATAAACTTAAACATAATTGAAAATATTGTAGTATCATTTTCGTGCGCTAAATAATGTGCAACTTTTTACGAGTGTTGAGTATTTATCGTCTTTATGGAATTACGAAGTAAAAACAGACACAAGAGTTTGTGTCCGTGGAATTTAGCTCCCGACAAAATTTAAGTAAACGCCGACTAAATTAATAACTTTTTAGTTGTTATTATTCATGATAAATTGTGAGATAACTCGCAGATTTAGACGAGCAGATATAAAACTGAATAAAACTCCCTGGTATTCACGAGATAAATGGCGTTTAAAAGTAATTTTTCCGTCAAATAACCACGAAGAAGCACGGCGGTTCGTGACGTAATAAAGAGTGTTAATGACTTGAAAAGAGTCATGATGTGATGACGTCAGTGTTCCCTCGTGTTCCAGAGATATTCTGGTATAAATTCACTATTATTATCATGGGAGGTAAAAATCCCTGAACTAATGTGAGCAGAGCATGTGAATGCTATTGTCTCAACTGAAAAAAATAATGTTCTTCTGTTCATGTTCATGTTGAACTTATTTGTTTGGTCATGTTGGTCTTCGTTCGCCATGAAGTCAATTCGTCCATGCAATTAATTTAAGCGTACGATTCTTCCTTAACCAAATGTCAAAGTGCGTGGGAAAATTCTGGATAATGCGTCATGTATATTTTCACTAATTCTCTTGTCAGCTTTTTGAAAAAACTTCTCTTTGAAGTTTTGAAAGAGAGTAACAGTAAGCTATTAAAGATGCTAACAGAACTTCATTCGCCAAAATCTAAAGTTCAATGCCATTTTTCCTTTCAATCCATTAGCGCCAAAGGTCACTCATGATCGAAGTCCATACAATATTTATGATATGTGTGACCTTTAGGCAAAAATAATTGATTTCCGAAAAATTGTGAAAATATTCAAGTAAAAACTGACGCATCGTTTATAATAAACGTGGACAAAAGAAAAGAATACAAATGCTGGAGAGAAACCTTTAGCGAAGAATCTCAATAATACGATTGCTTCTTCCAAATCTGTAGTTTGCGATATTAAAGCAAAAAGAAGGTAGGGAAAGACTATCAGATGTGTCCCGATAGCAATCTGAAACTGTTCATGGGATATCGATTTAACAAAATTACATGTGATGTGGTTCCCATGGAATAATGCTGGAAAGAGTTGTCCAGAAATAGTTCCCTTCTAAATGAAATAAAATTCATTTCTCGAGTTTGGATCTGATGTTTCATTTTGTTGGAGAGTTTTTGAGGGGACGTAATTATTCACATACATACATACGCAACTAATTATCATCCAGAATATTGAAAAGATGCTCTCTATACGTAAATGATAAAAATCTGTTAATTCAGAAAAATAATATTTTTGTCACTTTTTCTTTTTTACTGGAGCATGATTTACTAGTCAGAATTCTGACCCAGGATTTCCTCCAGTCCAGAATTTTTGTGCTCTTTGATCGAAATTGATGAGATAACCCCTTGAGGATACACTATTATTGTTGTCTGTTATTGTTGGTTACAGTTCTCCATTTTGTTGCACTATAAATAAATACCAATATTGTACAGTAGACCCTACAGATTTGATATAAATTAGTTGTTTAATTAATAGAATATGCTCCGTTAACAAAATTTAGTAGTATTGTGTTTCGAAGTCTAAAATCATTGTGAACTTTATTAATCTGTTCTATTGTTACGTGACCTGAAATATATTTTGAATTTCGATTATTTTAATTATATGTATTAGCCATCCACAACGGGATAGCGATTGCTAATTTTTTTTTTTAATAAGCATAATTGATGGCATAAGGGGAAGTGTTCAAACACTTATGTCTCTTTCGTTTGATCGTCAAATCAAGAATAATTTTATTTTTATTGCGTGCAATCTAAGTCAACTCTTTGAGACTTAAGTAGAGTAGAAGCGTCTTTTTTTTTTTGAATGATTATTACGCATCAGTGATAAGTTATTTACAAAAATACTTTCATTACATTATCATCATATCGATACTAAAACTGCGTTAATGAAAAATTAAATTGATGAATACAAACAGAACCCTCTGCTCAAGACGATTATTTACGATAGTTGGAAACTTTTTCGCCAATGCAAAAGTCTCAAGTTTAGATAGGATGTTTTAGGCATTGTATCCCAAACAATTTTTACATAGAAATAAAAAACGCTGCAAATCCGTTTTCCATTTCCTACATTAGTTGAAAAATTTATAAAAATATGACTGCTGTGGACACAATAATTCACTAAAATGTTTCAATGGAAAACAAATGATCGGAAATATTTTTGAAATAATTCTTTCGCAAACATTTGTATAGTCGATTTATGAGAAGGAATGCATAGTTATATTTTATAAAAGAAGTTACATAATTTATTGGCCATATTAAGAGCCATCTTTTTGGAGATCAGTGGGCAGTGTTCCATTTTTACAGCAATTTCTTTCCATTCCTCTTTGAATGCAATTGTTATTATTCGTCTCAAATATTGAGTCATTATACGTGTTATTTATTAGCAACATTTTAAGAATATATTTAAGAATATATAATCCTGCACATTTATTACCGAACTATTCTTGTAGAATTTATTGATTATAAAATGTTATAATATTGTGTACTAACGAGCAGCTAACAATTTTTATTCTTGTGTTAGGGGGTGCATTTCATGATTTTGCTTCGGAGCACAAATTTTAGGGTTGTTAAATCCACCACTAAGTGAACACTTGATAGGAATTGATAGGATGGTCCCTTGCTTGCTACCGGAGAGTAAATTAATTTATTGTCCTCCACATGGTTAAAAGTAGTACCTTTTCTCTAGTAAAAATGGATATTGGGTGGCCATCTGTTATCGACAAACGGCCATTGGTGGCCACTTGAAATGATTGGCCGTTTGGAGATAACAAATGGCCACTTAATGGTGATGTTTAATTGATTTTGACAAAAAAATTACTTATTTATATTTATTTTCTTGAAAATAACTTAATTGAATGTAACCCCCCTTTTGAAGCAATTACTTCGTCGCCCCCCCCCAAAAAAAAAAACATCTGCTACCCGGTGACGTTGCGACTGCCGCCCACGTCGCCCCCTGAGGCACGCGTTCACTCCGGTCACCCGATCGCTCGATCGCTCTGACCACCCGGTGATCGGACCAAACACTGCGCTCCTGTTTCATCGCCCAAGCAGGTGACAAGGTGTAGAGTGGGAGGGGTGATACAGAGATGGAAGAAGCATCTGGCTGACATACGCTCATCGGCACGTTCCTTTCCCCTTCCCCCATCCCTCTCCCCCCACTCTCCTCCGCAATCCGTCAAGCAACGCACCTCCTCTGCGATTATTCCATTACAACCAATCACCAGATTGGCTCCCAACAAACAGCCCTTGGGTGGCCATTGCCGGTTATTGATTACACAACGAGTTCATATTGACTTAAAACAGGACCGCGACTGCTGCACGATGAAACAGACGGCTGTAATAGGATCACTCTCAATCTAAGGGCCAAAGGGCATCGGTCAGGGTCGAAAGGGATTGTGGAAATTGCCTCGTTCGTACCATAAGGGTGTCGATCGAATAATAAACACATATTGGTTTCATCGATACGTAGTGATTTATTGATTATCCGATTAGACCCTTCTGTGCACGGAGCAGCCTTCAATTGGTAAGGAACCCAGCCGGAGGATTTTGGTTCCACGGACGATGACGAGGTGTCGGTCATAAAGACTTCAGTGCTTCCCGACAGGCGCAAAATTTTCTTCGCAAGTGATAATTTGAGGAGAATTTATTTTTCGCGAATGGATGCAGAAGATGGTGGTTAGTGTGAATCAAAGAGCGATAAAAGTGATTCCAGTTTCGAGAATTACTTCACACGTCGTTACACTGCGGACAGGAACTGAGATAATGACGTGCTAAAACAATAGAATCTCACTTGACTCCTGATTGCTTGCTGTTTCAGAAATACGACGTAAAAGATAAGTAAAATAATGCTAAACACATAGCAACAGAAGGTGATTAATCAAAGAATAGGCAGTTTCTAGAAATTTCTAGAAATACTTCATTTCTGGATATTAAGAATACTTTACGCCATAAAAATTAAATCCAATACCATGAGGGATTTGGAATTAGCATGTAGATTCGTGACCGTATATCGAACAAATATTGGTAAAAAATTGAGAGTATTGAAAAAAAATTGAAAAGAGAAATAAAACATTATCGATCATTTATTTTACTCTCTTATTCAAAGATATTATTTAATTTTTGATTCTCAAAACTTGAGACATTACCATCCGATGTAACGTCGGTAAAGAGGACTTCAAAGAACATAATTCATACTTTAAAATTCATCAAATACGTTAATTTTACTTTTCAATAATACTTTCTTTGCAGATATACGACTATTACTTTTCAATCATTATTAACCAGGAAAAAATTTCTGTTTTGTTGATGTGAGACATTACGTCTATTAAAATGGCGATACATGAATCACCACTCATCGCAATATTTTGCTTCAGTGACACGTCATCCGCGGAGCTTCCAAAGAAGAAATAAGGCGACTCATCCAGGGAAGTACACTTCGTAATAAGGATGTTGCACATTAATAAAGATGCGATTAGGTGTTGACACATCAGTGTGGGTGGGATTTGTTGATCTATTCTATCATCTTCCATCATCTCTATGATGCGACACTAATATTAAAATATTGTTTTCTAAATACCGTGACTTAAAAGTATAAGAGCACAATGAAGCATAAAGCACAATCTATGCGTCCGACCTGCTCTCTGTTCAAAACTACACACGGAACTATTTCAGTAATATGTTGACTCGGTATCGTCACTACCATCTACATCATACGTGGGTAATTTTTCAGTTACTGAACTCAAAGACGTAATTCGAAGTTTTATAGTTTTGTCTCCTTCTATTTAAGTGGCGACCTACTTGATCGTACTAGGTATCATCGCATATTCTCGACCTTTCCATATCGCATTTGAACTCTTGTCAAGTCTGTGGCACTATGGTGAAAATTTTAAGAGTCCAGTACCTTAACGTTAGCGCAAGATAGAACTAGTTTCATCCCTTTCCTTTGTATGGTGCTTAGAATGCAATCACACTCAACAGAATCAAAACTCTCCTGCGACGTGGTTCGATCTACAATAAACCTCCCTGCGAAATCACCACAGATATCCCCAAATTGTGGACTCACTTTCCTTGAGGTTTATTTATGATTTGAGGAGGTCTCACATAAACGATAATCATAGTATTATCAAACAGGTTTTGATTTAAGCAAAAATATATCTTCTTCCTTGAGGAATCCTTGAATTATTTATTCTCAAATGGGAAATGTAAGCAATCAAATTATCTCTCCTTTAGGATACAGAATATAAGTATTTTTCAAAAACTAAAACGAAATGCTTTCATAAGATAAAACTGTATATATTTAATTGCTCAATTAATAGTTTATTATCTGCATTCTCATCGATTCCTCTCGTTCTGTTGAAGTCTTCAACCATAACCTACATCACACATTGCGCCCCGGGAGTTTCCCGTCGTGGCCCAGGTTTTTTTCTTATGTTTTCCCTCGGATAGACGTGGATTTTACACACAGGTTACCTAGGAGCAACAGTCTCACTAAAACTATTATTATATATCTGAATTTTCAGTTATTTTTATAGTTATGATTTATTTTCGGAATAATTTAAAGATTTGGTAATGGTACGTCTTTGTTAAATACCCCTTCTATTAAATATCGAATTCTATTAAATATTGAATTCTATTATATTAAATTGGTTTATATTCTGTAGATATTGTAACAAGTAGCGCTCTAGTTTTATTATTATTTTAGGGGCGCAGGACACAATTTTACTTTGGGCCCTTGATAATATGGATGGGATTGTATCTTGCTTGCTTCCGGATAGTGAATTAGTTTATTGTCCTCAACAAAGCCATATGCTGTTTCTAAATGCATTTTTTATGATAAATTATTTTTTATTTTAAAATATATAATTCATGTGTCATCAAAGTGTTCAGAGTTCCTCAGTGATACATATGACGCGTGTGAAGAACAGGCGGCGCCCATTTGGAGACCTGACTGCTCCGAAGCGAGAATTATCTCGTTGAACACATGAGTCACTGACACGCACGTGACGTCAAAATTACGAAATGGAACCAAAGGCGCTTCTACATCTCATTCTCAGTCATCAGAGCAGATTGTTAACCATTCATCGTCTTATTTACGTGGGAAAATAATTCTGATCCAGGGTGCATTCATGGATGCGCAATCCAGATATCTTTCGCGGATTTACAGATGAGTCAGTTAATACAATCACCACAAATATCTCCAAAACGTAAAAAAATATCGATGTGCGGTTTTCACTTAAAAAGGGGAAGTCGCATTGGCGCCGCTGAAACCCAAGGTTTAATGGTTAATACATAAATTGAGATAAAAATGCGGAGAACTTTTTCTCGGAATTAGCTGACTACGATTTTTTGCTTGGACAATCGATGACCCTACAGGGTACCACGACCCCATTAAGTCAATTTCCCAAGTCACAGCCTTTCCTTGTAAGAAGCGTTGTGACGGGCCATTCATTCCATAAATTCAAACACTTACTAACTTTTTGTAGCTCCAGAGATATAAACACAATGATTTTTTAAGGGGAACATTATATTATTTTCACTGTCACTTCAAAGACCGTGTAAATACAAATACAAAGATATGATATTTATTCATTTTCAGCAACAAACTACAGACATTTGAGCAAATAATTAAATATTCGGTATCAGAACAAGCGTAACTGGACGCTTTTCACGGAGTGCCGGAAGACCTCACCCAGGCGTCCAGCAATACTTTATATCAGAAGTTTAATTATTCGCTACCATCATGAGGCTACCGCCAGAAGGAATAAGAACAACCGTGTTCACAGTGGGAGACGCACAAGTTAGCGCAAGGTAAAGAACACATAAATAACAGTTATGTACATCATAATAAGGTAATTTAAATCTTTTCACAAATATCAGAACTAAATCCTACGGGAACAGGTAATGCTTCAAACTGGATTACTAATTCTGAATCCAAAGAGGAGAATATGGAATTGTGAAAATTGTATGACTTTCTTTTTTGCAAGTCACACAACTTGCAAGTCATTTATAACCTGAAGCTGCGTGGAAAAATGTTAAAAGAAATGTTTTAATAAAAAAAACTGACATGAATGCTGCGCAGATCCGGATAAATGAGGTCCTATTGTAAATATTGAAAAGGGAAAATAAGAGTATGATAAAACATATTTACAACGATAAAGGAGGATTGTCTGTGAGTGCTTTTTGACACTAAATTTATATATTTATGACAAATTTCATTATAAAAAGTAATAGTACGGTCCTGGAATAATAAAAGGGCTCACGACATATTGTAAGTACCACGCTCATAGCAGTTTGGATTTGTTAGGTGTGCAACGCCACTCCTGCGACGGGGAAAAAGCTCGTCACCTTCGTTCGACAAATCGTAGGCAAAATTGAAACTGCTTCCATGTTCGGCAGACCAATAAAAACCCTATTAAATTGTAACGGGAGAAAAAGATTTATTACACCGCTATCAAAAATTTATTTTGTAATTTCTAATTATACACATTTTGGACTAACATAACAAATATTCTGAATATACTTGACTTCAATAAACTTTATCATTCTTTATATTTAAACAACATCTCAAGATTCGTTGTCTCACAACGCCTTCTCAGAGAATATAAAATATATTAGACTTACTGTAAAAACGTTTATGTCATACTGCAATAAAATATTGTTTTTATCATAGAATTTGGAAATCATCAGAAGATATCGTATTGATTTTGTAAAATTCGAATCACGAATTACTTATAAATATACCTATAATTTCTGAACTCTATACAGTGGCGTACAGAATTCAAAGCACATTGGCATCAAGTGATGAGTATCGTCTATCATAATTTTATATAATTTGCCATTCTTTTATACAATTCTTATATGTCAATCGGAATTCAAGAATTATAGAAAACATTTGTTTCAATATGAATTAATAACACTAAAGCTTAATTCTAGTTATATTAATAATGTTAAAGCACATAAAAAATAAATAAATAGAAACCAAGATATATCTAGATATAACACTCTGTCTGTAATCATGCAACATATAAAACAACATGCTAAGAGAGCAATAGACTAGTATAGAATAAAAATTAATATTGCATGTAATTGAGTATCTCTCATTCTCTCAGATATCAATTTTATCATTTTCTCTGTTTTCCTTCCTTCCTTCTCTCCTTTCTTCCTTCGTTTCCTTCCTTCTTTCCTTTCTTCTTTCCTTTCTTCTATCCTTTCTTCTTTCCTTTCATCTTTCCTTTCCATTTTCCTTTCTTTCTTACTCACCTCCCTTTTTTCTATTTTCTTCCTACCTTTCTTTCTTCCTTCCTTTCCTTCCTGTACATTTATATGAATTCAGGGAAATTAATTATAATTCATTAACATTAATTTCAAAGGAGTACCACTTCTATTCTTCACATTAACATAATTAAGTTGATACACATATAATAATAATAAAAACTCATTCTTCATTTAAAATATAAGCATCGATATTCAGTATTATTCATTGATTTCAATATCAACCTGCGATTGAACCCGTGGCTTATTGATCGTAACATTCGTGGCAGGGCTTCATTCTCCTGATTCACGTCTCCCATGCAGTTGGAAGGGTAAATACACTTCAAATTAGTTCATTTTACAATCAGAATATAAATGTAAAACATTCTTTAAAAACAAAATTTCGTCAATCCATTGAGAAATACACAAAATTTTGCAAATTTTCTTTGTAAAGTTATTTGTTGAAATTATTTCTTTCATCTACGACTGTAGAAATGTTTGCAATACCTTATCTTATCTGATCAGACGACCTCATATTTCTCTGTGGAGGGGGAATTTGACCTACACGAGCTTAGCAAAGTGAACCTTTACGAAGTAAAGGTCCTATAAAACCATTGTGTTGGTGGAAAGTGCCAATTTTAGTACCTCGGCAGCTGGAAGGTAATATGAAGAAAGTCGAAGAACTGCTTGCAAGTGGGTTCGGCTGTATCGTGAAGCTGGGGAAGGTGTGCTGGCACTGGATTGTAAAGAGTGTCTACCGAAGACCAGGACGCCGTTTCGGTAAACCATACTAAGGAGAATCCTTTCCGCTCTTCAGAAAAGTTAAGACGCCTCTCTAATATTCCTGGTTGCGCAAAAACTGTTAGAAACCGTCTGAGAGATAATGGACTCCGATCAATGAGGGCACCGACAAAGGAGGCGCTTTCCGAGGCTCAAAGAGTGTATAGATTAGCATTGGCGAAGGAAAACATTAATCGTAATTGGGGAAACGTGATTTTCTCAGACAAAAGTGTTTTCCCTCTGCAAATGACAAACCTGTGCGCGTATATCGACATCAAGGAACCCGCCATTTGACTGCGTATGTGAGAGAGATAGAGAGGATCTGGATGCGTATCTGTGGCGAGTTGGGGCTGGATACGTTCTCGCATTGTAGGCGTTCTTCACAGAATACAAGGTCGTCTCCATGGGTATCAGTATCTCCATATCTTGAGAGATATTATGATCCCTTCTGTTTGAGAATTGTATCGTGCTGAAGAACTATTTTTTCAGCATGATAATACATCTGCACACACGTCTCGATTGATGCAGAAATGGATTGCAGAGAAGGAGGAAGGGGAAATTTTCCACTGGATCCCGCATGCCAGTGACCTTAACCCAATCGAAAACGTGTGGGCGGAGACGAAGTATGTAATGGCCGAAAATTGGCATGGTCCACCTCCCACAACCACTGATGCGCTCTGGGATGTTGTATGTGAAGCGAGGGAGGAAGTTGCTAAATATACGACTTATGTGTCAACCTTAGCTATTTTAATCCCTTGGCGGTTGCAAGACGTGATAGAATATAACGGGTAGTGTACTCGTTATTAAGTGGTCAAAACAGACCTTTTAAGGGTTCAAAAAATACAGACAAAGGAATCCACAACTTAGAACGATAAATACTTTGCGTATAAGTGTTTAGTCTTCTAAGTTGAACTTTGAAAGTAAAGAAATACAAATAAAAGTGGATTTGAACTATGTAAGGTCACTTCATACTTTCCATCTAGCGAACAGTTACTTTACCAATGTACCAAACAGCCTGTGTAAATCTTATCGCTCTTAGTTTTTGATTCCATGCAATATTACTTATGCGAAAATCATTGTTTTAAATAAAAATATATTTGGCCCGTCCTTTTGTGGTTATAAATTATAATTAGAGTCATACGGCTATTATTAATATTGTTGTTCATTCTATCGCGTCTAAAACTATCCAAGTGTAATAAAGACGTGTAGATTTTCATCCTCCGTATTTCTATTCTCAACTTGACATACAGATACGAAAGCTATTTTATTCCTACGAATACTGTTAGTTTAAACCAATAAGTGCACAAATTTTTCCTTAATACATAATGTGCTTCAAATGTATAATATTATAAATATAGAAGATATATGAATTTAATTTTATAGAAAATATTTTTTGTATATAAATAGGACAACTTAAGGCATATAAATTTCCTTCTCAATATTAATATTAAATTCAAGTATACTTTTACATATTTGTAACTTAACATATTTTGGTGGGCTTAGTAAACAATGCTTTGGTGTATTATCATACCTCACTTACTTTTCGATTAGAATTAGAAATCCTCGAATTGCTTTTTGTATTATTGTTTTCTTTAAATATTTTTAAATTGATTGTTTTATAATTCAATATTGAATAATTTCTGCATAGGTTAATTGAAATTTGAAAAACATTAAAAAATTCCACGTGAAATATATTTTTGAATACTTTCATTTGCAAATGAACAAACTAAAAATATCGTAACTTAAAAGTTCATGTACAGAAATTATTTAATAAAGAAATTAACTAATATATTAAAGTATACCTAGACGTCGTATACTTAGGAAACGTATCAGCGCAATGCAGATTGAACTTCGAAAGTGTTCCTTTTTTTCTCCTTCTGTTGCTAGTCACATTGTCAGATTTGTCATAATGTCACGTTGCCGAATTGCCATTTGCTCAGCGTATGTTTAAGATTTTTCTAAGCAATGTGAGAGCACGAATTAAGGTTTCGTTCATTACAGCTCCCAAACAGATATTTCGAGCTGATTTGTGGCATAAACCATAATCTGTGCGCAAATGTCACCGGGAATCGAACCAGCAGCGTAGCGACTGTAGAGTTACAGTGGAACTTTATTTCTCTCAGAAAAATGAATTTAATGAAATATAATGATTGTTGAAAAACTAGAAGTCTCTATCGATCACA
This sequence comes from Laupala kohalensis, assembly GCA_002313205.1. Classification (NCBI taxonomy): domain Eukaryota; kingdom Metazoa; phylum Arthropoda; class Insecta; order Orthoptera; family Trigonidiidae; genus Laupala; species Laupala kohalensis. The sequence goes on along the minus strand of NNCF01127132.1, from coordinate 199,220 downwards.
GAAATAGGCATCCAATTCAATGTGTTTTAAACCGTTCATTTCGGTAAGTTTAACAAAGAATCGCACTCTGTCTCAGAAAACTATTGAATTGCGATGAACCACACCGCGAGTTATCAGATTAAATACACAGTGTATAAGTTGGCATTTGCTGAGAAAAGCATGAATCAGACTTGGAGAGATGTTATTTACCCAGACGAGAGTGATTACATAATACGTGTGGCCACAAGATTGCATTAAAAAAGTCGATTCACAAGGGAAACCCTTTATATTTCTTTCAAATCAATTCCTATTCAAATAACAACTCAAAATACGATGAAACGGGTGCCCATTTCTCTATTGTATTGAAGTAAAAAATTATGTTAATAAGAGGAGATTTCTACATTTAAAATAACAAGTTCTTAAAATAAGACACAATCTGGAATGCTGCGACCTACTAGTTACCATAACTTCATATATAAATTTTAATGTTATCTTGTCAACTGCCTCGCTGATAATTTAATTTACTGTAAATATTATGCTTAATGTCTAATTAATACGTTTATCTTCACAAATATAAGTATCTAGGTTGGTTCGTAAAATGTTATATACTCGTAAAGAATGCATCTAAATTACCATGTTTGTCCCCTGCTATTGAAATCAATGAATAATACTGAATATCGATGCTTATATTTTAAATGAAGAATGAGTTTTTATTATTATTATATGTGTATCAACTTAATTATGTTAATGTGAAGAATAGAAGTGGTACTCCTTTGAAATTAATGTTAATGAATTATAATTAATTTCCCTGAATTCATATAAATGTACAGGAAGGAAAGGAAGGAAGAAAGAAAAAAAGAAAGAGAGAAAGAAAGAAAGAAAAGAAAAAGGAAGGAAAGAAGACAGAAAAGAGGAAAGAAAAGTAAAAAGGAAAGAGAAAAGTAGAGAAAGAAGAAAAGAAATGAAGAAAGAACGAGGAAATAAGGAAATAAGGAAGGAAAGAAGAAAGGAATATAGAAAGAAAAGAAAGGAAGGAAGAAAGATAAGAACAAAGGAAAGAAGAAAGGGAAGAAGGAAGGAAAAAAGGAATGAAAGAAGGAAGGTAAGAAGGAAATAAATACAATAGCTTGAGATGGTATCCAAATTCTATGATAAAAACAATATTTTATTACTTTTAGACGCAAACGTTTTTCTTCACATACTTTAATATCTATTATATTTTCCAAGAAGGCGTTGTGAGACAACGAATTTTGACATGTCATTTAAATATTGAGATTGATGAAGTTTATTGAAGTTAAGCATATACAGAATATTTTTTAATATGGAAGTCCAAAATGTGTAGAAGAAAAATTTCTTTTATAGCGACGTAATAAAACATTTTATATCGTTACTATTTAATAGGGGTATGTTCGCCAATACTACTCTTCTGTTGGTCTGCCAGATATGGAAGCAGCTTCAAGTTTGCCTACGATTGGTCGAACGAAAGTGAGGAGCTTTTCCCTTGTCGCAGAGACGTGGAGTTGCAAACCTAAAGGTTCCAGATCTCCAAGTGTGAGGGACTTAGAATATTTTCCTGAGCTTTTTTATAATTCCAGGAGTATACAATTTCCAAGCCAGAAATAATTCATCTCAATGGCAATCCTCTCCTCACTGGAATGGAGAAATCTTCAGAAAAGAACCCAGATCTATCTAGCGGGAGAAACAAAGTTATTTTTTTTCGGTGGTAGACACTAAATTGTCACAACGTTCACAAACGTATCTTCAGTTTCTGCATTTAAGTTACATAGATCTAGATTTAATTTTCAAATAGATTTCTTGACGATAACTGATATTTCATAACAGATCATATACCTACTTTAGAGATAAAATAAATCAAAATATGAATAATGCACTACCTCAGTGAGAATTAAGATCACAAAATAAAATTACTTCCATTAACCCCCCTGGCAAATATTAATATAATTCTATGAATCTCTGTACCTCTACGCCAAATGAACAGAACCAAATTACATGTAGTAGTAGTAATAATAATATTAATAATAATAATAAATCAATATTACCAGTGAAGTAAAAAGCACTTAATTTCAAGGGAAGTATATGATCAGTAGTATGTTTACCTAAAAATTATGCATTAGTAACCTCAAGTTGGGAAAGGTTGAGAAGAACGACAAATACATTTAATATTACTAAAAAGAGGATTCGTCATTGTAAAGAAGAAAAACGAGGGAGATGTTTTCCTATATTTGGGGGAAGTCCAGCTTCACTGATTGCCATGCGTTTCATTTTACGTGCGTAGTGAAACGTTCCGGAAAACAGTCTGCACCCACAAACAGCTCATTTCCTTGGGAAGGGATGAACCGATTAACACGTCGGAAGAGAATGATTTATGCGTTAACAAGGGTGCTTTCCAAAAGAGGAAATGGTGAAAATTGTGCATTACTGTGTGCAAAACGCATTTTGCACGCTTCACCAACAAGTCTCGAGCAGAATAAATTAGGGTTCAATGTGCTTGAAACCTCTACATACATCGAAATATTACCTACGAGGTTCATTTCATAAATAATGCACCGGTTGGTCACTTAATGTATGAAAAACGCTTCAGTGGTGTTTGTTACGTCAGATGTACCGCAAAACGTGAGGAAGAAGCACTTGAGTGTTTCTGTTTCACCAACAGCGTGTTTTGTATTTTATTAACGCGAGTTAGAAAGAGAGTCTACAACCGGTCTCGGAAACTGTGACTGGACATTGCTGAACAGAAGTCGAAACTCCAGGACAGTGTGACTTTGCTCAGAAATATTTGACATTGAGTGTCCAACTTTCGTGCATCAAATCATCGCTATTGATGAAACACGAGTCAGAAACTTTGAGTCGGAGCTGAAATCACAGTCCAAGGAGTAAAGAGCTTTATTTTCCCCGAGACCAAAAATATTTCGACGACAGCAATCGAAAGTGAAACAAATGGTGATTTTTGTCTATGATAATGAAGGTGATAACTGACAGAGCGGAATGTACTATCGTGAATTCGTTCAACAAGCGAACAGGAAAATGCTCAAAAAAAGGCGACCTCAGTTGTTCGAGTCTGGGCCACTCATTCTCCACGATAATGTACACGTTAATGTCGTAATTGAAAAGTTGCACGAATTTGGTTAGGAAGTGTTACCTCATGAGTCCTCATACAGTCCTAATATGAGTACAACAGATTTCGACTGGCTCCCGAAGTTCGAACATCCCATGATGACGTTGTTCATCTCTCGAAGACATTTCTGCCGCCGTTAATCGAACCATTCCTCTGATAAACAAAGATGGGGTAAAGATGGAATTGTTAATCTTCTCAGACTTTGGGACTCAGTCACCGAGAAGCAGGGAAATTATATTGAAGGATTGTAAAAAGATTTTGTAAAAAAGGTAGATAAATAAAAAATAGTGCATTATTTATGAATTGACCTTCGTATGTCGTATTTAACTGTCCTTTAATATTTGAACAAATTTAAAATGAAATGGACACAGATTTTTTTTTTCATTTACGAGATTTGTAATGAGAAATTCACTACATAATATGCATGAATGATATTTCACAATTATTTAATGGCCATGAATTCACGACCCCTTATGTTTAATTATCTTCCACAAAAAATGGAATCCTGAATCTCCTCCAATCCACGAGTAAAAGCTCCCTGCACCACTATTGATTCTAAAATATGAAAGAAATTATTATTTTATACTCTAGTTTAATATTCACATTGTTGCTTGAATGCTGGTTGGAACCCTCACGTGGTTACGGTTGCCCAAATGGCGTATCGGAATTGAATGGAGGAATATGCTTCTCAGTAAAAAGGCTGTATTTGCAAAAAAGAACCAAATTCAAATCTCAACTAAAATTAGTTGGTAAGTTATCGGGGGAATAAAATAGCTCCCACACATCCGTCATCGGGTACTTAGAGAATTGTCTTTCTCAGACATACTGCGTAAGTATACGAAGAGACCTGCATACGTAAATTTAGAATTACAGTACTTTCCACGCACAATTCTGATATAGTTAGGACTAAAAATATATTCTATCCATTTGAAAACAAAATTGTGACTCCAAAAGAAACGGGTCAAAAAAGAAATTTCGTTAAAAAGTAATTAAAATATTTATGTACTAGATTTGTTATGTTACTATCGCTAAAGACATTTTGCTTTCACATTAAATCGTGAGCTTTAAACATATATATTGCCCTCCATCCTTCCCTACATCATTTAAGCGCAAAGTGACAGAACTAAAACCGCACCAAAAAACCACCTCTTTAGTAAAGCGCCCTAGGAGATCTCTGCCCCACTGAAACGACGTAAATCTTCATCACGCGTCGCGAGTCAACTCAAAAAAAATCCCCAACGAACCAACGAGTCCACAAATTCTAGGACAACCCTTTTACATATTTTACTTCGCTCGCGGCTGGCTGGTTCATTAGCACGGCGGCTCTAGAAACGTACGATAAACACAATATAAATCTCTGAGGGCTTTTCCTCCGAATAAGCGAATGATGAACGTTCCACTTGCCTGGAGCAGTCAGCATCGCATCGGATGGGTTGGGGAGAAGTCACATAAATATTCATGAGAAGCGCGTGGCGATAGAAAAGGTGGAGGAGAGAGTGGCGTTTCAGAGGCGAAAAAGATGACGTCGTTGGAGCCGTTGGAGACACGTATATAACAGGTGGTAGAAATGATCTGCGGAAGAAGAGAGACATTTGAACCATAGTAGTCCATGTAATAGCTTACTTGATAACTACGATTCAATAAAAGTGGTGGTCAGAAATAGAACCCAGGATCTTCTGCACGGACCCGAGTGGTATTGACCGCTATCCCACCTGTTTGCCTTCCATAACAGAACATCATATTAATGCAGGCCCATAACTCTGGAAGATCTCGAATCAATTATACTTTATATGGGGAGGTGTCCCATGTCTTCCGGAGTATGAGCCTGAATGAAAATGGTGTGCGGTTGTGAAAGGTGAATGGTGGTGAAGGGGCAACACCGCTTTCATCGAAGGAGATCCCGGGTTCGATTTTCGTTTCGACATTATTTTCATCACGTCATGGTTACCACATTCACATCTACAGAAACGGAAGAAATACATATCCATTATAGCTTTATCATCTTACCGTCATGATCCTAGTTGTGTACTGGATCAAATTTTATATAAATAATTGACTTTATTCGTGGTGACACTCAGACCGAGGTCTGTACTTCCGCTTAATCACTGATAATATATTTACAATTCTTGATAAAATTAGTTTAAATGCGAGGGGATGTGTTACTTTTGATACTGCGGGAAAGCTAAGGACCATCCTGGTATTAAGCGATTGATGGAAACCCAGTAAAAACATCAGGATGGTGGCTTAAGGCCGGGTGATAAATAAAACAGGAATAAACAATAAATATGAGGGACAACAGGATTTACCTAAGATATTACGGAGCAATGGTGCCGATTCTAACGTACGGCGAGTGTGTGGGAACATGAGATGCATAAAATACTCGAAGAGAGAAGAAAGAAAAAATAAAACGATGGTGTATCCTAAGTGGAGTGGTTCATGAAATAATTTCTACACTTGCTGTACAGATATTTTTGAGCGAAGAAGAGATAAAATTTTGCGACATTAGACAAGAAATAACCATAAAATTCGATTTGGAAACTGCAGACAAGGTAATGAAAAGCTAGGAAACAAAATTGATCAAGTTTCTCGTCTGCTGACCGAGAACGTTATGAATCCTGCCTTGGAAAGTTTAATTATAACTGAGTATCAAACATCAAATTTGTAGAGAAAAACAGACAATGGTTCTTACAAACAATAATAATACACTTTCTAACTTCAAACGGCAATTTCAACACATATTTGGTTGAATTATAAAGTAAAGCAAAATTATGATTGTTTGTAAAGAACTATCGGGAAAATGTAGGACACATTGTATGGAGCAGAGAAGTGAATATTTCTAATTCTGAATACTTGGAATATTAGGGGAACTAACGTTTGAGGACAAATTAAAATCAACAGAAAGCAGGAGAGATTTTAAAAGTTTCAATAGTCATAACTGGGAGAATAATGTAAAATTTTTGAACAAAATTAATACATTATAAGTGATTTATAACCCCGGTAACGACACACAGCACGAGGATTGATATGGTTATAACAAGAAGATTATAACAAAGCGGAATGAGGCATGATTTTGACAAAAAAATAAAAATCTTTAAAACATCCTATAGAAGAAACTATCTCTTCAACAAATGAGAGATAATAACCACGAAATATAGCTCAATGAATTATTCCCTGAAATTTACGTCTCGTTTATCATCAAAACCGTTCTAAGAACTGTGTTTAGAACCAGTTATTGAGGAGAGACGAGTAAATTGTTCTGAATAAAGTGCTGATAGCACGTTTACAGTTCTTGTATGTTGCTGTCAACCCTATTATTACATTTACGGACTTAGGACAGTAGGTACTGATTTGGTGGTAGGTATTGCGAAGAATAAGTTGTTAAAACAGATGCTTTCCAGATAGCGATGGAAAAGGTCGACCTCGCGAATGAATTATGGAACTTCAACTGCTGCCATAAAGATTCAAAGATACGAGAGGAAATATCTTTAATATACTTGGGAGATAGTGTTCAACATTACTAATGATTAACTTGTGAATGCAAATTGTAGAATACTTTTAAAAAATTGATAGTTGCTTCACTTTTACAGTATATTAAGAATACATTGTTGAGTATTAAATCATTGAAATTATGAAATATTTTTGCCTGGAAGCAAAGTCAAACACACCGAGAAAAGATTGTAAGAAAACCTCTACCAAGTAATATGACAAAAGTAATAACAATTTTAATTAAAATACCATTTTGGTAAGGAAACTTCAATCATGTTTTCAAATACGCTACCGTAGAATCAAGTACTATGTGCATGTACATACGGACTCACCAAACATGGTACAGAAATACCTGGGCCTGTTCAGATACTGAAGTTGCGTAAATCATAGAGACAGGGATTAGTAGGTAAAAACTGTTTTCTATCTCTTTGGAATTGATAAGTGGAGTTATTTAAACACTTAATGACCGAATGTGCATTTTAAATACCTTTTACTTTCATAGGGAAGTTGCCAAAATGGTACTAAAAATTAAGTAGCACACAAAAGAATTATGAAAATATATTTTACATCAGAATTGTCTAATCGACGTTCAAATGTACTGAGCACTATATTTTTTCCCAATTATTTACAGATGCAGAGTACACAGTGATATAAAGGGTTTTGGTTGAAGTGATGTACTCCCGGGAAATGTGTCACGTTATTTGCGTGGACGGTTGAAGTTCATGAGAGGGTAGAAAAGAAAAAAGATCTCGAGTGAAAATAGCAAATGTTGATTGGAAAATAAGATAAATTTAGAAGACAATATATTTAAATAAAAAGAAGATAAATTTAGAAATTGATAAAATGTTCAGATAGTAATGGAATTTTAATCCACTTGACCATAAGGAATTTGCGGTTAACCCTACTTGTGCTAAGAGATTTAAACTACGGGCAGAAAATCATCAACAAACAACGGTTTTGGAAAATGTTCTATGATATTCCTTTGCTTCAAATGTACCTGCAATAACCAGGATGTATCAGGAATAGAAAATAATAAAAGAATGTCTAGAACATAGTAATATTTCAGATAAACGTATAGGACATAACTTTTAATACTGAAACAATGAACATAATGACATTCGTAGGCTTCTGCCACAGACGGCTTCTGCCATGGAGACTAGAGGGAAATCCGATCTCCGTATTTTCGTGCATTGAGAGTTTGGTGCCGAAATTGTAATATTCAAATAGTTCCACTTTTTGTCAATCGCAGCGCTGTTGTTCGTAAGTTGGCTACATGAAGATAGCTGTTTGACAGTACATATAATATTCAAGTTAGTCAAAAGGATGTAATGTAACGCGGAGTCCTTTTACTGCAAAGTCAATTGAATAATTGAAACATCTAAAACCCATGTAACTAATATAATTAGTTATTTCTAATTTCAGGAATAATTAATATATTTCGGACAATTCGAAACACATAAAACGCAATGGATAAATGCTGTATCGTCAAAAATTGTCAGAGCGGTCGGCCATTTGATCGTCAAGAGCAAAAACGCAAAAGTTTACGGCAATTATCTCTGTTTCAAGTACAGAACTTAAGTACCTATTACCTTTTATGCCTTTATTTATCACTCCCAATTTGAGAATTATTTCTACTCCCTAGTGTCCCTAGTGTTTTAGTTCAGTTTTACACCAATTATGTTTAAAAATAACCGCGATATCACACCGGATATCACCCTCTCCACAGAGTCTACTTACGTACGCGAGCTCTCTCCTTATTTGCAATACGTGGACAGACATCCGGAAGAGTTCGATCTCCTTCTCTGTAGTCTACATGGCCTCTGCGGACGGTGTAATTGGGATTTTTTTCCTTTGTTGGGAAGAAGATGCGCGTGTTTGTTACGTTCGGCGCACGTTTCACTGCGCACATTCACGACGCACTCGGATTATTTAGCAGGGTACCGAGCATCGTAACGCTACCTTGTGCTATTTGGCTATAGCATCAGTCGATTTGCCAACCGTTTCATTATCGTGAAACCTGGTGCCATTCGATGTTCGGCTGGAAAATGTTTTGCTCGTACAAGTATTTAGGTTGCTACACAATGCGCCATGTAATTAATTATTATTACTGTAGTATTTGTAAATGGGAAATGTAGATAAGTTATTGAAGCAATGGAACAATAGGAGGTACAAGTTGGGTGGTAGGCTATTGTTAGTAGGTGGGCCGGTTTGCTGGGTTTACCAACAACTTGACCCACGTGGAAAAGTTAGTAGGAGTTAAGAGTTATTGATACTAGGAAAAGGTGGATAGAGGAAGGTGGGTTCGCTTTTCAGTAGACAAGCTGCATGAACTGGGACATTAATGTAAAAAGCTACAAATTTTTTCTGGCCTCACCGGGAATTGAACCCCGATGGCTTGGTGATAAGCTAGAACGCTATGGCCTGAAACACGAAGTAATTATGTAATTAATTCTTCTTATCCTATTCTCTATTTAATTAATACTTCTTCTCCATTCCTGTTACTCTATTCAAGAGCATAGGGCATCCGTGAAAGCCTTCCTCCGGGCACGATTTTCTGCCAACCTCTTCACTTCCTTCCATGTTTTTCCATGGTCTCCTGCTTCCTTCAGTATATTCCTTCTCCATGTTCCCCGTGGTCTTCCTCTCCTACACTCCCCCTGTGGATTCCACTTCTTTTTCTATGGAACTATTCTGATTCCTTAGAGTATTGCCAATCCATCTCCATTTCCTTCTTTTGATTTGTTCATCTATTGGGTCTTCGCCAACAAGTTTCCAAAGAGCCTCGTTCCTTATTGTCTAGGGCCAATGGATGTTGAAAATCTTTCTGAAACCTCTATTAACAAAAGTTTGTAGTTTCATTCTGGTGTCATTGTTTATGGTCCAGGTTTCTGCTTAATACACAAGAACCAGAATAACTAGAGTTTTAAAAAGTTTTTGTTTAGTTTTCCTTAAGATGTATTTATTTCTCCATACTCAATGCAACTCGACAAACACTGCATTTGCTTTTCCAATTCTAGATGTTACATTTTTCAATGTTCCTTCTTGTTTTGTTTGTTTGTTGTTGTTTTTTGCCTCCGAGGTAGGTGAAAGTGTTCACATTTTCAATGCGTTGACTATGTACTCTCAATGGGTAGAGAGATTTTGCGTGAATACGCATATCCTTTGTTTTAGCTATATTCATTTTAAGCTCAACTCTCTCCGAGATTTGACATAGCTTTGAAAACTTGACATGAATATTCATCATATATCATTTTAACACTAGCAACCATAAGATGGTGGTCGCTCCCTACATCACCGCCTCGCTTATTTCTCACGTTCGTTAGGGATTTCTTCCACATTCTTGAAATCGAAATGACCAAATTGATTCTCAACTTGAAAATTTGGGGACATCCATGATATTTTGTGGCACGTTCTGTGTGGAAACAGGGTACCCCCTATGCTTAAGTCCTTTGATGCACAGAACCCCATAAACATGCTTCCATTTTCATTTGATTCTCCAACTCCATATATTCCCAATACATGCTCCATACCTTGGTTATCACACATTACTTTTGCATTCAAGTCACCCATAAGAAATTTTATATCCTTTGTATTTGCTTTTACCATTGTCTCTCTAAGTGATGCATAGAATCTGATTTTATCCTCTTTATTTGCATCTTCGGTGGGTGCATAGCATTTAATTGCAGCATTTCTTACTTTCGCCTGGAATCTCGCTATCTGATACTGGGTGCCATTTCAGTAAGTTCTTATAAGCTGGCTTTGTTAATAAAATGCCAACTCCACTTTTATACATATTGTTAGCCGGAATGTCAGAGTATGGAATAGTGAATCCATTCTGTGTGGTAAATGTACCAAATCCTTTCCATCTTATTTCACTTAAATACAGAATATCAAGTTTATATCTTTCCATTTCCTTGGCTACTTGTTTTAGTTTTCCGGGGTCCCTCATAATTCTTACACTCCAAAATTCTATTTTCGTTTGCCTTTTCACGCAAAAGGTCGTCCTCAATTTTGTCCGGCTTTTTGCTTTCATTTCAGTTTCACTGTAGAGTCAGTGATTGGCCCTTTGGTCACCGATTACCCTTGTGGGTCTGCCACTCAGGACAAGGAGCACCTGTCTTTCTCGGGTCGGTTTCTTGCCAGATTATCACCTGGGAATTTCAGTTGATATGGTTATCCTGCCAATACTCGGTCTCCATTGCCTCGTTCGTGATAACAGAGCCTACCGCGGGAAGATGAAGTTGGCACAAGAATGAGAGAGGCTATAAGTTGCGCTTCATCACCCCTTAGGACCCCATATAATTAATTGAATACTAGCTAAGTTCCCACGACATCGCTTAGGTCAGTTGTGAATTTTGTGAGTAAATAATCGCTTTTGAATCTCCATTGATAACTATGGAAAAAGTTTCTCATATTCAATTGTTTAAACAAGAGTGAATCAATCCATTCATGATACACATAGACACCGACTGGACAACAATAAATCGTAATATATACTCATTAGTACAAACCAGGACAATGAAGAAAGAACTACTCAAAGTCGTGTAACTTCACCGAAAATAATGCAGTGGCTGCCTAACACAAATTTATACTTATACGAATTTCAGTTATATCCAAATAAACATTAAGACTAGTCCCAAAAGTATTGCTGTAAAAAAATACAAGTTAATAACACAACAAAGACACAAGGTAATATTTGTTCTACACGTTCGATTAAGAAATAACATGATATCGCCAGAAGAGCAAGTGAATTGAATTGGTCGATTTTGGCGGTAGATTTAAGTTTAAACCATAGTACTGCCAACATTACACGATAGAGTATGAGCCGTAACTCAAAGACACTCTGGTAGCTATGGGATTTGGAAGGTGTCTTGATTTTAATAATTAAAAGATTTTAAATTGGAAGACCACATGGATTACCATGATTTTATATCAAAACAAACAACAAATCAATGAACATACAAATATTAATTGTATTACAAAGGAATGACACAAAAACATGTTCCCTAATAATCCCATCAAAAATCTAACCTAAACACACAAGAAATAAATGGACATACTCGTAAATATCTATTACTAAAACTTACAGCTAAACACATGACATTAATTTAAAGATAAAAGAGGCATGATTATATACAACAAGGTTCAGTTAAATGTTATTGAATTCGTCAATGAAGACAGGTTAAATTGATCTTGAAAGATCATACTGTTCGTTAGAATTTCACTGGCCAGTGAAAGGTATGTGAGGTCGTAGTTACGTTCATGTAGCATTCGCCAATGTTCAGTTGACGTACAGCATCCCAGACCGTTGGAAGATGCAGGAAGCAGCCACGGTGTGTGGATCCATCAATAGTATTTAAAGTTTATATGATCACACTGTTTCCATGATCACAATAAAACCATATTCACGACAGTTCCACATGGTCGCATAACATGGTTGAAGGAAATGTATAGTTTTACCTCACGCTTAACACGTTTCACAAAATGTTCGTGACAGATGCAGTTATGACCCAATGTTGACTCGACGAAGTCTGAAGAGAAAGTGTTGCTTGAGCTAATGAAGCTAATTCCTCACTAATTCGAGGGAACACACTCCCGCGCAAATACATCATTATTGAATTATTTGTGTGCAAATTAAAGAATTGATTCAATGTTCCTTTAAAATTAGAAAATTGACATCCAGAATTTAAGTGGCGATTGTCCATATAATGAATAAGTAACTATATATATTTTATCATCATGAAATGTCTGGGAGAGAATAGGGCTCTCTAGTGGCCGATAGACGTAGTTAAACCTTTTAGATCTATTGATAATAATCGATAATATTATTAGCTCCTGGTGGAAATGCGCCACGCGATGTGCACATATTATTACCCTTATGGACGATGGTGTATTAAAAGTGTTGACTACACAGTGAATGAGCTCTGTACCAACATCAAGCCAATTAGACTGGCAGTAAATAAATAAATTTATAATTTATTGTCAAGAGAGTAATTACAAACTTCTATTACCACGTAAACTAATTTACAGCTACTACTTTACGAAAACTTAATACACACAATGTGTTCCCGTTCCCGTTTTTTTCTTAGGTTATTGACTTTGAGCATAGTTTGAGCATATTACACGGCTTTGAGCATATAACATGGCTTTGAGCATAGTTGGCCTGGGGATAGACTTCGAAAAAAAATTTAATGCTAATTTAAAAGAATTTTCTTAACGATTTTCAAAATAATAATATTTAAATATATGGCGAATATATAGGCACCTAAGTCCATTGTAGTGTTTCCCTCATTCATGGATACTATTCGTTTGATTGGGTGCTGAAAGTTTTACTCCTTTACAAAAAATAAATTCCTCTTTTATATAGCGACATGTTTTAATACGCATTACGTGTTACTCGGTGCTTACGCAGTGTGTGCAATATCACATAATATAGCGTCTTACAGTAATAATTTTTTTTTAATTTCAAGATATTGTCACAAATATCAATTCCGTCGTTACTGTAATATATTGCCTCTTAAACGTTGTTACATTCATTACACACGATGATCTATTATTGGTTTGTCTTCAAGTGCATACTTATTATATTATTAAAACAGTTGGCCTGTACGAAGATATCGCGGTCATGAGTCCACCTATCAGTCGGGTCCACTACATCGTGAAAGCAGTCAATCGGTTATCCAGAATTTCATATTTAATTACGTAAATAAACGGTAAAAATAATATAATTTAATTGCAACAGCAATAACAGTTTTAATACTGCAGACTGTATCGAAGATTATTGAACAGTGAGTAGTGTCACATTCTAGTTACGTTATGATACGACCTTAATTCTTCTTCGGTCAGTACTGATACCATTGTAATATCTTTTTAATGATGCCCCATTTTTGTCGGTCAGGGAAATATAACGGGAAAAGAATATTTACAAAAAAATATATCACTTGGAGATAATATATGACAATATCTGTTCACCTCAGATATCAATTGTCTCTGAAACACGCACCCACCTTTAATTTTTGACCCACACACACATTAAACTAATGCAGTTTCTATGATTTAAGGGATAACATTAAAAAGAATCACAAGAAGTGTTGAATATTTTGCTGAATAATTTGTAGCAAAAATTAAAATCTAATTTATAAGAAAATAGTCATTTGTTTAGAAGGTAATATTTACCGTGAACTCGTTTGACGCTGTTCGTGAGCAGTATGGCCCGCCATTGGCATAATATATCTGAATGTCCATGTCGTAGAAGGCAATATTAAAAACATTATCGGTCATAATCATGAATTGGGAATAGGTTTCTTGCAGTTAGGTCAGAAAATATATAAAAAATTAAATTTCCTTACAATGTATATTTTTTTGGCCTAACTGCAAGAAACCTCCTCCTAAATAGATGATGGCAATCTCTGACAATTTTCCGAATCTAAAACTGCAAACAATATACTGCAAAAATTATATAAATCATCAGAACTCCCGGTGAACACTACAGAAAATATTTTAAATAATAATTGTTTTTGACAACAGTTTTTTAAATTCATGTAGACCCTGTATAAAAGATTCGGAAAGATATTTTCGGAACAAAATTATTTTTTCATTAGAGGTAACGTACTTTTGCAAGTTTTAAATCGACTTTATATTGCTTATTAGCCGTCAATGTGCGTTGTAAAAACTGAAATCGATATTAGCTTTAATTTATAAACATATTTCACGTTTAAAATATTTATTTCCCTTTCGACAGGTCTACCTTTTTTTTTTTTTTTTGTATCTCCGACTTATTATGCAGTGGGCGTAGCTGCAATAGCATTTTTCGGCGGCAGCAGATGGGTGGTTGAAGGGTGGAGGGGGAGGGGGAGGGGGGCGTTGGAAGCGGATTCAAAGCGAAGCCCCCGTTCGCTGCCCGAAGAGCGAGACGTGCAGCAGACATCGGCAGGTGCAAGAAGCCAGCCGTGCGTTCCTTCAACAGACGCAAGCATTCTTTGATTTTTCCTTCGATGCGGACGAGGCGTAGTCATACCAGTTTCCTGTTATCCCAGGACAGGTGGTTGCAGTCCCAATGGAATGCAACGACTGATGCGCCATGTATCTGGCCGTTTGAATCAAAGCGGTTCTCACTATGACATTTATACATGGTACGTAAATAATTGTAAACAAACTGATCTTGACTTAATTAATATTTTGGGGAAAATTATATTGATAATAATAAATAAATAAATTTAGTCAAAATAGCAATACAAACTGCGTGTGACTGCGTGGAGGACAATAAACTAATTTTCTCTTCGAAGCAAGCTTGGGATCATCCCGTCAATTCTCATCAAGGGTCCTAAGGCAGAGGTGGATTGAAAATAATAAGCATGATAAATTACAAGACTAATTTAACCTTTATTAACATCAATAAATTATTTTACATTGTAGAAGCACTGGTGCGGGAGTTAGATCTAAACCGTGGATTGAAGAGAGACAGTGTAAAGGCTTCGTAAAATACATGGTTATATATTTGAAAATCTGTGCAACAGAGCTTCTTTTATTGAGAATGAAATAAAAAATATTTCAGTAATATGGTGGGTGACATTACTTGGTTCACCAGTACCTTTCTCTGGTGTTCCAGGGCAGCCCATTTTTTCGTATCTACTCGTATTTGGGCAGTGGGAAAAAAGTAAATACAGAGGAACAAGTATTCATATTTCATTTTCCTTAAGGGGCCAATGAATTTTTCATTTTCCATTGTAAACAAATTATCTATTCTTTGGAATCCATACAGGTTTTCTAGTATTATGAAAGTACAAAAACCATCCTACTCGTTACGGTCAGCATTGCACCAGACTGTCGGCGAGGGAGTCAATGGAGTCCTCCACAGGAAAGTTATGAATCTGAAGACATTTCACAAGAGATAGATTTAGAGAGACTCAAGTTCAAATTCGGGACGATGAAGGAGGATATTTCTCTGTTTAAATTTTTTGACCACTTTCTCACAACCACCGTACATAATCATCCTGATATTCAATTGGGATTGCGTGAGCAATGATATGAACGCAATGAAAAGCCGAAGCCTATAGAATCAAAGTTGTTCTCAATCTGTCTGTTGACCCTTAAATAATGAGAAAATATACGAGTCAAAGGTAAAACAAAGAAATGATAGGAATATTTTGTTCATCTTTAGTTACGAAAATTCTCTTTTTTTCTTCAGGGTTTTTACTCGGCAGGGGGGAAGATTGGGAAAACAAAAATATGTATTTCTAACTTTTACACAAAAATAATATTTTCGTTTACTGACTTACAGTGTTATAATAAGTGGAAACAAGTATTTAGGCTATTGAATTGTTTTCTGTTATAATCTGCACAAAATTTGTCCCTTGGCATCATCTTTTTTTTCCTTTTAGCTGAGGGGTCCGGGTCCAGTCGACAATGGACATTCTGAATACCGCCACAATGACAAGAGAAGCTGGAAAACTATATCAGGTGCATTTTTTGACCGAAAAAAAAATTAGACCATCGTACCTACAGGTATTCAATAGAGTTTTACACATAATCACATGAGTTGGTGAAATGTCCCTTTCGAAAAATCTTCTAATCGAGTTTGAACCTACGCACTGGGGCTCAAGAAAGAATCGCAATAATTACTGAGCCATCGGCACCGACTAGCACTCAAGTCGTAAGTCTCACCCAAGAAAATTAGCAAATAGATTATTATTATCACCCTCATCAAGACAATTATTCCAACGGCCATTAATTTTCATACTGCAGTTTACATTCTTAATTGTGGTTTCTTCTTAATCAGTTTGCTACTACCACAACGGATACGCAATGGAAGAAGTAGAAACTAGTGTTACGCGCCAGGGATCATCATCAACATCAACATGGCGCCTGATGGTATCTCCTCTTCTATAAAAGCAGCATCCGATGAGACAAGTGAGAGCACATGGAGTAATCGAGTAGGGGAGGGAGTTGAGACGTCACTCACCAGAGCGCTCTGGCGCCAGTTGTCTTCCCACGAAAGGAGGGAAGATTTCCATTAGAAGACGCTGCTTTCCGCACATATAACTATGAACAATGAATGAACTTAACCCAAACTATTTTCCTTCGTCATGAATACGCTTTCGATTAGCACAACACGATGCCAACAAACAAAAAGAAGAATGTATGGTACGCATAGTCAACAGTCAGGTGAAAATTGCGACGGACCGTGACTCGAACCCGGGATATCCTCCTATGACCGCAGGTGTGCTGTCCACTGCACCACCCGCCTCGACTCCCAAGTCCGTACGCAACATCCGCCGGGCCTGTTCCGGTGAACCTGGGTCACATCCCCATTAGGGGATAAGTGACCACAAGCGGCTCCAATGCTGATAGCACTTAAATTCGGGTTCCGTGTACCTACGCGTCGGATGCCAATTCTAACTCACAAGAACCTACTCGTGGAGGAGTGTTTGCGTCAACAGCTAGGTAAAAATTGCGACGGACCCGGAATATCCTACTCGAGTCCCGGTCCGTCTCAATTTTCACCCAGCTGTTGACGCAAACACTTGGAAGTTGTGAGTAAAAATGTATGGTACGTTCAGTTCGGCGATTTACAAAACAGCGGTGCATCCCTACAGCTATTTTGGAAAAAAATAAATATTATTTCATATTAACGACCTACTATTAGAAATTATAGAAAACAATTTACACAAACAGACATTGAAATTTTCACTTATAATTATATTTCCTGTATTTATTTCGACAACTGAATCAAAACGAATACGCCGAAAATGTCATACTTCGAGGCTAACTTGCATACATACACCGCCACAGCAGCGGCACCGTCATAGAGTTTTGCACGGCAGTGTGTAACATATACTTGAAGGAAGGTGTACAGAAATTTTAGTTGAAATTTCTTTTACATGCTGATGAGGTTCGAAGGATCATAAATGTACTGGCAAATTACAGAAAATGAGTAAGGTAGATGAGGTATGGTTGAACACTGGACTGCCAACAAAACAGTTTAATGACATGAAACATAAAGTTGAAAGTAATGAAATAATACAATGCTGAAATTGTGGTGAGATACTGGGATGTGGTGAGACGACCCGCTTTTCGAAAGACTCCGCCTGGATGGCGTTGGTTTGATGATTTTGAGTTGAACGGCTGGAGTGCAGTTTGCGGTCAAACGAAACTGCAGTGTGTGGAGCGGTTTGACCGTGAAGTTGTTGCAAGTGAGGACGCTCGTCCGTGGCTTGCCTGTAGGTGAGTTGTGACAAGTGAGGACGGTCCACATGTCCATGGCTTCCCTCGGAAAAGCGAGCTGACGCCAGTTGAGAAGTGATGTGATGTGGGATGCTGACTGGTCGGATGACTTGTTGCAAGTGAGCGAGTGTCCTCATGTCGGGGCTCGCTTCGGAGAAGCGCTGTTTGCGCGCTGACACCAGATGAGAATTCATGATGACTAGTCGAGTTAGTTGCAGCAAGTAAGAGCGGTCGCTCGTCGGAGGCTACCTCCTAGCGGTGAAGGGCTCGCACGCTAGCTCTGGTTCACTGGCTCGATCGATAGCGTGACTTCACAGGTCGAGCGTGTATCGATCGCCCATCTTACTTGTCATGACAGGCTATTTGACGCAGTTCTGGCGGGAATAAAGTTCATAGAAGCCCAAATCGAGATATGTCACTCAATATGCACAAAGAGTGTAGAGTCCAACAAATTGTCCACTTGTCTAATTGTTAGATATTTGAAAAATGTCTGAACAGAACGGTGGCAAAAACAGTAAATTTTCTTTAACCCCCAACTTCCTCAGATATTTTTGTCGTCCATTTTTTATGTCTACCGTGGAAAATAAAATAAACTCTATTGTAAAAAAAGCAGTTGAAAACAGCGCATGTCCATGTGGGGGATAACAAACTTAAGTTTCTCTCTGGGAACAAGCAAAGGACCATCTAATCAATTCCGATCAGGGCCCAAGGGCAGTGGCGGATTTAATGCTTTAATAAAATATTCAATAAAATACGTACTGTTATTCATTAATTATTCCTAAGTGAATCGTAGATATAATGTGCTGTGAAAATTCGAGGTTAATTACAGCGAAAGTTTTAAATGACATTCCCGACAGACGAATTTCGTATATTAATTCCAAACATATTGTGACTGTGGTGTTAAGAATTCGCAACTACTATGAATGATACATAAATTTTTAATGTGTCTAAAAAATTGAAAGATAAAATTTCCTTTAAAATAAGAATAATAATATTAATAGTAAACTTTACCATGGAGGCATCCAATATTTTGTGTTAAAATCCGTTCTCTCGTGACAAAATGAAATCATAATCGCTTCCAACTCCATCAAACCATGGTGTAGAAATGCATTATAGATGTCTTGAAAAACACTACCAAACAAGATGAATTTGATGACCAAAATAATCATCGATTCATAATTACAGACAAAATGTTCAATAAATTTAAGTCATTGAACGTATAGTAAGCCAGAACGGATCTATATAATAAGTGGAGAAGAGAGGGTCATGCAAGGAAGGTACATACAACTCATTGTCTAAGAGCCCACGACCAAATGATTTAAGTCATTTCTTTAAAAATTATTTCTCATGATAATACACTAATCTAGGTTCTTTTGGAAAAGAAAGGTGATGTTTGCAAAAGCTGCTTTCGTCAAGTGATTCGACTGATACGCATCATTATCCTCGTATTACAAATGTTATACTGTGCTCTAATTGAAACAAGATTAAAGTATGGATTAGAATACTGAGGAAAAACCTTTTTAAATAGATTATAGTCTATTATAATAGACCAAAAGTAGCCAGATTAATTTGCAAAAGGTCAACCACATAGCACTCTTTTCCAAAGTTCAAGCAATTACATATTCTACCCTTACGCCATTTAAGTTTTTATAATGTACTTTTCATGTTTTTCATTCGCAATGGGAAAAAGGAACTTTTTTATAAAAAGGTATTAAGTGAAGGAAATTTAGTGTTGCTTCAACAAAAGAGAAGTGTTCAAAAGATTCTGCACATGTGTTGCCCCAAATAAATTGTGAGAACAACTTAAATTCTGTCAAAGATTATCTGTCTTGAAAAATAAGGTCAAACAATAGCTCCTCAGTTTTGAAAATGTTGAAAGGTTCTCTCCATGATAAGCAGTAATTATTTAATATTATTTCTTATTGAGTCTAATGCAACACTAAAAACTATTTGCTAGCTTATTATTAATTATCTCAATGTCTTACGTAGGGAAAGTGCCACAAAAGCTCATTAACGAATTGTGTTTGTCTTTATTTCAAAATTATGTAAATTATTCAAAAGAGATGCACGTAACTCCAAAAACAGGACTTCTTTAAGGGGTGCCTAATTTTACCATGGCAATATTTCAATTTGTTGTTGTGATGTATGTGATCTTTTTTCTTGTCATGGTAAAATAAATCTATTTATTATTGTTCAATCTACACAGCATAGTCATTCAACATCAGAAACATTGAACAAATGTGATATGTTTGTCGGATGTAGATAGCAGAAGATGAACAATTATCGCATAAAAGGAGTAAAAAGAACTCCATAGATACACCTGGAGGACATAAAGCTGCCCTCCAGAAGCGCGCAAGGAAGCATCCCGTCAATTCTGATCAAAAAACTCAAAGAAAAACAGAGATCTGATTTCGTGAAAAATAACGCTTAAATTTTTTGAGTGCATCACAATTTATTTACTCTTAAGTGCCATTCGTATGCTTGGAAAATAACAGTTCAATTATTTTGTTATGTATTACAGTGTAGTCGAAAATGAACTGAATTTCCAAATTTATCTTTTTCTTCAACAAAGGAGATAATAATTGTAATATAATAAATTTATCATCAAAGAGCTATAAATAAGGAACGAATTTTTCCAATTTCTCATTACAACACCTTTAAATTTGTTCTCATGAACATGAACAAAGACGAGGTAATTATCCGTAATTGTTTAGTTCCAATAAATCAGATTTGATTTTATCGTTAATTATGTAAAATGATCCCCGAAAGCTTCAATTAGAGCGCACTTTCCCCTGGATAACACGTCTCCACGTTGCCCGCCGAAAAAACTACAGAACCGACTCTCCACTCGCTACAAATGATATTTATTCCTCTGCCAACGACACCAGCCACACTTAAATCCCTCATAGCGAATGATGGTAGCCCCTAACAATTATGATCACCAGTAGCAAAAAGTCTCGAAGCAAGAATGTCGCGAATTCCGGTGCCATGTCGAGCCACAATTATCCCCTCTCATTCCCTCACGAACGCAATTAGAATCGATCGTCTTTCGCCTCTCCGCGACTCCCGCTTGATCGATTCCGATCGAGATAAGTTCCGGTAATGAGCGGGCGATTAAACTCCGCTGTGTTGCGTTCATCGGCTACGAGGAGGTGCGATCGTCACGAGTGGAGAGAAGGCGACGCGTCGGTGGCGTAATTGAACAAAAAACTGTGCAGAGACTGTCAAAATTCATCCACAACACTGTTCTCCCCGGTTGGTTTGCAGAGGTTAGAGTCCTGAAGGCGAAGAAAACGCCACCGGCGTTCCGAGATCAATGGTGGCGTAATTTCTCATACATCCCCAAATGCGCTACGTACAATTTTTCATAGCCCATTGCTTGCGTCGCACGTGTTTGCATGGGGGGTCCGACTTTTCAATGGACTCTAACAAGGGGTAGACAAGTCAGTTCAGAGCTGGCGATGCCAAATAGGAAACCATTGTTATTCATATGAACCATACACGTTTTTTTACCATACATTTAACAACTCATAAAAACTATTTTATATTTTGTTTTTCGTCCCTTTGTCACCTTCAATTCTGGAGTCGCACGTTCCCACCAGTGGAGGTGGGTGCAATTTTCTATCATTGCTCTCACATGTCTTTTTAATATCCCTCTGTTGTCACACAATTATAAGAGATATCCGAGGAAATTATCGAAATTCTCTTTAATTCTCATCAACTTGTACTCTCCTTTATCTGATATTCTACTTGTCTTATTAACTTCATTTTATTATCGGTTCTCTCTTTATCAAATAAATTAAACTTCCACAATATGAGTTCCCCAGTCTCATTTGCTCATCCACACATGCACATCGCATACGTTTGCTTACCAATTCGTACTGAATAGTCTTCTATATTCCCGCCGCATGGCACTACTACGAGGAGCTGCGCGTAGCATTACATTACCGCCGCTTGCATTTCACTCCTCGTAGGACTCTAGCAACGGCGTCGGTCTCCGCGGCGCCTCGCCGGCCACGCCGGGACTATTATGGCCCATCACGATAAACCGAAACACGTCCTCACGCTAATACTCATCTTTACAACATGTGTACGGCTAAACACACAGAAACAGTATTACGCCAATGACTCCTCTACGCGACGAGGAGATATCATGTGAGGAGGGGAGGATAAAAATCGTATGTTAATTTTAAATGATAGTCATCAACTTTTGTAGGCCAGGCGTACAGCGTTCGTAGACACACGAATTACAACGAGAGTCCATTATATCATTAAAATGAATACAGTGTTTTTAAAGCCCACTTAGGGATCATAAAAACAAACTCGACGTGCCCCCGTAATCGAGTCCCGTGTCACAGTCACCACCACCATCGCCGCTATCACTCCCCCACCCCTCGACTCACCACCCACGCAAGCCAAGCGAAACGACTGATAGCACAGTGGTTCGGATTATGCCAACACAGGGGAGAAAGAACTGATATGTAGGTGGCACCACTTAACGGTCAGGTAAAATTGGTGACGTAGCGTGACCCAAACCCCGGACATTCTGCTCTGGCTGCAGGGGTCCGGTGAGGCTGCAACACGTCCCCATGAGGACAGTACTCCTGTGACCAGAGCTGGAGGTCCCGGTTTCATATTCCCCAACATCATCATAGATAATGCAATCTTATCGCCACGAGAGACAAATAATCTGATGTATTACGTGGCGAGGTTCAAGTCATCAGGCCAGCACTTCCACAAGACCACTACGAATAAATGCATAACAATCAATACTTACATAAATAATAATACATACAAAAATAAATTCATCCATACATATACATAATATTACCCACCCATAAATTATATCACAATAATGAGACGACTGCATTATTACTCTACTACTAGGATGTTAAGAGTTGAAATTATATCCAGGATGTTAATAGATCTTCTATTTTCTCCATTGCTTAGAATAACCAAGTTGCTAAGAATAATTATATGAAATGACCTTATTGCTTCGTCACCGTGCGGCCCTTTGCAAGCACATACCTCGGAAAAAGCGCTGCAGCACTGTCAGACACCCGCGCGAGACGCAACATAACGAGATAACTCAAAATAGCGGGTGTGTACTATGCTTAGAATTATAGAAAATCCGAGAAACACGTCATATGGCCCGGAGAGGGTCGCTTGGTCCTCACGATACCAATTAAATGTTAAAGCTGTCTATTTTTACTTGTTATATTATGAATATATTTTGTCTTATATATTTATATTATACATAAACATATTATGTCTTATGACAAAGCTCAGATCATGAGGCCTGCTCTTCCATTTAACTGTGAGTTGGATGAGAGAAATGGGAAGGAGAGATGTTGGGTTACCGGGGAAACCGAACCGACATTTGTCTGGAGTATGTGAGGGAAACCCAAGATGAAAACCTCACCTAGTTCGATCAAACAAAGTTGAACCTACGGTCTCCCGCTCAGCGTTATCGTGGAAACGAAGACGGCGCCACTACACTCAGACTTTTTGGTAGCGTGTGGGGTATGGATAAAAGTGTGGTTGTGCACACAATTGAGTCAAGGACTACAGAGTGAAACAGTTTTTATCAAATTTTGAGTGAATTAAAGACCTCAAAACAATATCACTCAGTAGCTTACAGTTATNGTAATTTATGCTGGAAAGTGAAAGTGTAGGACAGAAATTGTGATCGCAGTCATACATGGGATCTGTTCACGTTCTACAAAAGTCCTTAAATTAAAAAAAATCTAACAGGAAGAGCAAACACTCAATCCTTTGACACAATAATAGGCAAGAACATTTTTTTTTTTGTGGGGCTTTAGGGCTCGTCAACATCAAAGGTCATTAGAGCCCTTAAAACTTATACAGGTAGGGAAAATGCAGTTACGCACTAGGGAGAGCCAACATGACTCTCCCCGCGTGTGGGACTCGCCGAATGACTCAACAATACCCACTAAAAACCCTCCTGACTTACAACATACCAAAACATATCTCAAAACCAAAAATCAAAACATCGAGGACAAAAAATGAGTGGGGGATAAAAAATGAGGAAAATGAAAGGTACCCTAGCCCTAATAGCGTCGGGATCGAAAAGAACAAGAGGTGACCAAGGGAGGTCAGGAAAAAGAAAGGAAGGAGTCTAGCACAAGTAAGTGGAAGTAATGTCAGACTCAGCTCGGGACCCCGTGTTTGTCAAACACGTACTTACTAGATGTAAGTCCCCTGGGGGGGGGGGAACTTATCTTCATGGAGCGATAGGGGGTAGGAGTTGGGTGGTAGGTTATTGTTAGTAGTTGGATAGATGAAGAAAGGTTCGCTTTTCAGTAGTCACAACTGTATGAAATGGGACATTAATGTGAAAAGCTACACATATTCCCCCAGATTTGAACCTGGGATGACTTGGTGATGAGTTAGAACGCTACCATCTGAGCCACGGAGGGTACTGTGTGTCTGCGCTGTTGATCCGTTGAGATTGAGAAGTGGCCCACTGTACACAATTTCGCAGCCGAGAGGACGAGGCGCAGCGACGCTGGCTCGAGTCAGTGCCCCGTCAGAGACACAGGGGTCGCAGGCGCCGCAGCCACCGTCGTCGGCGTTACAATCAGCTCAACCGAAGAGAGAGAGAGAGAGAGAGCATTAATTGCTCACCCTCGCGCGTTTGTACTTCTGTGATCGCGTGAAATGTTCGAAACGATGAGATGGCGAGAGGGCGTATTATGCATCCGCACTAATTCCCTTTCCCGCACATCTTGAGACGACACTTAACTTGAACAGACTCAATAATTTTCACTCCATAGTTAAAAGAGTCGTATAGTCAAGGCCGTCTTATACACAAGGGCGAGATTTCAGCATTTCGGTGGGGCTTAGCATTGAAAAATATATATTGTCTCCTCTTCGCGTCAAAATTATGACTGACCATACGTGTCTACTTCTATAACTCTTACTTACCAAAACATCATGCACCATACATTTTTTGTTGTTGTGGAGCTTTAGGGCTCGTCAACGGCAGGTGTACCATACACGTGGGTAACACAATTTATTTTGTGCTTTAAAAAATAATAAAATAAAATTTATTTTTCAGAGTTAATGGAATTTAAACAACATATAAACATATAATAATATTCAAGTTCTTACATAGTCTTCAAAAAAAAGCATTTTAAAGAAAGTAAAATTCGAATGTCGATTGCAATGTTTATTAAATCTATCAATAACTTTTTTGATGTCCACTTTTGTCTTTATCTCTTGCTATCGGATCAGAGGTGAGTTATAAATACAACTTACTTTACATTACCGTATATTTCATCCCTTCCATAATCGTAGGAGAGTTCGGAGTTCTTTGATGAATAGACTATCCAGAGGAAGAATTAGTTATGTAATTTGTCGTTATTATGTGTAAATTACGAAGATGGAAAAAATATATCATCTGGTGGGTATATTTGCATACAAAACGTGTGACAAAATTGTTCCCCTCAAATAGTTCCCCAAAATATACAAAGGTTCTCTCAAATTATGGAAGAAATGCAGAGTCACGTTAATATAATTCTTTGAAAGTAATTAATTTAGGTAAAAATAAATAAATCAAGATATTAGATTCGTTCATTACTTTGAACATTTAACGCAGATAAAAGCAGTCTTAAAATCATAACCTTTGGTAGAATACAGTAGATTTGGCAACGGTTTGTCTGAATTCGCTCCGTCACCTTTGCAGTTAGTGAATAAAGAAACGAACTTTATAAAATATTTAATTTTTATCTTCTCAAAATTATACCGAAGAGTTAAACAGAAAGAAGAAAAACTCCCAAGCCTAAACGAGGCGGGTCACTGTTCACAAATAAATAAGGATTTAAAAATACATTCAAAGAAAAGTATTAGTAAAATCGTTTCTATTAATGATGTACGTTTCTTCGTAATGTATGCAGAGTCAAACTGCAACGCGGGAACAGAAGCTCAATAAAAAGCAAATCACATAAACAAAGGAAAGGGATTCATTGTACCTTCAACGTTTTCCCAAGGAATACCACCGAACCTCTTCCCATAACAAGATGGTTATCATGAAATATGATTGATAATGATACAAGAATTATGTTGCCTAATTGTTCTTTAATTTTATAGGCGCAGAACTTGCTAAATGGTTCTTTATTTACATTCCAGAGTCACTAAGATTTACTGAGGAAATGAGAGAGCATGGACATTAAGCAACATGTTCTTACAATTCATGCAAAACGAATAGAAAGTATTTGTTCCACTCATTGTACGATTTATTTTTGTTTTGAGTAAACCAAATTATATTTTCTCTCTGTTTTCGTTCTGGATCACCTACGTGGTGTTCATAATATCTTATTTAA
This sequence comes from Laupala kohalensis, assembly GCA_002313205.1. NCBI lineage: Eukaryota > Metazoa > Arthropoda > Insecta > Orthoptera > Trigonidiidae > Laupala > Laupala kohalensis. The sequence continues at coordinate 173,051 of NNCF01127132.1, read as the reverse complement.
CACCTTCCATATGCAACTTAGAAACAAAAATATGTATATCTAGTATTATTTTATGTTTCTACAAAAATAGTTCAATAAATACTCTTTATAAACGAATATCATAGATCCGAGTACTCTCTTATGTTATACAGACTTCTCGTTATAGAGAGTCACTATGGTCTAACATGAAACTAAATAAGTTTATGTTACAAAAAAAGCGAAGTAAATTTATTTAATATGAAGTGTTTTCGCTTTTATACAATGCTTAGTATATTCAAGATAAAACCGTGATTTAAATGGAAGCAAACATATAAAATGTAGAATTGACGCAACTTAAACGTCAAAATCTCTGATCAAATAAGAACAGACGAGTGACGGCATTCGAAAAACCTATTTTCTCGTTTCAGAAACTTGTATTTCTGACATTTGTCCATCTTATTTCAGTTTTCCATCATATTTTCTTTGCTGTGTGAAACACAAGAAGGTAAAAACACAGTCTCACATAATGTTAGAATGTTAAGTCACCTTACCAGCATCTTAGACCAGACTTGGGGAAGGTAAGGTTAGGTTAGGTTAGTTTGCAAATATTTCAAAGCGTTGGCTCTAACGTCTTTGATGAAATACGAGTGGAAATGTTTTAGATAAGACCAACACATTTACTGTAGATTAGATATCAAATATTTATGATTTGACGGAAATCAAGTATTTGAAGGTAATAGAGAAAACGGGCACACTCATGAACACAATGCTTGTGTGTTGTTTTTGGTTCTAATAACGAGATGATTTTCCAACCTCCACTTGGGTCGCTCGTGATGAAATTTGTCGAGCGATACTTTACATGTCCAGGATGAACATAGGTTAACTTATATTTGTAAAATGAGTGATAAGAAAGATAAAAATAGTTTGTGACAATAAATGTAGATAAAATCGGGAAAAGATAGTTATATTTACTTACGCTGCCTAAACTGTTAAAGATAGGTGACGACTATGAATGGCAATATTGTTTGCCTCAAAGAGTTTTACAAAAAAATTCCGCGACAGCATATGTCCATCTACAAAAATTAATCTTCATGATTGATAAAACGTTATTTAAAATAGACGATTTAAAGTACTGCAATTTATGAGGAAAAAATCAATCAACATTAAATTTAATGGATTATTTGTTTTTGTGCATTTAACAAAGATAAAAAACGGTTGTAAATTGTAATATTTTGTCGAATAGTTTAGATTTTAGAAGAATTTTAATGAAATGGTTCAACAGCGTCATGGAACGGAAGCGAAAATTCCACCCCGACGCTGTTCCTGCGAGATGGTGTAGTGTGTACAGTCAAGTTTTGTATTAAATTTTTATTATTATGAAGTTGAAAAATTAGGATGCAGTACATGATTTTTAAACCATTAAGTAGAAGTATCTTACGATATAGATTTTTTTCTGAGTAAAAGAAGATTAGACTAAGAAAAAAACCGGGCGACGCCGGGTAATCAGCAAGTAGTTAAATAAATACTTATACTAATAAACAAATTATTTATACAACAAAACTATAGTTGCGTGTAATGGTTACTGTGGTTGTGCAAAATTAATTTCCGCTTACAATTACAATCTTTATCTCACCATTTTTGTGCCTCTTGCAGTACTGTTAAAACATAGTATTTTCTTTTAATTCTCCTGAATTTCCATTCGCGAGACCTATAATAAATTAATAATAAATTTATTGTCAAAAACAGAACAAACTGAGAATGACCACGTGGAGGACAATAAACTAATTGGGACCTGGGACAAATAAACATGGTTTACGGTCTTTTCACCCAATTTCCAGGTACGCGAGGCCACTGTTGCTAGACACATCTGTAATACCTGAAGTTACTGACCGAATTTTACTTTTAATAAAATTTAACATTTGATATTTTAAAAAAGTTGTGAAACTGTGCAACAGACTTTAACCTGATGTGATAAACCCGAATTTTTCCCGTCCATGTGAAAAAATCAACCGAAGTCTAAAACCTTTATAAATTTTACTATCCTAGGTATTACCAAACAAGCAAACACACGAACAAAATCTTAATTTCATAAGATAGGTGTAACAAAGGTGGCCATATCTAAGTATTGAATATTTTTAAAATATGTTGTACATTCTGTAGCTTTTTTAATCGATTGTTGGAACTATAAACTGCTGTATTTTCTGCATTTAAGACTTTAACATAATTTCTATCATTACTAAATTAACGTAGTTAGTCCACGAATTTCCCATTGAATATATTTTGCAAACGTTTACTCCCATTTACGTCATGGCATTACCTTCTGGGACAATTCCGGCAAACATTCAGAATTCAGAGGAGGATAGTTCGGATAATTTGTAAACCTTTATTCAAGGAATTAAATATCTTAACACTTCCCTGCATTTATATTTATGAAACGGTCGTGTTTGTTAAGACCGAATTACTGAAGTGCCACCCTTGCCACTCTTTAACAAAAAGGACCATATCATTCGAGAATCGTTCTTTATAATTCCCTGCCGAAGAATATAAAAGATATTATGAAATTGAATATCTTCAAATCCGCGGTTAAAAACTACCTCCTGCACCAGTGCTTCTACACTGTAAAAGAATTTATTGATTTTAATAAAAGTTAAATTCGTCTTGTACTTTATCACGCCATTGCTGTAGCACTTTTTAAATAACTTATAAAAATTTCAAAAACTATTTTCTTGCATGATTGTGTTGTCTTATGGCTCACATTAATTTAGATTTACTCAACTTTGGCACGGTTGTGTACATTAATTCTATAGCCCCATCCTCGCCCGGGTTTTGCTCCGGTTTTCCTTCGGGTAGAGGCGGATTTCTTATAGACGTTCTCTAGGCTTTGTCTAAGGAAAATTTATTGTGATAATAAATCGTGTTATTTCAATTCTTGTGATATTTAAACACTATACTCAGAAAAATCTATAGTTCGATAATAATTTGTACAAGTACATTTTTTTGCGTTAAATTACAAACATATTGACATTTTATTAATATTATAATTCGCAGCTAACTTTTTATCTTATCTAGGAATTTTTGCTGATATTTTTGAATCCACCTCTGCCTTAGGGCCCTTGATCGGAATTGATGGGATGGTCCCTTGCTTGCTTCCGGAGAGTAAATTAGTTTATTGTCCTCCACGTAGTCATACGCAGATTGTACTGCTTTTTTGACAATAAATTTATTATTAATTTATTGAAAAAAGCCGTTAGTTATGCTGATCTAAAATACATGCGTTAACTACAATTTAGAATGCTCGATACAATGCACTTAACTTGTGATTAAGATTATCAATATGAAATTTTAATATCACAGTGCCTTGGATATGAACACCGAGAATTTTTCTTTAAAATATTCATGTGGGTTGTTTGTCGTAAGCGTATCTGGGGAAAAGATTCCATAATGGGTCATTCCATGGTAACACGTGTCCCGTAAATAACGTTTAAATTTTTCAGCCACAGAAGAACACTAAAAAATTAAATCACTTTTGAATATTTCATTTCGAAGTTCATTACTTGTGGTTTAATGTTTTGAGTGATTAAGTATTTATTGAAAGTGATTTCCTTTTATTGTTTGTTCGACTGCAAATGAACAAAAATTATTTTGTTGCATTGGTATTATGCTGAGACCTTCGCACTTATTTTTGTTTCTCTCATACGCACCTCATTCTATTTCATTCAGGTCACTCGAGATCATCCGACCCTAACATACAAATCAATAAAAATCACAAGACAAAAAGCAACAGTGTATCGACATGGCATGTAACACCGATTCTCTTACAGCAAAAAAATCCCTCACAGATCTCAAGAGTGAAACACCTCTCCCCTCCTTGCCCCACTCACCCAGCCAGTCACCACAATCGCAATTAAAATAGTTCCCCGATGCGTCACGCCCCGCCACTAGCGCCACAAGCGGTCTCCAGCAAATGAGACGCCTGAAGTTTTTGTATCAGTGTGATCGCTATTACGCACCGCTCTTACTTTTAATTTGTCCGGTGCCATTGTGAATGGCGGGTTCCCACGGGTGACGTCGCTTCAGCACCAAGGTCTTATGGGTTTACGAACGAATTACAATGCTCCTAGTACAGCGGCCATTTTCTTTGCACGTGAACGCGGACAATCGAGCAACAGGGCACCAACATTACTTTTGCACGGGTCGTGTATTTTGAAGAGAGAGGGGGAGGGCGAAATAAACGGAACAAAAGCATTATTAAGATTTTTTGTGCATGAAGATCTGGTCGTTCACATATTACACCATACAGTTGCGAAATAGAAGAAGTCCTAAATGTCTTTAATAATTTCAATACCAAAAATCTTCTTTGAACAGAGCAAAAATTGCATTGAGGTAATCTTAAAAATTCCCTCCAATATTTTGAAAATCCATTATGTTATATGGGAAAGGGAAGTTAAAAAGATTTAAGGTATTGCGATGAAAAGAATGGGATGTTAAAAACCATAAAAATTACGGCATGTAATACGCGATCGGTCTAGCAACCACTAAAGTAAATAAATAATACACCACCAAAAACTTAAAAACTTACAAAATCGTGCACAAGGTAATACGCTAAATCATTCTCCGGAGGCAAGGGACCAACCAACCAATTCCTGAAGATTAATTCCTTTTCAGAATGTGTAAGCAAAATTCTGGTTGTGAAGTTGACCGATACACCGTACATCAAGCGTAAGTCCGTGAAGATGGGAAAATGAAGTTAGAACAAAATACAAACAGCTCTCCAGAATCTTCCCAAAAATTAATGGTGAGCTCGAGTGGACTGTGTTCGACTATTAGTGAAACAACTATCATTTATTATTAATACTCGTAATTTACCCTCTAAATCACAGTCGCTCTCTTTGGTCAGGAAGAAAACATTCGTGAAATTATACAAAAATACTTTTCTTTAAATATTTCCATTTTGTCATTATATGGTGAAGAGTGAGAAATTTATATGATGAAGTATGTATAATGATACTGCACCATTCGTCTATTATATAATTTACTAGCAACCCCCTCCAGCTTCGCAGATGGGTTTTTTGTGTTAGCAAGCCTTTTAATATGTAAAATAATTTTTAAAATAATGCAATGTAATTCACGTGTAGCGCCTTACATCAGGTGCCGCGCCGGTAGAATGCTCGCTAGTAAGCTCACAGCGGCGGCGACTTATAAAGCACTTGTAAAATCTGAACTATTCGTCCAAATTTTACGATTTACATGTATAGTTCATCTTTCTTAAATGTACAAAACAAAGAAAACATTTAATTTTATGAAGATTTAGTTTTACCTATTTGAATTGCTTTCTTATGTTGATTACTTATGTTATAAAGTATTGTTGACAATTTTAAAGAGTCCTCACTTGACATGCAACAAGTTGGACTGCACTACTGCGAGTAGACAGCATGGTCATAAGTGAGAAGTGGTACGTCATCATTTTAGCCAATCGAAATTACCGCTGCTTTTTTTACCTTAATTTAATTGTTACGTTCCAATGTTTATTAGAAAAATAAGAGCTATATCAAAAAAACATCATTTGCATTTCATTTTTTTATTTGATCTAACTTGAAGTGGACCGCATAACTTGAACATCTTACTCTGGTAACGTCATTGTCGTACAGAAGATTCGAGAATAAAAAATCAAATTACTTTTCACACGTCATAATAACTCAAATTATTTTTCCAGTCACATATGATACCAGATGTAAGGTTTTTAAATTATATTTTCCTAATAAATTTGTGATAAATCTTATTTTCAATCCAAACAAAATCTTAAAGGGGTTTATTACTTACTTTCTTGTAGGTTTATATTGGGTTTCATATCAAAGTACACTGATCAGTGGGACTGCCACTCTAAATCATTAAATCATCAATTTCTTTAAATCCACGATACAACCCTAATTATAATTATTTTTTTCATTTAAACAAAATTAATCAATAGTTTTAATAGAACTTAATTACCTAGCACCAACTAATTTAAAATCCAACATCTCATTCAATGCATCAAATAAGCTCAGATAGATGCAAGAGAATACAGGGACTAAATCAACTATAACCAATATATCAACCTAAAATGGTTATTTCTGACCTTAATATATACAACGACCCCGCAGAAAATATGAAAGAAAATTGATGATTCCTAAATTCCTACATTCATTTCGAATTCTTGAAAACATATTTATGACGCGTGAGCTCGCAAAAATAGAGAATATCACGAGCAGACGGCGAATACATTCAGTACTGCATAGAGAATTCACCTTGAACGTTCTGATACAATCTATATTTAAAAATACAATGACTGCATTGGGTCAAGAGGTTTTCAACTAAAAAATAATCATTATTTAACTAGTTTTTCATGCGGAAAAAGAACAGGATTAATAATGTGGGAAAACTAAAACATTAATTGATGTTTAATATTATAAAAACAATTGTGAAATGCATGACATGCAATTATATATCATTATTTCCAGCTTTTTCTTTATCGAACACCTCCATTCGGCAGAACTTCGGTATTAATAATATTACTGCAGAAGTCTTTCTAAGTGACGTCGGTACTACCACAAAGATCCTCTCTCGTTTCTTCGGAAGAATTTGGAAAGATAAAACAAAAACAGAATAATGGAAGAAAGGGCTTTTGACAAAGTTACCCAAAAAAAGGAGACCTAACAAACTGCAACAATTGGCGTGGCATCACACTATTATCGGTACACAGTAAGACAAAGTCAAACATTCTATTTAATAGGATAAAGACGACTGAAAATGAAATACGAGGAGAACAGGCAGGATTCCGACCAGGAAAATCATGCGTAGATCAAATTAACAGCTTAAGGATTATTTTTGAGTAAAGCACAGAATGGAAAAGTCACATTTATGCAATTTTGTGGACTTCAGAAGGGCCTTTGACTCCCTCAAAAGGGAATGGATTTGGGAAGAATAAAATATCAAGAACGCTGATAGATTTGATAAAAGAACTATACAATGATTTCGGATGTTACATCGTACGCAATGGAAAAGCGTCAAGGTGGCTCTCTGTGAATTCTGGAGTGCAACAGGGATGTGTCTTGTCCCCTCTGTTATTTATCACAGTCCTAGATGATATAACGAAGAAAGTAACAGCGCAAGCAAAGAGAGGAATAATATGGGGTTTCATGGGGTCCTTGGAAGATTCGGAATATGCGGACGACATCTGTCTTCTGTCAGAAACGTTTCCTGGAATGAGAAGTAAACTTGAAGACCTATGTAAAGAAGCACGTCCAACAAATCCAAAAAAAGCTAAATCTATGAGATTGAATACAACAATACAAGAAGATTTTGAAATACAACAAGAAAAAATTGAAGACGTCCAAGATTTTACATATTTGGGAAATGTAGTGGCGCAAACCGGTGGTACGGAAAAAGACGTTTTGCAGAGAATTGCAAAGGAAAATGTCAGTTTTATACAACTGAGAAAAATCTGAAAGAGTAGAAACATCTCTCTTAAAACTAAACTCGTATATACAACTCAAATGTAAAGTCTGTACTTCTCTATGGAGCAGAAACTTGGAAGATCACAAACCAAATAACACACCGTCTGCAAGTCTTCACAAATCCCTGTTTAAGAAGGATTTTTAATATCCGATGGTCGCTGGTGATATCAAATAAAGAACTGCTGAAAAAACTGGAGAAATTTCAATAAATCTCCAAATCAAACGCAGAAAATGAAATTGGATCGGTCACACCCTACGAGAAACCAGGAATGCAATTGAGAGACAATCATTCTACTGGAACTCGCAAGGCAGTCGAGCCCAAGGTAGACCAAGAGAACCCAGGAGAAGGACAGTGGAAAGAGAGATGCGGGAAGCTGAAAAAATGTGGAAGCAGATCATCCTGCTGGCGGAAAACAGAGTGAGGTGGAGGTCCTTTGCCGAAGTCCTATGATCTGAAAAGAACTGAAGGAAAGAAGAAGAATTTGGTGAATATTTCCAAGTTTCGTGAATAGTTGGGAACTTGACTTCAATCAACTCGCATATAATACCTTAACAGGTGAATTTCTATTTCTGTTGCCTTCTGGAAAACAACTAATGCAAACTACTGAATGTTGAATTTTTTTCATATCTTTTCTATTTAATTGTAATTGAATCTTCGACGCCTACACAAATCTGCTGAAAGTGGGAACAGTCGTCCAATGAATCGCCTCTTTATAGTCAGCATACAGCTCGTACATCGTCACCTCCCGCAACGCTAATGATATCTAGTGGATCCACCAGTAAGCTCGCTCTTCATTCGTAGTACTTTGTTCACTTCCTTTCCATTAAAATGCAACTAAGATAATATGTTTATCTCACTAATGTTCGATCAGTAATTACCACACTTTGCACTGCACTTGAAACAGATCTTGAGAAGGGTGCTTGAAACTTTTACGAGTACTTGATTAAATCGACGTCACATACAGAGTCACTTTTATCAGCATAGATTGTCAAATTTTAACGACTGCATAGTTTTAATCCGTTGAAGTTAATGAAAAAATTTTAATTTGACATGGCTTTTAATTCGGGTGCTAAAACATTAATAATGTTCTTACAGTTTGCCGAACGTTTCTAAATTTGTTATTTTAAATTATTATGAATCACACGCTTTCATTGCAACAAACAAAGTTTCTATTTCATATAAATACAGTTTAACATATTAAAGCTGAGAAACTAAATTTCATAACTCAGATTTATTTCGTTTCCAGTTAAAGTACGACAGCTAGAATATTCAGAAATGACTAGTTCCATACTGAACCAATGGTCTTTTCCAAACTCGATTGTGTCAGCGTCCCTGATATGTTCAATTTCCAACCCCCGTTAACTCGTTTGATTCGAGGGCTTTTTCAGCTATCGCATTTTGATACTCTTCTATTTTGAATGAAAGTACGAAATGTAAGGTGAAAACACAGTTCTCTCTTTGTCTTCCATAGAATAATGCAAGGTAAAATCTCTTTTTATTCAAAGAAACTAATAATGTATAAATTAAATATGTTATGTTGAACGAAAATGTGAGACGGGACCGAGATTCGAACTCAGGACTTAACGTGCTGAAGCGCTTACCAACGGCGTCACCCCGTTCGCCTGTGGGTCCGATCTACCATTGACATTCTACTTGTGAAACTCACAGATTTCTGAGGATCTCGTAGAGATTAGAATCCTCCTATGAGGCGACTCTCTTAGGAAGTACTTGATTGTGGATCGGTATTTACACATTCTGGAGTTCACAAACGTACAGAAATCTAAGATTTTTAAGAGTTAACGATGTGGTATGCTTCTAAAAGAAGAAAATGGATATATCTTGATTATTACTTCAAAAAAATGAGTGTATACATATTGATTGTTTCTTGTGCACGATGTTCATTCAATTTGTTAATCTCATGGATAAAAAATACCGTCGAGGAGAGTTTGCGACATCAACAGCCAGGTGAAAATTGCGACGGACCGGACTCGAACCCGGGACATCCTGCTCTGGCGGCAGGTGTGCTATCCACTGACCAGCCACCTCGACTCCCAAGTAAGTACGCGGAAACCGTATATATTGTTACTTAACGCCTACTCAAACCTACAAACGTTAACTTAAACCATGGAACAAGGATATTTATTCTCAACAGACAGCTTATCTGAGCTACTGACTAAAGATAGAAATCGTATTGTTGGTGTAGCTATGCAAAAAATAATTTTTTCCAACAAAAGTAATTCGTTTACAGCGTTTTTTTTTAGAATGGCGATTCAAAGGAACGGCCGTTTAAGAATCGTCATTTCAACGGACGGGTGAACCTGCGTGTTCCAATGCAAAGGGTTTTTCGTTTCGCGTAACGAATGGGTAATTCCCGTAGTTTATTGTGCATTCACACGAAATACCTAGTAGCTGCCGGTGGTGTTGAAAGGGAGAGAGAACAAAATGATTTCGTGTGTGCCATATAGTCACTTCACGGCAGCAATTTTTTTTTTTTTTGGGGGGGTGGGTGCTTTAGGGCTCGTCAACGGCGAGGTCATTAGAGCCCTGAAAGGGAAATAATTCTCGTCTCATTTCGTAATTCGTTTCGCCGTTTCCTGTGTCGCCCTTAAATAATTCGGAAAAACATACATTTTCAATTATTTTTCACGTTTAATTGGATAATTTAACAATAAATTACCCTGAAACACGAACATTAGTAATTAATATGGTAATATCACAGTAATTTTAAAACTTTTTCATGACAATTTTGATGGGTGAATGTGGACTTGTACCGACTCTCCCTCATTTTTCTTCTGAAAAATAGGCTATAGTTAATGTTGAATTGGAGTTAGTACTAACGTGTTCACCTGGTTGCACGTCTTTATTACTTACAAGGATATGAATAATGGTAAATAAAAGCTAAGAATTACCTGGTGGTTATTGGAAAAAATGACAGATGAAACCTCGTCACAATATGTTAAATGTATTAAAATATATTTTTTAAATGTCTTTTCTACTTCCCATACTTCGTCATTAGCTTCCATCCTTTTCTGACCATGGTCAATATCCGGTCACTTTCAAACTTGTAAGTTTAATTTTAAGATGAGTTTGGACGCGATGAATCACAGTTTAGAAAAGAAAATAGTTTTTTTTTCTCTCAACAAATTCTGGATTGGAGTTTATGCAGTTACGCCAATACTCGGTGATTCCACTTTTCTACGGGTTCACTCAACTTTATTTACTCTTCATTGTAGTCAAAGACATTCTTTGACCGTTCATTCTTACACAGCTCTTTTTTACATTATAATATCTCTTTGAACATAATTCCTTTCACATCTCAGACGATGTCGGTTCTTGTCTGTCTTCGTCCATTCTGTTGTTTCTTTCGTCTCGTAATACGTTCGCGCTTTTCTCCTAGTTTTTCACCTTCATGTTCCTTATCTCTTGTCAGTGTTCTCTATCATCATATTATTATGATCCTTATATGCTGCCCCTCTCATTTTCCTTCTTTAATACGTCTTGTATTATCCGTGATACATATTCCTTCTAATCAGTATATCGTATTTTTGTCTTTATCTATTCATCCTTTTTCTGTATACTCCCCATTCCTTCTTTCTTCATTTTTCGTGCTTATTCTGCCCTTTCTAAACCATATTCCACACAGTCCCAAAAGACATGTTGTTCATCTTCCTCCACAATTCCACATATGCAGCAACTTTGAACTTAAATCTTTCATTCTTTTTTTGTAGATTCTTGTTAAAATTGACATGATCTGACACAAATTCTATTACATATTTATTTATTTTAAACCATTTTCTATTAACTTTTGCAAAAGTCACATTTTGGATATACTGATACCTTAGTCGACCTTCTTCCGACATTTCCCATCTTGTGTGTCATCGTCTTAGTAATTCTCCTGTTAACTTTATTCAGTCGTATAACAAATTCTATCCACTATTTCCTGTACACGATATAATCCCAAGAAACCAAATCCACTACACCTACACTATGACCAGAGCTGGGAAAAGAACTTGGGATCATCTGCACTGATCGGAGAGATATTGACCAATACACCACTTTCCACTTTCATTTAAAAAAACTATACAGATTCAACTGCCTGCAATGATTTGGTGTAAAATTGTGAAAGACGATCTAAATTTTAGTCTCACAAATCATGTTTAATGTATTGTATTGGTGCTTTCGTCTGTTTTTTTGTCAAAAAATTAGTGACGATGTCCCACTGGCACTGAAAAAAAATTACTGCGAAGAGACATTTTTGTGGTTACCCTAAATTAGAAAGTGAATGAGAAGCACCAACCGAATCACGTGGCTAAGCTTTAATTCGTCCGACCTCTATGTACCTACTCCATTCAAAGAAAGAAAGCAAAACAAATCTTGATTTCCAGTTTTGCCAAAGACTGTTTAATATTTTCAAAAACGTCTGAAAGAAATAATACAAACAATTTTTATTTGTTTCAAAAGTTTCAAAAGAAACCAAAAAGTTAAATCATCAATTTAAACTATCTCTACTTCTCTCTAGTCGAGTAATTTGACATTTGTCAATACCCGATCATTTGAGCTAAATGACGAACGAAGAAAATAATGAAAATACGCCCTACTCTGTAACAATGTATATCTAGGTCTTTATGAAACAACAGCCTTGTCAACGCATAATATACGGTTACTTCAATACAGTTCTTAACATTTAATTAGTGCATTAATGTTGAAATCTTCATTAACTTCCAGTCTCATGTAATAAACTAAATTTTTCTCAACATTAATTACTTCAAGCTGAAAAACAAATAATATGAAAATTGGAAAACGGATATATCTTCATGTGTTTAAGAGAGTGTTAATGTATATTAAACTGAACTAATAAAATGTGTTTCGTTTTGCTTGGCCTCACTATATTTGTATTGCAGTAAAATGCCACTGAAATGCTTAGCGTTGTTAAAAAAATTGTTTGAATATATTAATATCAAAAAGAAAGAAATAAAAATGTGTCATTCAAGTCTCAAAAATACGTGAAATATCTTAAAGATATAATGTGATAGATATTCTACTGTGTTATTCTAACGACAGTCAGTGCTGGGTTTTTTTCCGTTCCTTCCAGTGTGGCATCGTGACAATTATCATCAACAGGACGTAAAAAAAACTACAATTCAGTATAAGAAAATAAGGACCTCTTTCAACCTGCGCTTGTTAAAAGTGTCCTTCTTAGTTCAAGTCGTCAATAGTGTAAATTTTCACTTTCGAGCAAAAAATGATTTAATACGGATTTATGTTTATTTTGTCGCGAAACAAAAGTATGCAACGGTTACAATTGCAACTCAAAATCCCAGTTTTGTTTACAAAAATTAAAAAAACAATACTATTCATCGCATCAGAGCGGTATTTCAATTATAATCTAGCCTCTGTATTTTTTACATTTTCATTATTATTATGAACATTTCGTATATTTTGTTCAATGAATTAAAAATATATTAGTTTATTGTTCAGGCAAATATGAAAAGAAATATGAGTACATTTGTGGCTCGTGGAATATATGACCCTGTACATGAGAAGTTTGCCGATCTTTGACCTTCCTCTTTTGTAGATTGATGAAGATTTTGTCGAATGGTGAAACGTTTCTGCAAAATAGGACATCGAACATTCCGGAATAGTTCATGTAATTCAAATGCCAACAAATATTCAGTAACTCCCAATCTATCTACGTATTGATACGAATTGTTTTGAGAATATATTAACTTTAATATAATATAATCCAAGTAATATAAACATGAGAACGCGGAAGTGAATTTTCTTATACAGTACTTCCGTCTGAATACAAGACTTATGTTCTGAATGTAGACCGTACTCAAGGGGGAGGCTAGCCGGCGAGCACTTTTGTTAAAAATTATGGTTTTACAACACAAATTTCATAAATATTACGTTTAAATAAAAAGCATCAAATAAAGAATTAACAATCTGGTATTATTAACAACAATAACAATTATTTATTAAAGTTATTAATATGGTATTATTAATTTTATTATTGTGGTATTATTAATTTTATTAATATTATTAATAACGTTATTAATAACAATAACTATTATAACTAATAACAATTTTACAAAGTATGCCATTTATCAACTTCAATTTTCAACCTTATCTGTCAAGATTTCAGGTCCAATAGGGAGAACCATAGATCCGCCACTGTTCAAACCTACGCATATATGCTAAGATGAAGCGAGATTTTTCGATATTCTGCCTGACCCTTCTGTGTGCGACAGAGACAACCTGTTATCTTCATCGCATTGTATCATAAACCGGTGCGTCGGCTACTGTCAACAGCGAGATCTTATCACAAAGCAAACAACGCTGGACTACAACTTATTCGGTGAAACAAACAAAAGGAAAAATAAAGGGGAATAATTTAGTAATTACACGACCTTCCAGACTTAAGCGAAATATGTTATTAAAGAGATCCGAGGAGATAATTGATATCGAAGGACAAAGGTGGCGGATGGACAATTCGTCTTAACGATGCACTTAACAGGAGACGCGTGCACATGTGGAGTTAGTATTTCGTGCTGGGAAGCTCATAAACGCGGAGATGTGGAGGTCGGTAGTAGGTCCCACGATGGTGTGGACAACTCCACGCTCACATGGTGGAGGGGGTAAGGTAAGGTATTCGAGCCTAATGGGGTAGATGGATATGATAAAAATCCCTTCCCTTCCAGCTAGGCGTTGGGTTCTCAAACGTTCCCTCAAAAATTAAAATTACGTAATAAATATTTTTGTTGAAATATTGATATCTCCATCTTTGTCTTCTCTATTTTCCTATTCACAATCCATTATTTTACATGAATATACAAGTTTTAAAGTCATTAACATATACGTAGTTGTTTTTAGTGGTGTAATGATTAATGTGAACCTTTCTCATTCCTATCTTAATATTCCTATAAATTAACTATCCCGCACTCAGTTTTCATTTTTATATTCAGCACTAACTGAGTATCCGTGGCTTTTCTCTCGGAATTGTTAGGAATTTTGAATTGTTAATTCTTCTTGAATCTTGCACACCGACAAATTACACCGATGAAACCTCACTTCCTATAATATAATTTCCTATTTTATAATGAATAAAAGTTTAAATTAATGCTAAGATATGTCTGTGAAATACAAAAATAGATTCCATAAAAACATGCTCTGCACTTCACCCACATGAAAATCAACTTAATGACTATAAATTTGGAGAAACTTATTATTTTGCGCCTGTACTTTATGATAAGTATACTGTAAATATAATCGGAAAATATATTATTATATTTCATTCATACACGTATGCAAATATGTATGTTAGTCGCATATTTAAATTTAACCATCCACCAATCAGAGACTTTGTTACGTGTAGGTGGCATCCTTATTGAATTTTGTCCCTGTGGCTGCTTACGTGTACAATCCAAGGTGCGTTAAAGATTTTGCTGATGAGAGAATATCGCTTTCAAATAGAAATATTAACTAAATCGTGTGTATCTTTGGTGCCTCCTAGAACATAAAAGTCACTTTAATTTTTAAAGTGAACATAGTGACTTTTGATAATAGCGTTTAATATTCAATTAAAGTAAAAATCTCCTTGAAATTCATTTTCAAATGTCAATAAAATAGAAAATATACAGTCCATAAAAGAGAAAAATACTTGTAGTATGTTTAGTAATATTATAACGAAAACATAATAATAGAAACAAGGTAACGAGAGTAAGCATCTTTCGGAAACTTCTTCAACCGCAGGTGAAGTATTTTTGGGTATCCTATATAATTCCTCGAAGGACAGGCAATTATGCTCTAAGATAAATTTTAAATAATGTATTCTTCTTTTGGTCATAATCATAAGTTCGACGTATTTCCTTCCCTATAACAGAGTAGCCGTGTAGATCCAAATCTTTATTGAAACAGACATGTTCTGAGAACAAATATTCTTTTATAATATAGCAATATTTCATGGAATCCTGAATTCAGGTTATTGGGCGAACAGTGGAATGACATAAGTCATGGACTGGTAAAATTATACCACTTTCGTCTCGACTATGCTTATTCACGTATAGTCCTTTTACTAATTAATTTTCGTTGTGTAAAATATTCAACAGTTAATAAACTGGTACTACAACGCAAAAATTTTGTAAATTGCGTTTATAATTGAAGGGTAATTAAAGAGGTAAAAGAGTATATGATTAAAAAGTAACTATGTTTTAAATATAAGAGAGAATATAATAACGTGTAAATTTATTTTCTTTCCTGTGGATGATATCAAAATTGCGTCATGCAATTCAAGTATTCCTCAAATTAATTCTGAAGTCACTAATTTAATATATCTCAAGCACCAAATATAACGAGACACTAGAAATTGAACCGACACTACTTCATTTCCACAAGTGCAAAGAATGGAAGGTCGGGACACTCCGCACTAGATACGTGAGTCGGCTGAGTGTTGAACGTCGTCGTGCAGACGGAAAATGGCTACGTTGAACTACATTCTAGTCCTTTTCTCTCTGCTCCGACACCGAATCATCGCCTCCGTCATGTCTCTGCACTGCGTGCGATTTTACGACCACGGAGTGATTTCGGGAGGGAAAACTCATTATTACTAACAGTCGAAAATAATAATAATAATAATAATAATAATAGTCTACCATAAGTGGGCTTTCTTGTCTGGAGACAGAATACAAAAAGGATGCAAAACATAAAAATACAAGAAAAAATGTTTTGCATCCACTTAAAGCACATCATGATTATGTGTTTCGCAGCATAAAGTGTTCATTTTAAGCGAAGAGTTTAATTTAAAGTTGGTACTATACCGATGAAAATTTAAGTATAAGGTAGTTTCATTATTAACAATAGTGAAAATCACCATCAGCTGAATATTTACGGTGTAAAGGTCGTCAGTTCATCGGTCAAGATACTGCGATGCTCAGATTCACCAAGCGCGCAACTTGATTGTGGTGTCAACTGGAGGTCTTACCACCTCCATAAATACGGCAGACTATTTGCCTCATTCTCCTAAATACATAGAAATTTAACTGCATGAATTTTAAGTATAAAAGGACTTTGTATTATAATATTTTCAATCTGGTTCAAGTAAGTGACTGACATAAATCCTCCCTGTTCAATACATGTTATTACTTTTTGATTGAGATCTATCTCAAAAATCATCCTTCAAATTTTGATACGGCTTCAAATGGCACTTGAAGAACAAATTTAACAAGCCCATTTCTATCGGTGTAGCTAACGTTCGGAGGTCTTAGTGTTGGTGGAAAACTTTCATTGTTGTTATTATTATCAGCCAGGGTGAAATGACATTAAATCAAATATAACGCATCCTCCCGAACTAAATTGCAGAGTATGCAACTCATGGAACTCGCAAATGGAAAAATTGACAAGGAGTCGAAGGGATTGTATTAACAATGAAAAGTAACGAAAGAGCTGAAAGAGAAACTTAACCTGGCCATTTTTAGTAGAATAAATATTCATTCAGGTATTTTTATTATTAATCATGTTACGTCGAATGAAAATGGGAGACGGGACCGGGATTCGAACCCGGGACCTTGAGCTCTACGCGCTCATGCGCCTACCAACTGCGCCATCCCGTTCGCCTCTCGGGCCCGTCTACCATTCTCATTCAACTTGTGAAACCCAAAGACCTCTGAGGTGGTCTCGTAGAGACTAGATTCCTCATCTGAGGCGACTCCCTTAGGAAGTACTTGATTTGGATATTATTTTCCATTTCTGGTTCACAAACATAGAAAAACACAAACATAATACCCAAATCAAGTACTTCCTAAGGGAGTCGCCTCAGATGAGGAATCTAGTCTCAACGAGACCACCTCAGAGGTCTTTGGGTTTCACAAGTTGAATGAGAATGGTAGACGGGCCCGAGAGGCGAACGGGATGGCGCAGTTGGTAGGCGCATGAGCGCGTAGAGCTCAAGGTCCCGGGTTCAAATCCCGGTCCCGTCTCCCATTTTCATTCGACGTAACATGATTAATCTGTTACCTGGCGGTGAGGTTCACCGTAATCTAAGAGATTTCTATTTTTATTATTATAAATGATATTCAACGGACAGCGAGTTCATTATCAGCCCAATTTTATTTTGAATTTATTTTTATTATATTTCACTTCAGAACGAGGACCAATATGTTCATAAACTGCCTCCCAGGCAATGCTACCCTTATTTTCTGTACTTGTACTATATTGGTGTCAGACTATATGTAAACATGCCCCGAACACTTTATTTGTTACTATTAAAGGTCGATATGATACTTGAGTGGATACATCAATTTGCAAGAACTTGTAAAAATTATATTAGTAACTCTTGGAATACAAATTTGCTTTACATTTTTTCAGTGTATTAGATTATTTCTTACAATGTCTCATTTTTCATTTGTGTACAACCATCTTCTGTCATTGCATTTAATGTTATCATCAAGGATTGCATAGATAATTCATTTTTACAGAAAAAAACAATTTGATAAATCAACAAGTTTGATGGTCAAAAAGCATTTGCAAACTGCATATGGCCACGTGGAGGGCAATAAACTAATTTAGTATCCAGGAACAAGCAAAGAACCACCCAGAAAGCAAGGAATCAGTAATTCCAATCAAGGGCACAAAACTTTTTAAATTTAACATTTCTAAAAGAAGTACACGTAAGAACAAATACATGCTGTATCCATTTATTATTTCCAATATAAAATCGTCGTTTTTAAACGCAGTAAATATTCGATAACAACAAAAGTATTAATGACATTCCCGGCTGTATATAAATTCACTTGTATTCGAAGGAAAACCGGGAAAAAACTCTCTCCATAATTTTCATTCTTTAACAGTGTGCGCGAATTATTTGACAGGTAAGGTTATTTCATTTTTAATCTAAAAAAAATTTTCAATCCCTCCAACAGCTCACGGGTTAGCATGCTTACACACCACCGAGTCACTCCGGATTCTATTCCCGGAGAGGCCAGAAAAAAAAATTGTAGCTTTTCACTTCAATCACCCAGTTTAAATATATGTGAGTTGAAAACGTTCCTTCCTTCCTTCCTTCCTTCCTTCCTTCCTTCCTTCCTTCCTTCCTTCCTTCCTTCCTTCCTTCCTTCCTTCCTTCCTTCCTTCCTTCCTTCATTCATTCATTCATTCATTCATTCCTTCCTTCTTCTTCTATTCACCGCCTATTACTCCTAGTATCACTCTTATTTACTAACTACTCCTACTAACGTCTCCACGTGGGTCAAGTTGTTGGTAAACCCAGCAAACCGACCCACCTACTAACAATAGGCCTACCCTACCACCCACCTCCTATTTTGTTTGTAGGTGACGTGTACGAGTTTTGACATTTCCCATTTACAAACACTACAATAAAAGGACGGAGAAGAGTGCGGTGTTGAAAGCTTAGCCAATAATATTAATTGGTGATGTAATCAAGGAGTCCATTACATCATGTAATTCATAAGACAATTCCATTCGAATTGTTCTTACATTTACGAGCTTAAGTTAAATCAAAATAACTTGAAATTAAACACAATTATAATACCAGTACATATACTACTATTTATCAACAATTTAAAATAATGGAACAAAATTTATTTTGAGCTAATTCATTGACTAAAAGTCCTTGAGGTATGAAACAACGCGCAAATTGACCTCATGCTCATGAAAGGGCAATACGATACTAAACTTTATATAGTTATTTACAGCTCGATTATAACGTTTAATAATATTTAATATTTCTCTCGTGAGAAATCGTGATCTGTGTATTGAAATCTTGATAAATTGAAATTCAAGAGAAAGGGAACCAGCGGATATTCATGCATGATCTGATATCAAATTTTATAAAAATACACGTCACCAAAGAAAGCACGCAGTGTCTGACCTTAACCCTAAAGAACATAGGTCAATGACAGCGAGTAGCGAACTTTATTAATTATTGTTCATAATCGCATGTCTATCGCCCAGCCATTTTGTCCTCTCTTAACTCATAGTAGAAACCATTGCCTTGTAAGTTTGCACTCTGCAAATGAAATACAGAACAGACCTCAATAAAATCTTATAGGATAAATGCAGCAGTGCCCGCCAGTGCACGACACTTCCGGTTTTAAAACCAAATAATAACGCCTTAGATTACTTTTTCGCATGATTTTCCATTTCAAAGCAATATTCAATACCTTCGAAGTAAAAAAAACAAGGTTCCTGTGCAGTTTATGATGGAAATGAAACAATTTTAGAGGTTGTTGAATCAGCAGATTTGTCAATAAGTCTGAGTGACAAATATGTGTTGTCACTAAAAAAGGTTAGGTTTTATTTTTATTTTTCGTCAAAATATTATGGTAAAAATGAAAGATATTTTATCTTCATTATTAGAGTATTCTTATGAGAGCTCTAATGACCTAGACGTTAAGAGTCCTAAAGCTCCTCCACCACCACCAAGAAGAAAAATAAAGAGTACGCCATAGTTTAGAGATAATTTTCTGAATACTAGATTCCAGTTTCCACATCCAGTCATAGTAGATTTTTTAAGACAAAATATTTCGTGGTATATTGAGGTAAATTTATTTATTCTGGTTATATAATGGTCGCTAATAGTACAAGAATTAGCAACGTAAAATTTTAGAGTTATTTGAATCATAATCCGTACTTCCATACTAATAATATATAAATGTGTAACGCGAAAGCGTGTCAGTATGTTTGTTACTTAATCACGTTTAAACCACTGAACTGATCATGATGAAATTTGGCAAGAATATAGTTAAGATACCCAGGATGAACATATGCTAACTTTTATTTCTAAAATGCATGAAAAAAGGTAGAAAATGATTTTGACCATAAATGTCTATGATATCGGGAAAAAAGAGGTTTATTCGCTTACGCCGCCTAAACGTTTAGAGATAAGTGATAACTATGAATGGCAATATTGTTCGCCTCAAATAGTTCTACAAAAGTCCGTGACAGCATATGTCTACCTACAAAGGTTTACCTGCATACGCAGTTTGTACTGTTTTTTGACAATAAATTTATTTATTTATTATTTATGCATTATTGAAAAAGCGTTATTAAAAATATAAGTGTTAAAATACGTAAACTTAAGAGCATAATTTAGGAAGAAAAAAATCAGTCATCAACAAATTTAATATTTTTTATTTGTTTGGTGCATTTAACAAAGACTAAAAACATTTTTAAAATTTCGTAAAATTTAGACGCATGGTATAGATTTTAAAAGCGTGTTATTGAAATGGTGCAGCCGTAACGATGCCGTTGTCTTGCCTAGGAAGAGAAAATTCGACCTGTGAGTGGGTTCGTTGGCCTAAAAAGTAAAAAATATTCCGTGCAGCACCGGGTAATTACGTAGTAGTATAAAATTCTTTTGTATTGGGTCTTCATTGTAATGAAGTTCTTAATATTTTTATTTCACTTTATTTATGCTAATGGATTCTCCAGGAATAAATTCATTATGATTTTGTGATTAATTTTTAAATGGAAAAAAAATTAAATCTATAATATTTTTGTAGACTTCGTTTACGTCGGTTTCGGTTTTCGTCGGTTGCCTCGGATTCTGTCGGCATATCCATGTAACCTCACCGCTAATTTTGCGAAATCGATGTTTGACAATTTGTTTAATGATAGTGTCTGTCCCATTTTTGGCAAATCTAAGAGGCAGCTCTTAGGACAGCTTTCTGGTGCGACATGGTCCCCACCGCTGGCCCATGTGCCGAATGAGCAAGACAGTGCCTTTACTTTTTTTGTGGAGTGCTATTTTTTTCTTTTCATCTTCTATATTAATTTAATAATAATGATCTATAATTTTATGATTTAACATTATATTTATTCTCAATAAAATGTTTTTGGTGTGTCAAGAACAAAGTATTTCCATTTACACGGAAATCATTGCCGCGGTTTTTATCGGTTTCGGATTTCACCTATATTGTATCCCGACGGATTAATTATGAAAATCGACATACCCCTATGTTTATGATATTCAGATTGAACTACTGCCAAGTTACACTGATGTTCAAAAAGAGATTCCTACAAATTATGTTTTAGAAACTTACAACACACTTTGTTATGCGGTGATCGTGGATTTCGCATGATATGAATCGCCCTGCATGTTGGCAATCAGCGACCTTCCGTCTAAGTCACGCCAAATCATTTTTGTCAACCTACCGTTCGTTTCACTGCATTGCTCCTACGGTAATCGATGCATCGTTGGATATGGACTGATAAGCAAATTACATTTACCAATACCAAAAAAAATCTGTATATTTACAAGAATTTTCGTGGAAGTGGATTTACTCTCGTGTGATTGATTTCACTCCAACACTACCTCTAACATCGAGTAAAGAAATTCACTCGTGTAGCGAGTGAGTCATAGGTGGGTTGGTTCACTGGTTCCGAGTGAATCGTCATTCAGACAGTCTGGCATCGCAAACAAAATGGCTACGCACATTTGAAGTGGACCAAGATTTCATGTGAACGAGTGAAATAATATGTTGCGTTTCGACCTTTTCTGCAATGTACAAGAATATATTTATTTATATCGATTAAAATGGATTAAATCGTTTCTATAAAGATTTACAAAGAACTTACACAACATTAATACACGAAAACTTAAAACTCCAGTTGAGTTTAGAAGTTCAATAGGCACAAATTTGTAAATTCACTGTTCCAAAATTCCTGTCTTTTGAAGAGTACCTTGTACGTTTTTCTTCGTCTTTTGACGATGCTAATTTTTCAGACAAATTTTCTAGCTAGCATTACCCTGGTTAAGTAATACTTAAATAAATAGTTTCCCATATTCTAACCAAGCGCAGAATATCCATTAGTAAAAATATTCTGGAGCTAGAATATAAGACACGCGCACGAAATACAGAACACGTAATTGTGATCGACCAAATTGAATACCGAATCAACAACAGAAATCGATAACTCAGCGCTAAACGTTAACCATAACGGATCTCGAAAGCAACTCATAATAATAATAATAATAATAATAATAATAAATTTATTGTCAAAAAACAGTACAGACTGCGAATGACCACGTGGAGGGCAATAAACAAATTTACTCTCCGGGAGCAAGCAAGAGACCATCCCATCAATTCCGATCAAGGGCCCTAAGGCAGAGGCGGATTCAAAAATTTCAGCAAAAGTTCCTAGATAAGATAAAAAGTTAGCTGCGAGTTATAATACATATATAATGTCAATATGTTTGTAATTTAACGCAAATATGTTTGTAAATTTACATGTACAAGTTATTATCGAACTATAGATTATTCTGAGTATAGTGTTTAAAAATCATAAGAGTTGAAAAAACACTAAATTCACGATTTATTGTTACAATAAACACGCCCCTAGACAAAGCCTAGAGAACCTGTATAAGAAATCCACCTCTACCCGAAGGAAAAACGGAGAAAAACCCGGGCCAGGATGGGGCTACAGAATTTATGTACACAACCGTACCAAAGTTGAGTACACATACAACTAAATTAATATGAGCCACACGGCAACACAACCAAGCAAGAAAATAGTTTTTGAAATTGTTATAAGTTATTTAAAAAGTGCTACAGCAATGGCGTGATAAAGTACAAGACGAATTTAACTTTTATTAAAATCAATAAATTCTTTTACAGTGTAGAAGCACTGGTGCAGGAGGTAGTTTTTAACCGCGGATTTGAAGATATTCAATTTCATAATGTCTTTTATATTCTTGGGCAGGGAATTATATAGAACGATTCCCGAATGATAAGGTCCTTTTTGGCAAAGAGTGGTTGACACTCTAGGGCGATGAATATTATTACTATTGCGAGTATTGTGTTCGTGAACGAGACTGTTTCGTATAAAGCAAGGGTGGCACTTCAGTAATTCGGTCTTAACAAACACGACCGTTTCATAAATATAAATGCAGGGAAGTGTTAAGATATTTAATTCCTTGAATAAAGGTTTACAAGAGTTTCGGGGGTGAGATTTACAAATTATCCGAACTATCCTCTTCTGAATTCTGAAAGTTTGAATACTCTGACCGGAATTACCCCAGAAGGTAATGCCGTAACGTAAATGGGAGTAAACGTTTGCAAAATATACGCAACGGGAAATACGTGGACTAACTGCGTTAACTAAGATTCGGAATGCGTAACACAATTTGCTTAATTGGGAATTAAGATTGTCAATGTGACAATTCCATTTGAGGTTGTCTTGAATATGGAGACCTAAGAATTTTGTATTTGTAACAGTTTTTAATTGTGTTCCGTTTAAAGAAAGAGAAACCTGGGGTAAAGATTTTGTGATACTATTGTGAAATGACATAGACACTGTTTTGTCAGTGTTTACAATGAGACGATTTGCATGGAACCAAGTCGAAAGGTTAGACAAAACTTTTTGAGCATTGGCGTGTTTACATAGTAAATTAGTGTCATCAGCAAAAAGAACCATTTTGCAATCTGATGTGGATGATGACATGTCGTTCACATACAATAAAAAGAGTATAGGGCCGAGAATTGATCCTTGGGGTACTCCGCAAGTAAGTGGCTTTGTTTCTGAAAGACAACGCTCAAGTATTTTATTTTTAGTATAGGATATTTCTACTTGTTGATATCTATCTTTTAAATAAGAAGTTAGCCATTGATGTGGAAGTCCACGAATGCCTAAAGAATGCAATTTGGTAAGGAGAATTCCGTGATCGATGACATCGAATGCTTTGGATAAGTCAAGAAAAACACCCTGAGGATTTTCTCCACTGTCTAGAGATGTGGTAACATCGTTTAAGAAGGAAAATATGGCGCTTGTAGTGGAAAAGGATTTCCTAAAACCGTGTTGATCGTCAGAGAGAATGTTATATTTTGATAAAAAATCTAGAAGACGCTTATAGAACAATTTTTCTAGGATTTTTGAGAAAGTGGGTAGTAGAGATATTGGTCGGTAATTTCCAATATTAAGTTTGTTTCCTTTCTTGTGTAAAGGTTTCACTTTAGCTCTCTTAAATATATTGGGAAACACCCCTTCCGATAAAGAACTATTAAAAATATTTACGAGTGGATTTAATATAGCGTGGGACGAAGATTTAACAATAAACTCAGGTATATCATCTATGCCTCGTGAAAATTTGTTTTTTAAGGAGCTGATGATTCCCATGACTTCACTGGCGTTAGTTTCGGAAGTGAACATAGAATTGGGTATGTGGGTGGTAATAATTGGAGGACATTGATTTGGATATATTGAGTTCGTTATTTTACCAACTTCTGAGAAGTGAGAATTAAACAAATTTGCGATGTCCTGAGGATTTGTTACGATTTTGCCATCGTTTAGTAAAGAAACATTTTCTTCGCGATTTTCATAAGTTGACGTGTAATTTTTAACAATAGTTCGATTTTAGTATATGCCTGTCGTTTTCCATTACTTTAGCTGAATAGACTACTTTTCGGAGAATAGTCTTATATTTACGAAAATAATTATGGAATTCGGGTGGTTGGTTATAGCGTTTTGAAAGATAATATAAACGGCGTTTGTTTTTTGAAGAAATCCTTATCCCTTGGGTGATCCATTTATTGTACTTGTGTTAATTAACTTGCGTTTTATGGGAAAACTAGAGTTGTAATGTTTTAGGAATATTGAGATAAATACTTTGAATTTGTCGTCGGTGTTATGGCAATTGTAAACATCTTTCCATGTTTCTTCACGCAAATAATTTACGAATATGGATTTATTTATGTCATTAAACTCTCTTGTAAATTTGTAAAGGATTTTAAGCGGTTTTAGTGTATTATTAATAGTCAATACTTGAGCAAGGTGATCACTGTATCCGGCGATAAACACTTTAGAGAGATACGAGATTCCTTTGTTGACTATAATTTGATCTAGCAATGTTTGAGATGAACCGGAGAGGCGAGTGGGGTCGTTTATCGTAGTAATAAAGTTGAAGGTGTCGATAAGATTCTTGAATCGATTAACTGGTGAATGTGCAGATTCGGGTGTACTAAGGAAATCGATTTTGAAATCGCCACATATAACGATAGATTTAGTAGATTTATGTGCGATATGTTCTAAAACATTTTCGAAGTTCCGAAAAAATATGTCAAGATCTGATTGAGGAGGTCTATAAATACACAAAACAACAATACCGGTGTCGGTCAGATTAACTGCAGAAAATTCGAACACACTATCTACGCAGAAGTTCTCGTAGCCTGTCAGTGGAGAAGATAAAATATCATTACGAACGTAGATACACGTACCTCCATAGGGATTTTTGCCTTTAAAATTTTGCCGACAGTAGGAACTTGCTAAATAATAATTAGAAATAGCAGTATCGTTGATGTACTTAGTTGAAAGCCAATGTTCTGTGAGGCATTGCAAATCGAATCCACTTTCGTGTACCAGAATTTCAATGTCTGTCAATTTGTTTGAAAGGGATTGGACGTTATGATGAAATATAATTATTTTATTTTCGCAAAAAGTTTGTGACTCACGAGAAATGGAATCGACGTTAGGTTGTGGAGAGGAATTTGAAATTGGTACAGCTTCCAGTTCCGGTATCAAGCCCGCACACTGCACCTGAACGCGATTGTCACCTTCGAGTACCACATCGTACTCCTGAGCGCAAGTTGTAACTGTGTATGGGGGTGGCAGGAGGAATAGATGAGGACGTGCGAGATGAGGAAGCAGTAGGTGAAAGAACGGGGAAAAGAGAAGAAATGGGTGTGGAGATAGGAAGAGGAGATGGTGATGAGGTAGGAGCAGAAGGAGATGAGGTAGGAGGAGGAGGAGATGAGGTAGGAGCAGGAGGAGATGAGGTAGGAGCAGGAGGAGATGAGGTAGGAATAGGAGGAGGAGATGAGGTAGGAGCAGGAGGAGGAGATGAGTTAGGTGCAGGAGACGTAGGAGTGGGTAATGGGGCAGGTGGATGATGTGAGGTCAGATGTGAAGTTAGAAGAGAACCGAAGTGCTGTTTTTCCAGACGGTCTCAGGTGTAAACCGTGCTGGGTAAAGTCCTTGGCAGTCAGGTGTTGTTGCAAATCAAAAAATGTAATTTTTGTGTCTGCCAGGAGATGTTTGCCAGGTTAATTTCGTGGTTTATTTGTGGAACGTTGAAGCGTGGAGGCAGGCTAGAGAGCACTATGTTCGTGTGCAAGGAGGCCATTTTTAGTTTTTGTAGATGTTCAGACGCGTTGAAATGACCACCCAAGTTAATATCGTTCTGCCCACCTATGATGATTACTGTGTCCCGCTCTGTGGGTTTTTTAATAACTTTTTAATAATTAACATACGTTAATAACTTTCCATATATTAGTGTTCCTTCAGCAATATCACAAACAATTTAAGTCCTGCCCCCCCCCCCCAACCGAAAAAAAAAGTTCGTGAATTTTTGAACGGACATCAAAATGGACATGAAATCTATATCTGATTGAAATATTTTATTTATATATCGCGAATATTTTTGGTAATCAAGTAAAAAATAACGAAAATGATACCAAACACAACAAACACGGTTTGTCCCAAAAATTAGTGATTTTTCCAGCCGACACAGACCGCTGGAATGAAGCGATTTGTGGTGAAGATGATGGGAGGTGTTGAGAAAGCAACGCGATCTTCGTCACTTGCTTACGGACCGCTATAGTGAGGGGATAGTCGCTAGACTGGACCCTTGTTCGGAGGCTGCGTCATAAACTCACGAATCACGTTCCATGGAGCAACGATATGCGATTAAGCTTGGAAAATCTGGTTCAGACCAAGACCATGATGAAGGATGCTTAGGGAGACTTAGAAGTGTACCAAGGAATGGTTTACTGCTCGCACATAATGTTTTGGGAAGATTGAGAGGTTAACGATGAGAAACGCCCTGGACTTTCATGCCCCACGTGAAGGCAATGCCCATCGCCTCTTTCGACTCAAAAGGTGAATCCACAAAGTTTTTGCCTTAGGGACAAAGTTACATGGAAGTTCTCGAAATGCTGCAGAATGGAGTCCAACGTGTCAGGAAGGAGACTGCACCACAACTACACGTCATCCCAGTTAGGGTGTTTGGAATTTATCTTGCTCGTTTTCGAACATTTAATTTCCACCCCCCTTTCACTCATCTATTGTTCATGCCCTCTGAAAATAGGACCAAAAATCAGATTGTTGCAACCATTACCAACCTTTGATTCTATAAACAAAGCAATCCAAGTAACTGAACTAAGAAACATTCTCATATAAATCCTTACAAAGGTTAAATAAAATCAAATAAAACATTCTGAATACAGATATATTTAATTATTGGGTATGTATCATTATTTACAAATGTCGCCTTAAAGTATATTATATTTATGTATCTCACTACACAAGCCAAGAACAGAAATCATTCAGGCTGTTATCTCATCATAACAACATCAGGTACTTAAAAATGAGTCAGGTTTATTCTTTTTCTCATTCTATTTCTGGTTGTGCATAGAAAATACATAAATTTTGTCTATAGAAGTAATATAGCATCTCATTACATCAAAAATAAAATATTAATACAAATTTCCAAAGAAATAAATAATGAATATTTTATTATGTCCGAAAAAGTTTTAGAAAACCATCATGGTAGAAACAAAATATAGAACAATCACAGATCATCTCATTAAAATCACAGATAATATTCCCTATTAAATCATAAATTATTTTATGATATTAGGGAACTTTCATTTTGGCAATAAACAATGATCCTATAAAATAATGAAAACACTTAATGTAATGACCAATTATGTACTCAATATTACAATTTTGTAATTTACAATTGAGAAATAAGTTCAGAAATAATATTTGGCTACAACTTATAATGTCAATGGATTTCAAGATCATTAAGTGTTGCACTACTGAATACTTAGCATGCAATACTATAAACATGACAAAACATGTTTAAACAGTTTAAGTTTGAATGTTTAAACTAAAAGAACTATTTAAGGAAAAAAAAAAAACAAATTACACATTCACACCTCCCAAAGCAAATCACAAACAGTATAATACAAATGATACAGCAACACAAGTGAAAAGTGTCTATGATCTCATTCTCTCAATAACAAGAGAATTATATTTCAAAGTTACCTGCAGAACAAACAAATTAAATAGAAAAGAAAATTGTAACTTTTGGATTAAAAGGAAGAAAAAATACAGAACTAAAGGCTTTATCGCTAAGGATATGAAGCATGACTTGGTGGGCAAGGTGACATAGTGCATCAACAAATTTTCACATGCACCAAACTGCACTTCTTATGCAACTTCAATCCAGGAGACAGTTGACTTGCGTCTACCACATAATTAAATCATATTGTTACACAAGGACACCCCAAAATCAATGCCAAAACCCAGTGAAACCAGAGTCACTGATGGCAATATATACGTCAATCAATCGTACAAAATGGAAGTTCACTAAATCCAAAGAAGTCACAGTCATATGATAATAAATCCTCTGAATGACCCCAACTGACTCATCGACAATAAACACTATTTTTTTATTCACAGTCTGGCCTCAGAGACCTACAACTGTACATTGCAACATATTTCCATCAAAGAATCACAATCCTCCAAACAATTACATGTTGGGGAAAAATAAAAATTATAAGAAGTCTCCAATTCCATTAAGAAATTTTGAAATACATCCTAAAGGTCTTGATACATCCTAGAAAATACACTTCACACAAATTCATAACAGAAAACTCTGAAAACAAACAAGACTATCAATCAATAAAAAAGATCACTAAATGCACCCCCAAAACATAGCACATACCCAACACCAATGGCAGAGGCCACAAGCATCTGAAAAAGGTTCTTATGTATATAATGTTCAAATGATGTTTTGGAAAGTTTTACAATTGATTGATACACTCCGACTTCATCTTTTACCTCTCAGCTTATGTTCTATGAAACAATCTAATAATAGAGTTGTTTGAAAAATTTTCCCATATTGCTCTAGATGGGCTGAAGTCCAAAGTATGACATTTATAATTCAATTAGTTTCACAAGGAATTTAAAAACACGCTAACCAAAATTACTAGTTTTTGAGAGTTTACTTCCTAAATGCTTTTCATTCTTTTGTACCAGCAAAGCATTCAAAATCTTAGACCTACTGCACACAATTAGGATAACTTTCAAGAAGACACGAATTCTACCAAACTCATCTGTCATAACATACCAATCAATAAAATAATATTGCTCAGAAACTTCCTAAATTAAGAGCTACACCATTCATCAAAGACTTGGCACTTGACAATAGATTAGAAATTGTTAAATCTCATTTTCCATGAGCAATATTGAACAACCTGCTAATTTTTCTTTTTCCTCTGATATGTTTTCTTAACTTTCAGAGACACAATCTTTGGTTCATTGTTTATCAATTGTTTCCAATATTTATTTGTTCTTCTTTGACAGACAGAATTCAAACTTTTCCTCACAAATTCAGAATTTTCTAGAAAATCGTCAACTTTACAGTTCCTGAGTATTGTAAACCCTTTAAGTTCATCCACTTGGATGAATGAAGCTAAACCAATAATACAAGCTTCCTTAACCCTGGAGGTACCTGCAGCAAGAAAACAATTATGCAATACAAGAAAGCAAAACTTGATACACTATATCAATATATTTGAGCAAAAAAAGCTTCACTCAACACTCGAGAAAAACTTACAAGTATTTGAAGATATAAGTTTTTCAAAATCATTCATTAATGAAGAAGAATCCTCTTTCTCATAAGGTGCCGTTCTGGCAAGGAATGCTGAAAAAAAGAAAAGTTGTAATCAACAGATTATTTTCAATGATCAAGCTTTGAGAATATCTTATCAAAGAAAGGTGAAATATGCAAATATATATATTCAAGGGTGTGATAAGGTTTACGTAAGTACAAACGGAATCATAAATTTAACTTCTTGGTGCATTAAAATTAATTATTTTGCTGTATTTAGATTGTCTGGTGCATATACTATTACATCATTATTAAATTAAAAATAACGTACTCTATTGTTGCACTGCTCAAGTTTCGTCGTCGTAAATACAATTATTCCAATATTTTACCATTTGTTTCGTGATCTTTTTGTAGTTATTCATTGCAATTTAACAAAATATTGTCTTAGTTATTGTCGAATTAATTTATCTGCAGTTGTCATCCTAAATTATTTCCGTCATTTGTCGGTTTGTTTATTTCCT
>NNCF01127132.1:123637-140574 GCA_002313205.1 Laupala kohalensis | reverse complement strand
ATTGGGGCTTTAGGGTTTGCTAACATCGAGGTCATTAGAACCCTTAAATAAATGAAAGAATTAATAGTTAACATTCAGTCCAGTCATTTGGTGCTTTTACACAGAAAGTTTTGGTGAATAGCGCTTTTTAGCTCCCTCACGCTGATTATGAATTTCAACAGTCCCCTCAAGAAAGTTCAGGAAATACAAAAATAACTCAAAAAATTATGACCTTTTAGTGTTTTTGATTTATTACACGAAAACTGTGCACTCGAATCTCTTTGTAAAAATAAACTTAACAAAATTTACAACATCTTTCACTAGTTTTTTTTTCCCCTCAAATGAGGCACAAGAACAAGATGCATTATTATAAGAACAACATGATAACAATGCATTTTTCAAAAATAATGTTTCATTACAAAAAAAAGCAGCAAACATTTCCAAGAAATTCAGCAGAATTTACAAATTCAACACGCTCCAAAGTTTTCGCCTGGCAAAAAACATGCACAGGAATAGATTACACTAAATTTTGTCTAGTTTCTTAGTATTTTCCTTTGAAACTTGCGTGCTTTGTGTAATATATAAAGAAAACTAAAGAAAGGCATAATTTGTTTTTAGTTTTCAATGTTTTTTCATATTTCCTGAAATTTTTTGAAGTGGGAAAGTCAACAGTTTAATCAGCATCTTTAAATACATAAAGGACCAAAATGTCAGATTTCTTCAATAACTTTCAGACAAAAATTTCCAAAATGCTGGAGTAAAACTCAACATCCTGTACCTCACTGAGATAAAATAGAACAAGTGAAAGTTGTAGTAAATTTTGTCTAGTTTATTTTTTCAAAGAGATATTGTCTTCATAGAGTGCAGTTTTCATGTAATACATCAAAACCACAAAAAGGGCATGACTCTTGGGATTATCCGTATTTCCCTAGCTTTCTCAAGGGGACATTTTTGAAATTCATAATAAGCACCCTTAAAACCATAAAGGATAAAATATCACTACTTCTCCAAAACTTTCTGGGTAGACTGATTTTTGAGCAAAAAATGACTGGACTAAATCGGCATACTTCAGGTAAATCTGAAGTAAAAATGTGCCACTCCCATCTTTGTTTACTGTTTTTGGTTTAAATTAGATGTTCCTCAAAGGGTTTTTGGCCAAATACTGAAATTTCTTACATTCACCACATTGAACTTTACATTTGGGAAAGAATTTACTTTCATAAATTTAAATCTCAATTAAATTTGAATTTACAAGGGACAAGGGTGGGGAGGAACATTAACCCCCCAACAGATTGTCAGTAGAACTGATGATCAATGATTCCCAGCAATGGATTTCAATTTACAACTTATATATCTCTATTGTGTAGAATTTCCAAAGAATATCATTCAAAATTAATGTTAAGCATAAAAATACCAAGTTCAATACTTACCAATTAATTTAATACTCTGAATAGCTGCATCTTCTGATGCATTACCAAGTTTCCAGCTGTCTATGACACGAAACAAGCCTCCTTTGATCAGCTTATTATATGTCCAATGCCAATCACTCTGGAATTTGGAAAGTAGTAAAACAGCTTGCTCAACTTCAGATTTTGTTCCTTCTGGAAGGGTAATAAACCTCGAATTGATACACAAAGAAAACATTTTGTATGCAGACTAGCAGTTTTAAATGAAATGTTTCACACAAAAAATCTTCACAAGAAAAGGAAATACTTACTCTTTATTTCTTCTAGAAAAAGCTTCAACAATGCGTCAAGATTTGGCAAGTCTTCCCTCTTATAGCCATAATAAACTGAAAAATAACTCCTAATACTACTAGTTTTCAAATATGTAGTCCTGCCATAATGAAATATTATAAAAACAATAACTTTTACTAGTATGGAATCTGGAATTAAAAACAAAAGAAGATAAAATATAATACAATTTGACTTCTAATAATTTACATAGAAATTAATTCCAGAAATATATTTTAAGGTGTTCAAAAAGAATAAGTAAAATAAATATGATGTTCCCAACATCATAATTGTCAGGATAAAATTTGCTCCTCCCTGGATAAAAAGAAATTAAATTTACAAGAAGTAAAGATAAATAAAGAAATTCAGTCAAGATATTGTTTCTTTATTTCGAGAACAGAGAATTGTATAGTTTATTTTTACTTTCTCACCATAAATCAGATAAAAGTTTTATTTGTCATTAAAGTAAAAATATAAATATATTGATATAAGGTTGATATGATATCTTCAGACCACGCCAACAATAAAACGAATTTTGTGCACTCAAACAATTCATATCATAAGATGTACTAAAATATTATACTTCATGAGATGAACTAAAAAACTACAATGGAACCCAGTTATAAGAGACCCACTCATACGAGATTCCTGCTAATAGTGCACAACATCTGAGGTGCCGAGGGTGTACTTATGGAAATAAATGCATTTATTTCCCCAAAAAAAATAATTTTTTTTTCAAATTTTTCCTTTAAATTCAACATTTCTGTGCTTTTACAGAAATATAAATATATTGATATAAGGTAGTAAAAGCACAGAAATGTTGAATTCAAAAGAAATATTTGAGAAAAAAAAATTTAATAACAAGTTTCAGTTTTCTACATTTACATTTACCGACTAGTTCATACATATATATGAGAATTTATGAATTTCGACACACATAATATACATGCATGAATATATTCCAACACATATTTGCACATATATGTGTGTATATACATGTATACAGCTAAAAACTCTTCCAAAATGCTTGTTTTTTGTAGTTGTCGTATGTGTACGTAGTGCATAAATACATACGTGTAAAAATTTACATTTAAATACATGGTAGTACATGTACAAACACTTACATACACATATTTATCACTTTTTACTGCACAAAAATGTCTAAATTCAAAAAAATGTTTTCTTTCATACTTCCATAAAAATGCCTTTTAAAAAATTGCAAAAGAAAGGTCTCAACTTTGAATGCTCATATCTCGGTTCTTGTGAGTCTGACAAACAAATTACTTGGACTTAATTTATTGTAAATTTTGTCAGCTACAACTTTTACTTTAAACATTTTTTGGTACATCTTATGATATGAATTGTTTGAGTTACAAAAAACCGTTTTGCCACCCTTTTTGATTCCTCCCCTGGGCAGCCCACCGGTTCGCTGGAGTGTCTAATTTTCTTTCCCCATTAAAATGACCCTGAAACCTAACTTTCCACCAAGTTTTGTGTCTGGAGGATAATTGTCAGATTTTCAACAAAACAAGCCTTTATTCAATAGTGTAAGAATAAATTATTGTAATATGCCCCCAGAGTAAATTGAATAATTATTTCCAGCTTCTCACCATTTAAACAATGTCCAGCTTTGGGAAAAACATCAGCATATCCAGTAATTATAGCACTGAGTACACCATAACCTCTCAATTTTAAACAATAGAGAGCATCATAAAAAAATACTTGTACGTTTTGCTTGTCATTCCGCAGTTTGCAGAAAGCCAAGAAAAAGCGAGCCAAACTGAATAAAGTTGCATCCTGAAACAATAAAAAATCTATTTATTTAGGAATTATTTACTTCAGTAAACTCTCAGTTATCCAGCAGAAAGTAGCAACAGATTGGGCTGGATTCTAAAAAAGTTGCATAATCCAGATTGCAATGGCAAGTTATTTCCCATGAAGCTTTATACATAACATTTCTATAAAAGCAAATTTTGTACATCAATAATTCTTCAAATTGTCTAGTACTTTAGATTATATGAGGCATTTAAGATCTATAATTCAATTCCAGTACAGTACTGCAGAGTGAAATGATTGATAATAAATTAGTGAACACTTACTATTGTAATATTATGGATATTGTACACATTTTTGATTACTTAATAAATTAACAACAATGAACTTAAACACTCCTACTCAAATTGTACTCCACTAAAAACAGATATAAAATTAACAGTCTAACAATACAATAACACTGACTTCACTTTGTTGTGATGCCTCAAGTATGATTCGACTCAGGGTTTTCTCAGAAGATGGAAAGGACTTAAATCTGTAACTGTCATTTGACTAATGCAGCACTGACATGAACCCTGGCTTGACCTTTCCTGAGGTAGAGGACTAGGTACCGAACTGTACTATATAACAAGTGTCGTCAAGAAGTAAAGTTTACAAAATTCTAGGAGTCCAAAAATAATTTCTGGTTGTTGAGGTATGAACATCTAAGCAAAAAATATGAAGTTGAACAAAATTAAATATCCCATTTTTTCCAAAGTCTAGGCCAGATAAGATGAAGGGTTGGATAACCAGGAGTTAGATAATTGCAAACCTCCTATAATAATAAATGAGATTTTATGGAATAACAAATAAATGAAATACAAAATACAAACAATAACTTACATAATGATGATGACTGTAATCGCATACAATATAATGTATCCTTTTCAAAACATCATCTACAATTGTAGGATGATGTACCTCCAAATTTACAACAAGTGTCAAAAGACACTTCTGCACTTCAGTTAAAGGGGACGCATTTGGATTTGAATAGTCATAAGGGTCTCTAGATGTATACTTCACACATCTCACAATACACCTGCAGAACAAAAGAGTATAACCTTTATTCCTACTCAAACATCATAGTACAACAAAATCTGAAATGAAACTGTTCACTACTTACTTCACCAAAATTTCAACATGATTATTTGGTAGACATTCACAGAATTTGAGTATATTAGCGTAAGATTCATGAGAAAATTCATTTTCTACATAAACATCAAGCTTAGATTGCAATTTTTCCTCAATCATTTCTGAGAAAAGAAGATCATAATACGAATTACAAAATATGTCAATAAAACAAACTAAGAAAAAGCAAAAAACCTCTTGATATAATTAATCTTCAATCAGGTTGATTAGAAATTCATGAGGAATCTGCCCATACTATCAAATTTCTCTCTACGGCTTTCTAACATTACATAATCTTTTAAACTCCACACCAACAGCACTTCACAGTATTTGGACAAGGTCACAGTATTTGGACAGTTTACCTTGAAATAATACCTTCAATACACCATAGGTGAAACCTAATTTAGCTTTTAATGCACAGCTCTACGGATGTGCGAGTTAATTTAAAATCAGTTTATATATTCCTACCAACACTACTCATATTTTTGTAAAAATGATTAATAATATGACAATACAGTACATAAATAATGTTAAAAAAATATTTAACTCCATTTTTACCTATGATACCAATCAATAAGACAAAAAACAAATATTTAAATGCTCATATGATGGCGATTGTCATACTTATAAACTTATTTACTTACTTACAATACTTATAAACAAAGAGAATAAAGAAACATCAAAACTTCACACGAGAGTTGCCATTCAGAATGTTTAAATCTGAATAAGCAACAGTAAACTGATTATTTTTCATGTCTGTAAATTACCACTCAAAATGAGCCCCGATGTTAACGGAATATATCAAGATAATAACAGAGACTTTTGTTATCTCTCAATTTGTTTTCTTCAATATAAAAAAGCATGCGGACTCACCTTTCTTCTTCAGCGCTTCACGAGACAATTTTGGCTTCTTCTCTTTTCCACGATAATGGCTGCTAACATACTTCGCAAGAAGAGAATCTTCCAATTTTGTCCTACTATGAGATTTATTCTTGTTCCAAGACCGTAACTTAGACCTTGTGAGGTACACACCATTGTTCCTTCCATTATTTTCAGGGCTTTTATACAAGTCCTTACTGTCATCTTCATCAACATCGTTGTCACTTTCATCGTTTTCGCTATCACTCACAGCATCATTTACTCTTTCTTCTCTATCGCCCTCAGAGTTAGAACTTGAAACACCAGTATCATAACAACTTTTCACAGCACTGGAACAACTATTCTCACCCATAACTTTGGGGCTACAAGGAGTTTCAATTGCAGTTGTCTGCACTGGACTACACGGTATAGTGACACATGAATAAAAATTAGAGGACCGGTCTTGTAAGTCAGGAGGAGAAGCTGGTGAATCTATTTTCATAATATTATGATCTTCCCACAACATATCAGGTTGATCTTCACTTCGACTTCCATCGAAAGTTTTCGTAGCACTATTGTTATATGCATTGAAGCAAAGTTCCTTACCAAAATCACAAAGAGAATTACCTTTATTTTCCTCATTAACATTGTCAATTACCTTGGTGTTACTTGTTTCCTTTACTTTGTTAGGAGAGTCGAGAGAAGGGCATTCCTTGGACATGAAAATTTGATGAGAATTAATGTCAGTCATCAGCGAGGCTTCAAAATTAATTTGTTGTCCACAGGAAAGGAAAGAGTTCTGTTCTTGAGTGTTCGACACACTTACAAATGAATCAATAGACAAATCAATACTTACGTTCTTATTTTCAGCATTAGGAATTTCAACACTTGATTCAACAGCGTATTCCATCCCACCAGTAAAATCCGACTCTGAATTTTCTTTCTGAATCACAGATTCCACATAACTTGAAGTAACTGATGTATTTGTTACATCAAATTTTTCCAATGCTAAAAGTTCTGAATTTGAAGACTCAGTTTTCATTGGACTATTGTTGATTTCATCAACATTATCATCGCTATCACTTAAAGTCAAATCTTCGCTTAATGCTCGAATTGAATCACTTATAACAGGAAATAATGTTTGAGATTTTGTTTCAAGTAAACCAAGAACTGTTGACTTTGAGCATGTGATTTCTGACAGGTTCTGGACCAGAGCTGACTTCTTACCATCATTAGAACTTTCATCACTGTTGTGTAAAGCAGAGTCCTCTTCAATGATCACAACCTCCAAAGGCTTGGTTTTCTTCACTTCTGTACATACATTTGACTTAACAGTCGACTCATTCACAACTGCATGATGGGCATATAAATCTTCATTAACTTCTTGTCCAATCTGAGAACATTTCCGAAGTTTCACACATTGATCTTTCAATTTTTGAAGTGCTGTTTTCTTACCAGTCGCTCTAGGCCTTCTACCCCTTCTACCCCTTCCCACTGCATTGCTAACTGACTTGGTAGCAAGTGGTAAATTTTCTGATTTTTGTTTCGGGATAAACTGCGTGAAAGTAAAAGAATTAAAACTCTTTTTTTGGTTGGGTATGTACTCACTACATTTTGAAAAACTAGGTATATCTGAAGTTCCACATTTACTTGAAGTTCCCACACTACTTACATTTTCCATCACAATTAAACTACTTGATTCACAAGATAGTTCAAGCTGCATATTACTGCCAATGGTAGTTTGTGACAATATAGAACTATCACACCTTAACTGTTCTTTTTCGCTATGCTTAGGTGTCACATTTTCTTTCTTCTTCTTTACCATAGGCCCAAGTCCTAAACAACTGGCATTATCTTTAGCAGAGTCAGACTTCCTTCTAGTTATTGCACCATGAGCGACACAATTCATCTTCGGAAAATTGTCCTCCAGGGCAGTCTGCAGAGCTGCCGGAACTTTTGGATCATCACAACTTCTGCGTCTAGGTGTGTGAGCAACTCTCTGCTGTTTTCTAGAAGTTTCCAAAAATTTGGGAGAATTTAGAGTGTCATCTGCAGAGCCCTCTTCATGAGAAGCAAGAGTTGGGTGCACTGATTGGGTACCACAGACTGTTTTCCTTCTCCCACTCATCCCCAACCTGCAACACGGACTACTAGACACGTTCCCTCCATCCCCTTCTGGGGCTAGCCGCCACTGCTGCTGCTGTTGCTGTTGCTGCACCTGGGTGTTGCCTTTCGATGAAGGATTTTTACACACCAACGCTACCTCTGTCTTGGTCCTTTTCTGTGGAGTAGTAGATAAAACACGTGCCTGATCGATGATCTTTCTCTTAAGAGCCATAGCATCTACCTCTGAGGGGGCAACCACAGGAATTTTCTCATTGATCGAACGTTTGCATAGCTGTCGAAAGGAAACTTTTGAGAAACTACGGTCATTTTTTTCAGAGATTTCCTTCCGATCGGTCAAATTGATGGTACTCCCAGCGTCGGATATGTCTGTGTTCTTGGTAACACTGGGACTTGCGAATTCTAGGAATCCAGAATCATTCCCTTTTGAGTCACAGATTCTTTCCCCTTGATTTCCAATAATTTTGGGTTTAGAAAGTGAATTTTGTGTGTTTGTACTATCCTTCTGAAGATTTGTTTCATTAATAGAAAAAGATGCACTGAAAACAGTATTCGGACTTACACTAGAAGAACTTGAAAAACTGTGAGCTGAAACTTCTGACGAATAACCTGAACTTACATTAGTAACAATTTGTACACAAGAGTAACTTTCCTGAGTGCAGGGAACAGATGTTGATTGTTCTTTGGAAGAAAACTCCTGTAATATTCCGAATTGGCTCTGCTTCTCCTCATTATCCATACCTATATTGATTTTGGAGACATTAGACAATTTAGGCGATACACATGAACCTTTAATATCTTTTTCAGCTGATCGTTTGTTTAGCACATTCTGAATTTGAATCCTTTCATTTGAACTACCTTGTAATTTAGAAAATACTTCAGAACCTTTCATGTTCTTAACAGAAGAAAGTTCTATAATTTCATTATGGTTCTCTGCCCTTTCATTTGTATTTAAAGAGATTGTTTCTTCATCTGAATCTGATTCAGAACTAAATACACTCTGAGAAAAATTTGCATGAGAAAGTAAAGTGTTAGAATTCATAGTATTTCTATTAATGAGTTCCAAAGCAGAATGTCTTTTGACAGACGATGTACTTGAATTACCAGGTAACTTTTCTTTTGTTTCTGATATTTTCATCTTGGAACACTTGTCAGACACCAAAATATTTTCTACCTCACTCATTAAGCCAGTCTCCCTATTACCAAGGCTAAATCCACATGGCTCCTTGTAACTGTTATCATTGGACTTGCACACCTCAATACTAAGATTGTCACTTGATTTGGAATCACTAGTACTTTTCAACTGAGATGTCCCTGTACAGAAAGACGAGTCATTATTCATTGTCTCCTTACATGGAATAGAAAGATTAAGATCAACCGTTTCTTGAGAATATATGCTAGGAACATTAGGAGATAAATTTCTATTTTCAACATTGATTGTATCATCTGAGTTAACATCACCAATACTGCAACATTCCTCTGATGAATCAGTTGACACGTTTTCTTCATGTTGCGATTCTATAGCGGTCTTATCACTTTCCACATTTCCACAATTACTCAAGGGGATAGTTTCACCTAAATGTTCAGAAACATCATTACTCAAAGGAGTTTCATTCTTAGGAATATTCAATTGAACTGAATGTGAATGAATGTTTGGGAAAGATTTAATACAATTTTGAATTTTAGCATCCAAATTTGTACTAGGTGTATCAGCCTTCTCAAAAACAGGTAGCATAGTAGCAACAAAATCCTGTTCACCAGCAGGTTTGATACTTAATGCAGAAACATGTGTACTTGAGGAGTGATTGATTCTTATTTCATTCAATGGCATTGAAAGTGACTCAGGAGTTATCTGGTTTCTGAATGATTTCTCTTTTAATTTTTCCATTCTGTCTATGTCATCAATTTTACCACTTCCTGAGATAATAGAATCACTATTTGAGGTGTGAATTACTTCTGTTTGCATCTTTTCAATAAATGCACGTCTTTTACCCTTTAACTCAGATTTAGAAGAATCATTTAAGTAGCAGCTCTTAAACTTAACATTGTTACTAATATTAACCACCTCGGGAGATGATGTTACTGCACTCCTTTCATTCTCCAGAGAATCGTCCAAAACCCTTTCTACAATACATGAAGTTTTATTAGCAACAGGGGAAACAATGAAAGTTCCTGAATGAGAGACCTGAATATCAGTGTTTGGTGGTATTTTCATCCTTTTCAAGGAGTTTCTTCTTACACTTCTTGTCCTTTTCCTGGATTGGTGCTTGGGACATTCATCTTTGCTTTTCAAAGAAAGTAATTTCCTTTCTTTATTGTCAACATCCTCGATGGTATCTACACTCTGAGATCTAGTCTTCAAATTTCCTTTTTCACAGAAATTAAAATTGGAATGATGCTCTTCTTCACGATTCATCACAACAGTAATAGGTTTCACTGTTATGCCATCATCTGACATAGGTTCCAAAATTTCTTCTTTCTTAGTATGCTGATTTGATGTTTCTTCCTCTAAAAATGAATTCATACCTAACACTGGCTTTTCATCCAAAATTGTTTGTAAACAGCCAGAGTAACTGGATTCAGAACTCCTTTTCATTAAAAATAAAGCTAATTCCTTCCAAAAAGTCTCCCCTTTGGAGTCACTTTGAGTACTTTGGTGTACCTCTCTACGTTCATGATTATGCTTCCTGGCATACTTATTATACATTGGTTTTGAAGAGATAAGAAATTCACTTTTGATTTCAGATTCTTCAGATAAATTTACTTGCACACCAAAGTCAGCCAATCTTTTTTTGTGTTGACAAGAGCAGCTAGGTAAATCAGTCTGTGCAACAGCATCAACATATGTCGAATTACATTCCACAGAGACTTCTTCTTCTTCTCCTGATGAATCACAATCCAAAGTAAGATTCATATTCATCTCTGCATCAGACAACTCTTCTTCTTCCTCCATTTTCAACCCACACTCTGTAACATTGAAAAAATATAGTGCATTTATTTCATACAACAGGAATTTTAAACTGTTATGAGACAGAAAAAACTAGAAGAGCTAATACCTCTTATTCATCCATTATCCTATCACTTTAAAATCTGCCTCTTTTTCTTCAAAATATCTACTTGAAAAATTCTATCAAAATAAAAAATTCTTAATTTGAGAAATAGTTATTAAAATATGTTTGCTACACATGTTCACAAAAGTTAAAATATATGTGATAAAATCACTTCAATCAAGGAAGTGTTTATGAAACAAACATGTGCAGGAAATTACTTTACACTCCAGAAGCAAGTGACAAGTAATATTTTTGAATTACAGTTTAAAAAAATTATATAATATGGAATAAGAGTCTATAGTCTGCATTGCAAAATTTGAAGTTTTTCGTAAAGTTGGTGCACAGAAAGACTTCTCAAGGTTTTTGTATAGCTCAGAATTAAACTAAAATTGTTTCATGAAGTGCAACTCAGAGCCATGAATATTTATTAACTTTCAAAAAACTTGGTATTAATTGAAGAATAATGTATATTTATATACTGCAAAATATACTGAACTCATTCATTCATACTAAATAAGAACTATTCCCTTTTGTATTTTGACACTTATGATGGACAGTTGAGTGTCTCCAAAGCATGCTACTGTAATGTACATGAGAGAAAACAAATAACTAAATACAAGCAGCACAAATCATGTTGACATACAATTAACATTGAATTCTTAATACAGAGCACAATTTACTTAATTAGATATTTAGATAGTCAAGGTGACAAATCCACTTGGGATTCTGTGAACATGAAGACCTAAGAATTTTGTTAACCACTTATTGCCTATCAAAAACTATAAGAGTGCAACTTCGAATGAAAAATTAAGAGATGTATGAAATGATATGCTTTGCCAGAAAAAATTCTTGTGCTTTGGCCAATTATTTATTGTCACTTTGCCAACGTTTCGGCAATGAACATTACCTTCATCAGGGTTATACAAAACAGAAACCAATTTCAAGTCATTTCAACATTATTAATAAAATCTATAAATAGTATTCACTGCTTAAAATTTGACAACCCGATACAACTTTTACCATCATAATATAAAAAACTTATTAGTATTAGTGAAGAAAACTACATACCTCAGTAAAGTTTATACAGTCACACACATTCTCTCCAGCTACCAACAATTAGACAAAAATAACACATAATAACACTTTCCATGAATTGGGCACACATATCATCCAACCAATCACATATTGTAAGAGCAAGTTACAAGACAACACTCATATAAAATGAACATACAAGCTACATTTAACTTGGGTTCATACCTCACTGTTTAATTACCGGATTTAACTAACAATATCTCACTTAGTAAATAAATAATGAGTTTTCATTGAACGGAACCCAAAAAAATCAGTCAAGATAACAAAATCTTTAGGGCTTCATATTCAGGAAAACCTCAAATGGAATTGCCATAATGATAATTTGAATTCCAAACTAAGCAAAATATGCTATGCATTCTGAATTTTAGCCAACATTGTTAGTCAACATATTTCTCACTACATGTATTTTGCAAATGTATATTCTCATTTATGGTTAGGCATTATCTTCTGGGGCCAATCCACTCAGAGCAGTCAAACTTTTAGAATTCAAAAGAGAATAATTCGGATTATATGTAAATCTCACCCCCAAAATTCATGTAAACCTTTATTTAGAGAATTAAATATTCTCCCTCTCCCTTGCACATATATTTATGAAGTAGCCGTGTTTGTTAAGACAGAACTATTAAAACCCTAGCCCTGCTTGTTTAGTTCATGAACACAACACTCATAATAAGGCTATATTCATCGTCCTGTCATGTCAACAACTCTTTGCAAAAGAGGTCCATATCATTCAGGAATAATTTTGTATAATTCCCTTCCCCAAAATCTAAAAGATAAATAAATTGAATCTCTTTAAATCTGTGGTTAAAAGATTTTTAATATGCTATTGTTTTTGTTATGTTAAAGAATTTACAGATTTTAATAAATGAAGTAAATGAGAGTATCAATTTCCTAATAAATATTGCTTTCCACATGACTTCGGATGATGTAGGTGGAGTTAATCTCTCTTATACTTCATCATGCCATAGTTATTGTATTATAGATATTGATTGAATTCCTTTTTCATGCATGTTGATTTTGCTCCCTTTGTTTATTAATAGTTTATTTCTAACTGTATGCAACCTCGGCACGGTTGTGTAGTTATCTCTGTAGCCCCATCCCGGCCCAGGTTTTACTCTGATTTTCCTCCGGGTAGTGGCGGATTTTCCTTGGGTGGGAATGTCATTAATACCTTTGTTTTATTAATTACAAATTTTTACTGCACTAATATCTACAATTCATTTTGAATAATAAAAGGAGAATAAAACAGTAGGTATTTATTAAGTAATTTCTTTTATAAATATTAAATCCACCACTGCTCAAGGGCCCTTGAATGGAATTGATGGGATGGTCCCTTGCTTGTCTCCGGAGAGTAACTTAGTTTATTGTCCCCCACATGGTCATACATAGTTTGCAACTGCTTTTCTTACAATAAAGTTTATTTATTTAGTTACAAGCAAAGAGACCCATTATAGTCAACAAGTAGCCACCCAACATATTATAAATTTAATATTAAAATCATTACATAAATACAACCAAGAATTATCTACATACATATTTAAACTAAAATAAAAAATGAACAAAAATAATTCAAAATTGACACAACTTGATAACTAGACATGATAACGCAGTATTTACCTCATATGTATACACCACAACTTGACACGTTAACAAAATAACCTTAATTAAACCTATTGACACACATCCACTATCCATTATAAATTATCCTTGTACAACATGCTTACATATATATTTAATATTAAAATAATTAAACAAATGCAACCAACTAAACAAAAAAACAACAGAAAGAAAACATTATTTACATATTTATACTAAAACTAGAATATAACAAATTTCCTAACTAGGGAAGTCAGTGTCATATGTATACTTTGGAGTATACCTATGAGACAATGAGTGTTGTCTTGTAACTTGCTCTTACAATGTGTGATTGGTTGGGAGATAAGTGTGCCCAATTCATGGACAGTGTTGTTATGTGGTATTCTTATCTGCTGGTAGCTGGAGAGACTGTATAAACTTTACTAAGGTACATAGTTTTCTTCACTGATGTTAATAAATTTTTTATATAATTTATGGTAAAAGTTGTATCGGGTGGTCATGTTTGAAGTAGTGGATAGTATTGATAGGCTTCATTATGAATGTTGAAATAGCCCTAAATTGATTTCTGTTTCATATAGCCCTGATGAAGGTAATGTTTGTCACTGAAATGTTGGCAAAGTAATAATGAATAATTGGCCGAACCACAAGAATTTTTCTGGTAATTTCCAATGGCTGACAATATCATCACAGTTATGTGCTTTGGTTCACCAAAAAATCAAATTTCTAAGGGCAACATATTCGGAAACGATTATCCTGGAATGGTTTCAACATAAAGTTAGTGTTTCTACTGACATATTTTAGGTGTAGTCAGTATAATACGG
Source organism: Laupala kohalensis (assembly GCA_002313205.1). Lineage (NCBI taxonomy): Eukaryota > Metazoa > Arthropoda > Insecta > Orthoptera > Trigonidiidae > Laupala > Laupala kohalensis. The sequence goes on along the minus strand of NNCF01127132.1, from coordinate 126,381 downwards.
TTAAAGGAAATTAGATATACTATATGGTAGAACTTTTTTTTGACAGTTGTGAACTGGGCTGAGGACATAACATTTACTCAATTTCTATTACATAATAGTAATAGGATGTAAATACTAATATAAGACATCAGCAGCTTCTCTTTTTCATTATCATGTACTAGACAAATAACTATAAAATAGCAATTATATACTTTGGAAATTATTGTAGTGACTCCACTGTGAATTCCTGATGTAATTTATGACACACTTTGTAATTCACAAGAGACATATTTTCATTAAAGGACTTCAAACGATATTCACATTAAAAATACTTTGTTGGAGGGAGCATAATACAAATATTTACAAGAATTTCAGCATTAACTTAAGCGGGTCAGGACAAATAAGAGTATTATATTCACATGAAATTGAGGATATGATTTAGACTTCTATTTCCTCAGTTATTTCATTTTTGAAGTTTGCAATGTCTTTCTAAACTAGTCTTTTCAGTCTAACGAGTCCAATGAGTCCTTTCTAGAAATTTATCAAAAATGGTTATTTTTGATTTCCTTTCCTCATAGTTTCAGGAAACCCACATTAATTTCATGTGATCACAAAATTCCTTGTAGATCTTCTGATATTATCATACAAAGAAACTAGATTAAAACTGGTTGAAAAATCACAGGTTCCTATGTATACTCAAAGGACATCGTAATAAACTGACAAAGGCAAGAACACAATACCAAAATAATCTAGAAATTATAAATAATCTAATTGTATTATTACCAGTGCTCAGATTTTACGTGTTCAGCATATTTTTCCGACTTTCAATGGCCTTGAGTTCATTTCTAGCATTTTAAATCTCATGAAATTATTTTAATTTAATTCAATACTGTATCTAAAGGCATATTTCAGAAGATTTTTGATTGAACACACTAATTTTTAGGCTACATTACTGAAATCAATCATATTTTACATCTTTATTGGCTTACTTGAATATAGCTTATACTGTATGAATGAACGAGTCATATTATTCAACTAACACAATTTATACACTTGCATTTTCTTACAATTGGCACAAATTATATAAACTCGAGTTTACACTACCACATCTCCTCTACCAATGTACCAAATGTAATGAAACAAGACATAAAATCTTCAAATTTAACGTAGTTGCATTAAAAAAATTTCATGCACCGCAGGCATAAGATAAAAAGTTAAGAAAGGCTCACAAAATTTACTAGAAAATAATATTATATCACAATAAAATCATGAATATGAGAAAACCAGGTATATTCACGGATTTTTGCATTAACAAAATTTATGTTGACACCAACAATGATATTTCCCGTAATATGACTGCTATTTTATTACTTTCAGCCTATCAGTTCAGAAGTGTAAACTCAAGTCTACATAATTTATGTGCTGACAGTAGTAAATACATACATAACTTGTTTCTTTAAGTTTATATTTCTAATTTTTTTAATGCACTTAATTGTTTTCTAGCGCATATTTTGGACCTTTTTAGTGAATGTTTTCAGAGCATATTTTTAATGCATATTTAACCATTTTTAGAGCATATCAATCCGAACCCTGATTATAAAATTTCAATTTTTAGTGAAAATAATAAAAGAAACATTCTTACCTGGACTAGTAGCTCTGGGACTAACACACGGACTCACAGGTAGAGGTGACAATAATTTTGGTAAACGGAACGAAGTCAATTCACATAACTTATCATTCAATTCTAAAGTACTGACTTCAAAATTTTGGTTCTGAAAAGATAGTACATCAGAGGAAGTCAAATTAATGTCTTGATTATAGTTTACTGAGGGAATAAATGAAGACAGCTCTTCAAAACTGGAACCAACAGAAATCTTTGTGTTGTTCTCAGTTTCACAGCTCTTATTATCCGCTTTGGGATTCGTTTGCACCACACAATCTTCTCTCACTTCCCCTAATTCATCAATAGGATCAGTTCCTCTAGATATAGTACTTGTCTTCTGCTGAACAATTGTTTCAGTTTGAATAAGTTTATTTAATACTTCACTTTTCACATTCACACACGCATCCGTGTAAGTGTGTACAAAGGTTTGCACATATTTATCATGACTCAATACAGAAGGCCTACAACAATTGTTATATCCACCACTTACATTTTCTTCTGCGCCAATACTGTTTTTGTCAACTTCTGGATTATTAACAACTACCTGAACTTCAACATTATCATTTATGAAAAATATTTGTGATGGAATTTCAATTTTTGAGGCAGGCACATTCTCAATTTTATTTAATGCAGAAGCAGTGTCTACAACAGAAATAATGATATTATAATTATTAACAAAAAAAATTATATTATAACTATTTCATAAAAATAAAGAAAAGATAATCAGTAAATACAAATTTTGAAGTTTTATCATATTTGCATCAAGAAATGTAGTTCCGTATAATAATTAATAATAGTTAACAGCCACATAATACATAAACAAGATGTGAAATGGGATAAAGCCATAATACCAATACAAATTTCAGGGGTTGAAGACATATTCAAGTAGGGTGATCGCTAAATTCCTTGTTAAGGTCAGAATGAAATTTCATTGAAATGTTTGATTGCAAAAATAATAATAATAATAATAATAATAATATTACAGAAACAACATATGTGGATGGAGTACAAATGACGCAAATTTTTTAATACTTAATCAATATATAAAAATATCCCTTGTATATATAAAAATTTATATAAAAACACCACCAGAAAACATCAA
>NNCF01127132.1:96947-123524 GCA_002313205.1 Laupala kohalensis | reverse complement strand
CCCCCCCCCCCACAATAAAAGAAGTTTATCAAACACTGAATTACAAAGCATCAGGAGAGGATCAGACCTTTGTAGAGATCTGGAAATATGCAGGAAGATCAGCAAAAATCGCCCTTCATCAACAGCTTGTAAACATCTGGATTAAAGAAAAACTACCAGAACAATGGACAACAGCCATCATCCACCCACACCATAAAAAGGCAGACAAAACAGACCCTAACTACTACAGGGGAATCTCATTCCTAGATATAACATAAAATTCTTTCACAAATCATTCTTAACAGAATCAGGTTGCAATTGGAGAAAGAACTAGGAGAATACCAGGGAGGTTTCAGACCCTGGAGGAGCTGTCCTGATCAGATCATGAGTCTCAAGCAGATAATGGACTACAACAGGAAAAGGAACAGAGGTACGGTGATAACATTTATAGACTCTAAAAACGTTACGACTGTATCCACAGGGAGTCTCTGTTAAACATTTTACAACACCTTGGACTGCACCCCAAATTAATAGACATGATAAAACTGACCCTCACAAACACCAAGTCAAAAGTGAAGTTCAGGGGTGAATTGTCGGAACCATTTTATATCAAAACAGGACTACACCATGGTGATGGACTCTCATCACTACTGTCCAACTGTGCTCTGGAAATGGTAATGAGGGAATGGTTTAAGAAATGCCCCCAGCCCCGAAAATTAAAATAGGAAGAGAAATAAAAACAAATTGTTTTGTCGATGATTTGGAATTACTAGCAAAAAATGACATACATGAAGCAAAAACACAGATATCAGAACTTCAAAACACTGCAAATAAAATTGGCCTCAAAATATCATTTGAAAAAACAAAAATTATGCCCCAGAAACCAACAACATTAAAAGAATAAACATTGATGATAATAGAGTCAAAATTGTAACCCAATTCAAATACCTTGGAGAGATAATAACAAATAACCTAAATTTAAAACCCTCAGTCCAAATAAGACCAAACAAACTAGCTAAAGCACAAAAATTAACATGGGACATCTGCAGAAAAAAATGCCACTTACGCAGCAGAAACACTCTTCCACCTGAACGGACAATCAAAAACTGAAAATTACAGAAGATTGAGAGAAGAATTGGAAGAACCTGCATCAACAAAAAATATCAAAAAGACGGACAGTGACGGATATTGCCCAATCAAGTTGTGAACAAAGAATTGGAACCCATTACTGATACCAAGTGTAAGAAGAGACTGGGATTCTTTCGACACACAATAAGAATGCAGGATTCGAGACCTGAAACAACTGGTACAGTACAATCTCAAGTACAACAGGATGCAGGTGGATTAGAGAAATCAGAGAGGATTTGAAGGAAATTGACCTTTCACCAGAAGACATCGTAGATAAGAATAAATTAAAAAACAAAATCAAGAATATCCGCTTCACACTCACAAGAAACAGTCACAAACCGAATATTTTCAACACAAGAAAGAGCTCGAAGATCAGAGCATATGAAAAAGTATTGGGAGGACCACAAGGTCCGAACAGAGCCTTTGAAGAAGGCTAGATAATGGACTAACTAAAGTGATCCTATGTGGTAAAAAAAGTATCCCTTGAAACCAATTTAAAGAAATATTTCCAATGTAACACATCCTGTTAAGAATTATCCTGTCTTTCATTACAAGTAAATGAAGAAAATGCATGGAAAACAATTAAATAAAACTTGTTTTAATTATAACAGTGAAATAAAAGTAGTCCAACTTTCCAATGGATTTCCACATTTCAATGACTAACAAAATTATCAATTCTATTCAAAATGATGCAGTCAAGCCTTGCAGAGAAAATTAAATGAACTAATACACATAATAAATACCATTAATAGATAAATTGTTTTGTTTCTTCGACTTCTTTTTTGAAGTTTTCAAATCACTTTCAGACTCGCAATCAGATACATTTGGTGATTCAAATCCAGTATCTATTGAAGATACACTGGGAGGTATTCCAATAGAAAGATCGAATTCTGGTGGATTATTTTCTTCAGTCAAAGGTTGGCCCACCTCCTTTGATGTACTGCAATTTGAACCTACACGAGACGGTACAATAAAAAAAAAATTGTAGATTATAATATATTGTACTATTAAAAATTAGTCGTTTAATTTTAAGAACAATGATAACCAATCTATTAATTAAGTATTAACATACATCGAGATTTATCATTTGATGAATTCAATTTTCTCAAACGCTTGAGTACATTGAAATACTTTTTCCTCCATTTTTCTTCAGATTTTGAATTATCACTAGCCTTCAGAATTTTATTCTCAGCTGAAAGAAAAATCTCATTACAATATATATTGATATAATTAATGCTTCCCATATTGATATATATTTCAAGTACTTCTCACCTTTTAACTGGGAAATTTCAACTTCCTGATCCTTAACTAAACTCGCATACTGACGAATTGAAGAATCTCTTGCAGCTACAAGATTATCCTTGAAAAGTAATTCTTGTTCTATTAATCCAAATTTTGATTGCAGATCACAGTATTTCTGTAATTTAAAATGTATATTAATTCACTTAGATAATGACACAAAAAGGGGAAAACATTACTCTTATCAATTTCAGAAACTATTCATTAGGTATGAACATTTATTTGTTTTGTGGGAAGTGTTCATCAGGAAAACATCAATTGTCTTGGTCAGTTTGCTCTAGCAATTTTTACAAAAATTCATAGTTTACTGTTGTAGATAAAAATTAAATAGGTCAAACTTTCCCACAAAGAGTCCTAAATAATAACTAAGGAGCTCAAGGAGAGTTGAGTTCTTTGCCTTACCACACTGTGGAGACAAGGCCAACATCGCAAATTGGCCGATTTGACCACAGGATAGGTTTTATCCCTGGTGAAAGAGACCTGGGAGTCTGTCTGGATGTTGGTGTAAGGGTCAAAATATCATGACAGAATTCATCAGGATTTTGACCCAGACCATCCCACCAACAGTTCAGTGCATTACACCTCAGTTCTAAGGAAGATGTATCAATGGAAATGCTTCTATCTTTGGAAACCCTCAAGATAAGGTCACTTTTTTAATGGTAAGATATGTACAGTAAAGTTTAATCAATAATATGCTCCACATCCAAAAAAGAAAATTTTTTTTCCATAAATGTTACATACCATTCTTTCTCAGGAATAAAATTAATGGATCAAATTATAATTATGTGGTCAGTAACAATTGATCCAATACTGATTTATATGGTATATTTGAGTGTTCATTTAATTTTAATCTTATCTGAGAATTTGCTATTTGTAAGTCTTTAAGAAGATTAGGATTTGTAATAAGGTTAATAAAAGAAATAAGAAATGTTAGTACCATTATATACTTGTACTGGACTCTAGCTCTCCACCTTCTACTATTCACGCTGATTCATTGACCGATTACCACAACTTAGTGCGAAATAAAAGTTATTTTCGAAAGTGGTATGGTTACTTTATGGAAAAGCAGTTCTCTAGTAATTAGTAGTATGAGAGAAGTGAAGGAAGTGGTTGTCAACTGTTTTGCGGAACAATATTTCTTTAAAACTACCATAAATATGAAGAGCAAAGAATACAGCTTATATTTTTGGAACCGCATTCATATTTGTAGTATTATGACATCAATTATCTTTTTGAACCCTTGTGGGACCATATTCTTAAATTTGGCCAAAGTATCTTCTGATTTTTAGAGAGCCAATAGGTCAATACATTAAAGAGTCAGGTAATGAGGTTTCTTAATTCTGTGATAAATTTATTATTTATAGCTTTTTCAAGTTCTTTCTAGAAAATCATTTCATAATGAATTTATTTATTTTATATTTTCTCACAAACAATACGACTGAAAGGTTGGTTTGGCAATAAATACATAATTAATTGTTTTCTCACGCTGTTCTCTTCAGAAAGGCATCAAATAATGCCTAAAATATAAATACAAATATTTAACATTTTCTTTGGAAGAATCACTTAATCTAAAGCGCAGACATTTTCTTTGCATCAAGTACAAGGGGAAATTTTTGCCTGTTAATCTATAAATAAAATAAAGTAGCTCCAATATGTTTCAGTACCTGTCTAGGTAACTGTATCATAAATTTTGTTTCCTCATGAACATAACATTTAAGTTAATTTTCATTTAACAACATTATAGTTATTGGTATCTTGGCTTCTGGTTTCCAGCCGCAGAAGCCTACTAGCATTATTGTTCTTATACAAACCTACCTTTTCCCATGGTTCATTCTTTTTTAAATGAGAAAGCAAGGTTTGACGACTCTTTTTCAAATCTTTGAGGTTCCTAATATTTTCCTTCTTCAAACTGTTAAAGTTTTTAAGTGTTTCACTAAATTTTCTAATCAGCTCACTGAAAAGTGTGAAATCAAATTCATAAACATATTAAATAATTAAACAAAAAAGATGACAACAAACACTAATGAAAGAAAATTACTCAATTAATATATTCTTAGAATACAAATTTAAAAAAACTCATAATATAAAAATTATAAGCTCATCTTACTCAGTGAGAATAGTCTTCTTTTTTAGGATAGCGATACTTTCTCGGTTCAATTCTGGCTCCTCTGGTACTTCCTAAAAAATATATCACACGAAAAATAACAATCCAAAGACATGAAAGTGCATGTAAAGTATAGAATTAACACTTTAGGACAGATGCTTAATCACAAAAACATAAATTTATGTCGAAAATGCGTCACGCGCGTGCCGGCATTCATTATACCTGTGGGGTAAATTGGATGCCAAAAAGCCCTTCAAAATCAACGTTCGATTGTTCCATTTATTACAAATCGAACAAAAATACCTTTCAAGAGTATAATAAAAGGTCTAAAATAATTTCACGACAATCCATCATTTTCTTACAGCTTATAATCCAACAAGACCACTCATCGAAGAACACCAACCCTAACCTCCTCCGCATGCTTTCTACTCGAATCGTTTCTCAAACGATGATACCAATGACCAACATAACAAATGCAAAGAAATGTAAATATACACACAAGAATTCTAATATTTTAGATGGAAAGAATGTTTTTGTAACTTAGGTGATAAATAGAAAATTTTTCTACAGGAAATTGAGCGTTTCAACTCCTCCCGCGATAAAATAAACGTATATACATCACTCCTTGAATTCTTTGTGTTGGTAACATTCATTCGTTAGAGAAAGAACAAGCTGATGAACTTGTAAACGCACTTCATTCGAATGTGATCGAAACTCAGGACCACGTCGTTCACCGTCGTCTCGTTAAAAAAAATTAATTTAAATCAGTCAATTTTCCTGACTTCGGGCGTGAGCTTGCAGGTGATGTGGCATCCAGGTTTTCTTGCGACCTTGTATGCACCATGGATAGTAATAATTTTTCCGTAAAATTGACATTTACAAGTTGCATTTGACCACATAGGGGGTGGAGTAATGAACTGATTCGAATTCTACTAATAACGTCCATTCTTTATTTATCGCATTTAATTAATTTTTATTCTTCGCAAGGAAGTAAAGGACCATCCTATCAATTCCAAACGAGGGTCCAATGGCAGTGGCGAGATTAATATTTATGTAAAAAATAATGTAACAAATACGTACAGTTATCAATTTATTATCTTATAAATAAATTGTGGCGATCAAAATCAGCCAAAATTTAAGATGTACTGGATTTTTGAACGGGGTTTTACGCTTTACGGGCCAGAATGGAATAGAAATTAGGTTTTACATCTTACAGTACCCCTTAAACTATGGACCAAGCTTATAACTATAGAACTGAGTGGATATCTGTGTAGATTTATATACCAGATATTTTTAAAGGGAAATTTTAAATTATTTTTAAAGGGCGTTTTGACCTCTGAAATTCGTTTTTTTATTTAGCAGTATACAGCAGTGAAAATTTTCTTTAAGGGACACTCCTGGGCCCATAAAATCCCCTAGTGAGAAGTGTCCGCATTTGGGAAATTAATGGCAAAAGAGTTTACATAAATGAAATGGAGTTGGAGAAAATAATTTTTTAACTTATTGCCAAAAATACAGCATATAAATCTCCAAAATTCACGTTTAGATTTTCAATGTTTAATACCCAAAGATGAAAAGAGATTAATAAAAAATCACATTCAATCTGTTTTGGGCGGTCAATGTATTTTTGTGTTCAACATAATGGACGAGTTTAATTGATTATTAAAACGTCCTAAAACCCATAAAAAATTCATTTTATTTGAATTATAAACATTTTATTCGTTTTTTTTAGATAAACTATTTGTATCAACCAATCATCAATACATGTGTGGGGTTCGATGCCCCATGAAATAATACATAATTATTTAATAGCTCAACGCAGTCTAACAATCGCTTGCGCGCGTGGGTGTCTCTAGACGAACTACCTTTCGCGGGAAGAGCCAGGTCCTCACTGACACATTGTTGCCACTCTAGCTTGCCACTCTAGCTTGCCACTCTAGCTTGCCACTCTAGCTTGCCACTCTAGCTTCCGAATGCTAGCGAGAGACATCTGTCACATAACCCCACATACACACATTCAGAGCGGAGCGCTATCCCGCGACGAAGTGATCTGGGAAGTGGACGCGCCTCCCCGAGCGGATGCACTGACCATTTGAAGTGGGCTGCGCTGTCGATGGGTCGGTGGTCGGTCGTGCTCATGGCGCTCCCATCTGAGGCAGGAGGTGTGCCACTGCAGAAGGTGGCAGATTATGTGGCGGGCGGTTCTCCCTGAGCGTCCGCCAACAAGTACGCCAGCATCACCCGATCGATAGACACTCGCACAGTTGTTCCAGCTACAAGCAGCGTAAGGACCTTGTCGGTGCGTCATACAGTCCGTTGTACGGAGGCATCAGTGCCGGACGCGCAGAGTCGTCTCTCAGGAACACATGGGTAGCGGTGGCCAAGTCCGGGAACACGAAAGGTGATTCCCGCAAATGTCGAGTAACGGGTGTTGGGCGAAGGCGTTTGACCGTGCTTGTCCGGATTCGTCCAAGCACGGTCAGGCAGTCGTTGGCGGGGGCGGATGGAGACGGGTTTCATACGTCGCCAGGCAATCGTAACGGCTCTCCATATACAAGTTCGGCCGTCGACGCTTTAATATCCTTCTTAAGAGTGTTGCATAGAAAGAAGAGGACCCATGGGAGAGTAGCCAGACAGAAGTCCCACCATGGCACAACAACGCTGCTTTAAGCGAACGGTGGAATAGTTCCACCATGCCAGATGCCTAGGGATGGTAGGCGACTTTCGGTGTTTGTCGGCACCACAAATGCTCAAGACAGTTTTCAACAGGTTTGACTCAAACTGGCGCCCCTGGTCGCATGTGACCCGTTACAGCACACCGAAGTTGGCTACCCACGAGAAAAGGAAAGTCTAGATGACGACGCACTTGTTATGTCGTCATGGGTACCACCTCGGGTCAGTGGATATACCGGTCCACGATGGTGAGCAGATACCGCCACCCGAAGGACAACGGAAGGGATCCCACGATATCCACGTGGATATCCTTGAACCTGGTTGACGGTGCAGGGAAGGTATCAAGTGGTGCAGTGACATGACATGTTATCTTAGAACGCTGACACAGCAAGCACACTCTAGTCCAAAAACGACAGTCCGATTGCAGTGAGAGCCAGATGAAGCGGTCTGTGACAGGCTTGGTTGACGTATGTATTCCAGGATGGATGAGATCATGCAGGGCGAGTCAGAGAGTCTGAGTGACGAACAGTCATTGGCCGTCAGAGGATGTCACAGTGCACTAACAGGTCCGATCCGGGAACGGGAAAACGCTCCATCCGTAGAGATGTGTTGTTCACCAGACACTGAAGTTCATCATCCTCCAATTGGGACTGGGCACGTTCGCTGAGGGAGGACATTCTTGTCACGGCATCAACGCGTGACAAATAGTCTGCAATTATGTTCTCCGCACCACTGAAATGCTCAGTGTCCGTTGTGAACTGGGCTATGAATATCAGGTGGTTGAGCTGCACTGGGGGTAGCTTCTCGCGCTGCTGGAACGCGTTGAGAAGGGATTTGTGTCCTTTATAGATCCGACAGTGCTGGGTTTCCAAGATGTGTCGGAAATGTTGGACAGCTTCATAGACTCCTAGAAGCTCACTATAGTAAGCCGGCCATTCGGATTGCTTGGAACAGTTTCTTAGAGAAAAAGGCAAGGAGCTGCCAGGAGGCGGCGACACGGTGTTGGAGACATACACCAACAGCGTCGGAAGACTCATCTGTAAACAGTCCGAGTGAAGCGTCCTGGAGAGAGTGTACCAGGAGGGTGGCAGCTGGCAGTCCTTCCTTGCAAGCTTCGAATGCTTATTCCAGCGGAGATGTCCTGGACATGGTCTGCGAGCCCTTCAATTGGTTCCTGGCAGGGTCTCGTGTAAGGGTGCCTGTAGGTAGAAATTGTCTAAAAATTCACCATACCCAGGAATCAATCTTGAGCTGTTTTGGGTAGCAGAAACTCCTGCAGTTCAGTGACACGTTTTGAGGAGGATGGCGTGTCCCAGTGGTGGAGACCAAATAACCGAGAAAGGTTACCTCACTCGCCCCTAAAACACATTTGGAGGTGTTTATGACGACGATGTACTCTTGGAGGCGCTTGCAGAGCGTTCGTAGGTATTGCTCACGCTCTTCAGACGATCGTGAGAACACCAAGATGTCATCAATATACGCGTTACAGAAGTCAAGAACACGAACTACTTCATCCATGAATCTTGGGAACCGCGTCTCAGACCGAAAGTCATAAACGGTAACTGGAAGAGCCCAAATGGAGTGGAGATTGCTGTCTTGCAAATGTTCTCTGAGTTCACTAGTATCTGTTGGCAGGCCTTCACTAAATCAGCGGTGGATAAGATCATATCCAGATTTGCGACGACAAAACACCATGGAAAGGACTTCCGCAACTGCAGGTTGAGGTTGAGTTGCATGGTCCCATACGTATTGATTGGTGACTTGTTGGCCGCGCCGAGATCATACTCACTCGGCGAGCGGCGATCTCGAAGGAGATGACGGGGAAACAACACATATCAGATCCAGAATCGATCAGAAATCTTTGTTTGCTCACTTGATCCGTCTCAAACATGCGGCTGCCATCATTACAACACCCAGTTGTCTTTGGCTGTTTTGTGCGTTTCCCGCTTACTTACACGGCATGCGACATCGAGTCGCTCTGTCACCGAATGTGCGATGGTACCAGAAGGTGTCATCAGAGATGGATTCTGTGCTCATACTGCACTTAGCACGTCGCCTACGAGAGTGGCGCCTTGATGGCGCCTGAAGGCCGTCCACCGAGGGTGCAGCCACTTGCGCCGCGAGCTCATCCAAGCGGGGCGCCAGCATTGCGATGTCCAGAGGTGTCGCGGTTGCTCGGACGGCCACAGGAATCGTCTACAGGAATCCGGTCAGCCAATCACGGCAGCATTATCCACAGGGAATTGCATTTGTGACATCAGGATGCCCTAAACATGTGCGGGTAGGCATCTCAACCAGAGCTGCCGAAGTAATGGTTGCGATTGTCTAATGTAATTGAGCCCGCGAGTGATTGCAGGTGCCGCAGGATCTGAGAGGCTTCCTGTCTCCCATTTCCTTCCCATAAGAAGTTGCTGTATTCGCTGTTCCTCACTGTGACAGACGACTGAACAGCTGTGTTTTCAATTGCTGGTATGGTGCATCTTCCAGGGGGTTGAGGAAGTCGTCTTCCACGTCAGCAGCATAGTGTGCATCGAGCTGAGCCACCACATGGCTGTATTTCGTGACTTCCGAGGTTATATGTCCGAGGACAAACTGCGCTTCGGCCTGCGCGAACGACGTCGCAGAACGCTGGACCCAGAATGGAGGTAGTTTTATAGCCACTCTGTAAAATTCTGCTCGCGGAGGTACTCTATCCCATTCTCTCTGCTGTGAACTTTGCAGCTGCGGTTGCAACTGCTGATGTTGCAGTTGCAGCTGTTGTTGCTGATGCAGGTCCTCGTAAACGGCCCTTACTTCAGCCAGCTGCGAAAGCAATTCTAGAAATTCTTCCTCCTTCGGCATCATACGTAGGAAAAAAGGAATCCACAGAAGCAAGTATAGACGAGCATCCGAGTTTGTATGGACATACTGGCGCGGTCGTCAACGTCGCAAACGACCGTAGCACGAGCGGCGATCGCTAGAGTTAAGCGCAATAACATTTGTAACACCTTTTTCACTGACTGGAGAAGCTAAGATTGTTTTGAGATTGATTTTTTTAAGAAAATTTGCCACCAGCCAGAGCGAATTTAGTTTTTACGTCCTCAGTTCTTTTCAATGTCTTTCAATTCATTTTCCATTCGTACTTATTGACACTACAAACTCGTGAAATGTGTTTTTTTACATATTTTCCGCTCTAAGGCTTAGTACACACTTGTATACGAAGTCGAGCGATTGTCTTTAGACATGTAGCAGGACTGTCTACATACATTATAGTGGTGGGTCGTTCCATCGCACGAAGAGCGGCGACACGCTCCGTTGGCGGGCTGATGCCCTTGGCGTTAATTGTATAACCAAGGAATGCTAGTTCGTTGACGCCGAAGGTTGATTTTCGTATATTTATTACGATTTCGTGCTCTCGTAGCCTCTGGAACAGCGTCTCAAGGTGGAGCCTGTGTTCCACAGCGTTCTTGCTGAACACAAGAATATCATCTATGTAGGTATAAACAAATGGTAGACCGGTGGTTACCTGGTCCATAAAACGTTGGAAAGTCTGAGCACTGCTCTTCAAACCAAAGGGCATTTGGAGATACTCAAAAGAACCGATGGGTGTGACAATTGCTGTTTTCTCAATGTCAGCCGAGTTTACAGGAATCTGGTGATAAGCCTTAACCAGGTCTATGAAAAGATCTTAGATCCCGCAAGATTGTTCGCAAAGTCGTGAATGTGATGCATGGGATATGCATCCGATACCGTCCGGTCATTAAGTCTCCGGTAGTCTCCGCATGGACGATAGCTACCATCCGGTTTTTTGACTAAGTGGAGTGGTGATCCCCAAGGGCTGCGGGAGTGTCGCACGATGCCTGCTTTGACCAAGTTTTCGAATTCGCTTTGCACTATCTTTAATTTTTCTGGCGTTAACCGTCGCGGTCTGCAAGTGACCGGTGGACCTTCTGTGGTCGGTATATGGTGCATAGTGTTGGGACGCGTGCAAAATTTCCCAGACGGTTTTGTTAAATCAGGGAATTTATTGATAATATCAGCAAAATCATTATCTTGAACTTGCTTTATTTTGATCTCGGCGCACTTACACGCGTTAAATTTTGTATGTGTTGAGATTCCTGTTAAACGGTCGCTTAGTTTGCGGGTTCCGCAGTCTAATACTAGTTCATAGTGCGACAGGAAATCTGCACCTAATATCGGGTCTTGCACATCAGCCACTATGAAATTCCATGCGAATTCACGGCGAAGAGAGAGATTAAGCTTTAGATGGGTAGTTCCATAGGTTTTGATATCTGTTGAGTTGGCCGCATTTAAGATAAGTCCGGTAGGGATTGTATCTATTTTCCAATATTTCCTTGGAAATATTGAAACGTCCGAGCCTGAATCAATGAGAAAATGTAGGCCGGTGCTTTTCTCGTATATGTAGGGGCGTTTCCCCATTAACCTATTACAGAAACTGATCTTAGGATCACATGCGTGCACGCCGCCCTTCATCCGGAAGCCGGAGGGCGGCTTTCCAAGTTTTTTTGAAAATTACAGGGCTGTAAGCACCGTTTCGCATCATTGCCAAATCTAGCATGGAAATAACATACGTCGCGTTGCCCATTGGTGCGTGACTGTGAGCGTGGGTGAGTTCTAAAATTACGCTGGTCGCCACGATAAGGTGAAGGGTTTCGCTGCCTGTCATTATAGCGCTGAGAATTACAATTCGGACATTTTGCTGCTACTGTCATTTTCAGTTCGGCTACTTGCTGAGTCAAAGTAGTTAGCGTTTGGAGGATATACTCCATACGCGGGTCAGTGGANCATACGCGGGTCAATGGGAACCACTGGTGCAGATTCGCGGGTGGCCGCCACAGCATTTGTGGTTTGAAGTGCCGTTGCTATCTTATCAGCGAGGGTTGCTTGCTCCGATATATCGTTAGCACAGCTTCCTGCTAATACAGTTCTAATTTGGACGGGGAGAGCTCGCATCCAAATCTCAGAGATCAGGGTGTTATCCTGATCGTCGGGGCCGGCTAGATTCCGAAGATGGCGTAGAAATTGCGATGGTGAGCGATCGCCAATTGCTTCGGATGAAAGCAGTCTATCAATTCTTTTAGTTTGCGAATTTGCATATTGGGTGATCAAAAACGCTTTTAGACGGTCGTAGGCAGTGTTGTCAAACGGTGCCAACAGATTCTCGTCAATTGTGAGAAGGGTGGAATTATCAATATTGCTAACTATAGCCGCATGTTTCTGAAAAGGGGAAGTAATACCTCTAACAGAAAAATGCGCCTCGAGATAATTAAACCAGGCATTTGGCCTGTCTCTCCAGAAGTTTGGCAACGATAACGACATACCCTGGTCGCGAGAAGACATGGCTGGGGCCTGTACCTCTTCAATAGGCATTATGAATTAAAGGAATAAAAGAAAAGTATTATTAACGACTGCTGATGGCCTAAAGAAAGAAACAAGTAACACACAATAACACACAATGAACACTCGTAAATTAAAATAAAATAGAATGATAGCTGAAAAACTGTATAGGGGTTTTTAGCAAACGAATGAACACTGAATGTGATTCCCAGAACACGGGGAATTGTTAAATTGTAATATTACTCAAAACAAGGGAGTCACCAGTTGATATGAGTCAACAAATTAAATTAGCTGATTAAATTAAATCAGCGGATCAGAAGATTGCGTAAAAAGATCAACGTCGGTGTCACCAAAATTTATCTATATTGCGTCGGCGTGGAGATTTGATCGAGTTCACGACCGAATCTCCGCTTCTACAAGATAAATAAAATGGACACGTTTCTAATAACTTCTTGCCTTGTAGCAATTTATTTAATACAATGAAAGGCGTTTAAAGTAAAGAACACCGTGTGACAACACGAAAACCTGGACGTCGTCAGTTGCAGAACGTCCGTGGCGGCGTTTCGTGGTGGTCCGTCCCTCGAGATTTGTGGCGTTGGTGAACGATTCGCAGAGCTCGCGATCGTCCGCAGCGGTGCCCTTCTCGTGAGGAATCCGGTCGAGATGTCTTGTAGCCTTTCCAAACTTAAGTGGCGTCGAAGTTCTTCGCATGGGAGAATTCTTGACGGATTTTGGCTTGTCGCCGAATGTAATATTCGTATTCCGGGTTGTGGACGTACGTGGTTAGTTAAGCTAGTTGCTTTAAGATCTCAGAATTGAAATTGAGTACAATTCATCGAGACTTGAACTTTCGTATTTGCGATTGCACGTAACACGTCTGGCTAGCGTGAGCTGAGGCTTCGGAATGACTATTATTCGTATCTAAGGATGCCTTCTTAAAAATGAAGATAAAAGAAGGTCATTCATATTAGATGTAATTTGTTCGGATCGACGTAGCAAGTGTCGTCACAAGTACTCATGCACTTGCATAGAAGTCATTCACGTTTCCAAAGAATTCCATTCTTTGTCCGGGCGTTGGAATGTGTTGGCCTTGGAATGTTGTGCCTTGGACTTCTTGTATACAGATGGGGCCATGCCGTCGATGTGTAAACATTTAATATTCGTGACAAAGTTAATTTTGATTTACGTTGAATAATAATGGCATATATCTTACGATGCTGTAGTGAGCTATATTTGTAGGAAGCTGTGTTCCTGTGTCATCAGCAACTATTGTGCGTGCGAGCAGGCTGATGGGGCAAGAGCAATTAACAGGGGAAAGGAGTAGAGTGTAGGAAATATGTATTGTGGGAAGAACACAGTTCTCTACATACATAAATATTAACTTGATAGTAAAAAAACAGTTACAAACTGCGATATACCGCGTGCGGAATATTTTTTCCTCTCCGGAAGCCAGCAAGGGACCATCGCATCAATTCCGATCAAGGGTCCTAAGACAGGCGGATTTATCATTTCAACATACTCCTAACGATAAAAAATATTTCGACACGTATTATAGTATTAACGTAATACCAACAAATACTGTATTTAATAAAACACAAAAAAGTCATTACACAAGTACGTATTATTATCAAACTATAAATCATACGGAAAGTATTGTTGATAAATCGTATGTATTTACTAACATTAGATTCGCGAATATTTATTTCAATAGGTTCGTCCCTAGGCCCAAGGCTAGCGAGTCTTTATAAAAATATCCGCCTCTACCCAAAGGGAAACCGGAGAAAAAACCCGGGCCAGAATGGCTACAGAATTAATGTACACAACCGTGTCAGGGTTGAGTACGTATTTTACGCACAAAACCCGAATTCGGTCATTGGACTATTTGAAAGATAGTATAAACGGCGTTTGTTTTTTGAAGAAATTCTTACCCCTTGGGTGATCCATGGGTATAATTGCGTTTTATAGGAAAGCTACAGTTGTAATGTTCTAGGAATGTTGAAAGAAATACACTGAATTTGTTGTCGGTGTTACAGCATTGTAAACATCTTTCCAAGTTTCCTCACGCAAATAATTTGTAAATATGGATAAATGTGTGTCATTAAACTGTGTAAAAAACTTGTCAAGTATTTTAAGTGGTTATAGTTTATCTTCAATGGTCAAACTAGAACAAGGGGATCGCAGTATCCAGAGTTAAATACTTCAGAGATTTCATTGTTGAAAATATTCTGAAGAATTTGTGTAATCGGAAGCACTCAGGAAATCTATGTTGAAATCGTCACATATAACGATATAATTTTTGGATTTGCGTGTAATACGTTTTAAAATAATCACAAAATTCCGAAAAGAAATATGTCAAGATCTAATTGAGGAGGTCTATAAATACATGACAATAATACCTAAGTCTGTCACATTAACTGTAAAAAATTGGAACAAGCCTCTGCATGTAGGCTTGCTTCGCAGTAACATTTCCTCCTCTCCAAAATAAATACTCAAAGGTAGGTTCAATTAGAACGAGGTTTATTATGTAAACAAATTCTCCGTAGAGTAAACAAAGGGTAGCATGAGACGACGAACGACAGGCGTTGAAAGTTCAATGTGAATTTGTGCCTCGTTCTCGTAACTCACGCTTCAGGTTAGTCGGTGGTCGAATGTAAGGAGTTTCCTTCTTCGTCGTTAGATGGCATCGCTGGTGGTGTCTGGTCGTAACTAGTCGACGAAGTGCAAGTGTTCTGGTGCGTGGTGGCGTCTCCGGTTGAAGTTTTTCTTCGTGTTTCTGAGCGGGTCCCAGGGCTGGCCGCGAGATGACGCTTCGTGACGATGCTTGAAATATTTTCAATCACAAATTTCGAAGATAGAAATTATTCGGCACTTGATGTGTGAAATCGTTCTGTCATCGGTTTCAAGTTAGAAGAATTTCTGTGGTCGGAGAATATTTCAGTCACAGGTTTCGAAGATAGAATTTCTTTAGCACTTGATGTGTGAAATCGTTCTATCACTAGTTTTGACTTGGTAGAATTTCTGAGCTCGTGAAATATTTCAATCACTGGTTTCGAAGATAGAATTTCTTCAGCTGGGCTAGGCTTCCCGTGAGGAGTTATCGGATTTGCGATGTGAACACCTCGGGATTTTCTAGCAGAACGATTTCTTCGTCGCCTGTAGCTATAAGCTAAACAAAGACAAGCGACGAGCGTGTCTTCGTAATAATAGAGCGAGGCTCGCCTATTTAGAGATAAACGAGGGGCATCTTCGTTGCACGCGGCACGCGTGTGTATCAAGGTGTCTTCCACTATTTACAATATTAGGATTCTTTAGCGTCGTATACTGATGCTGGCTTGAATGTTTGACGATCGTCATAGAGACCAGTATAAACAACATGGCGCATCGTCGTAGTTTTCGGCTTCATGTATGTAATGTGTTACATGGGGGAGATTTATCAATACGTATTAGGTATGTATTAAGTATATGTAGGAATGTGTCCCTACAGCTTTATTAAAAATTGAAGTGTTAAAATACAGCAATTTAAGAGAGTAATTAAGGAAGAAAAAATCAATCATCAAATTTAATGGATTATTTTTTTTGTGCATAAAAAAAATAAAAAACGCCTTTCAATTGTAAAAAAGAAATAGTTTAGAATTTACAAGAATTGTAATGAAATGGTGCAACCGTGTTATGCTTCGGAAGCGAAAATTCGACCAGAGATTATGTAGTGTATACAGTGAAGTTTTGTATTAAATTTGTATTATTATAAATTTGAAAAATTTGGATGCTGTACATGTTTTAAAAACCAGCAAGTAAAAGTATTTTGATCTTACAATATAATAGATTTTATTTTTTCTGAGTAAAAGAAGATAAGTCTAACAAAAATCCCGAGCAACGCCGGGTAATCAGTAAATTATAAATAAAAAGGATAAAAAACAACATGCACAAAAATGGAATATAATCAGTATCTAGAATACTACAACAATGGTGAATGAAGTATAAGAGGAATTAACGTCACTCGCATCATCCGAAATCTAATGGAAAACTATTTATTGGGAAACTGAAGCTCTCATTTACTTTTTATTAAAATCAGTTTTATTACATTTCAGAAACAATAGCCCATTAGATACATTACCAGAAAGAATGCACGAAACAGTATGGTTAAGAGGTATACTATCATGTACTGCACAATAAGCAAAAATTCGAATGTATTTGGAAAGCAAGTGTTTTTGTTCTAGGGTTTTAATAAATAAATATTGAGAGAAAGCAGTGAAAAGCTGCGTATGATTTGGCAGAGGACAATGAGTTATTTTACTCTCCCGAAGCAGGCAAGGAACCATCTCATAGCAGTGCCCTAAAGGAAACTGAAAAGAAAACCCGAGGCGAGATGGGGCATAAAAGAAAGCACAAAACCATTCAAAGTTTGAACATAGATAAAGAATAATGATTTTGAATAATAAGGAAAATAAAGGGCATGAGTAACAACAAGTTTTTATTTCAACCAATAATTATTTCCTAATAACCATACAGTGATAAAGTACACGAGGAATTCAAGAGTTTTCCTGAATATTAAGGAAATTGTGTTTTGTAAATAAAAAATAGTTTTCGCGTTTAGTACAAAACGATTCATTATTTACAATATCCCTGTTTGATCGTGTGTGTGGTCTTCATCGTTGTAAATTGAAGATAATTTTTAATGTAGACGATTAATTTCTATTATCACAACGTTTCAGCAGTATGTTGCTGCCATCATCAGGCGAACATTAGTGTGTGGACATACCAACAAATTTGTTGGCTTTATCTTAGTTACAAGTATAAAGACAAATTAACTACACATACAAATAAAACAATGACAAAGAAAAAATAAATAATTTGAAAACACAAGCAGAAAAATCATTGTAAACAACAATAAATTTTTGATAAGTTTTCTGTATCAGTTTGTAAATTTAATGTGTTATTTGTAAACTTAATTCGTAACATTTCTGACATTATACGTTTATAATAATTTGGCTCTGAAACTGAAACTAAAACTGAAACATTCTCCCAATCTACTGAATGATCCAAATTTAAACGGTGTAATGAAATAACATTACGTTGTAGTGTGTTTATGTTACGCTGATGTTCTTTGATTCGCGTTTGTAACTTACGTTTTGTCTGTCCGATATAGCAAAAAGGACAATTTTTGGTAACAAGTTTGTAGATGACGTTTTGCGAAGTCTTGTTATCGATTTCATCTTTCCCCTTAATTACAACATTATAATATCGTTTTCTTGTGGTACTCACCAACCAAATGTTTTCTTGGAGAAAATATCTACTTAAAATTTGTGATATTATAGTATGATATGAAAATACAACAAAATATTTACTTCTCATCTGAGATAGAGAATTTTGAGCAATTGGTGAAGGATCTTTCAAATCGGTAAGACAGTGTATTCGTCTCTTGACATATTGTAAAGCTCGATTTATTCTCTCTCCTCAATTATTTTGAGTTTAAATTGGTTTCTAAAATTTTTCAATAATACTAACGATAAAGAGACAGTTCGAGAGACGAGAAAGTAATAGACTTTAACTTTGGTGTCCCAAGGTTACTGATTTTTTGTAAGGGTCTGATCAAGTAATGAGTAATTGTAACTAATTTTGCAATATTGTTTAAGAAATTCATAATTTGTGGTAGGTGCGATATCGATTATCCTTCTCACATTTTACAGTGCATAGCAGCTACCTACCTATTGCATGGCAACTACAGTCTTATCATAATACACTTTTACGTAGTTTCACTTTTGGGTTAAGGGATTCTTGAAATTTAATGTTGGTCAGATTGGTGGTCATGACTTCTCATCATCGAACCATAAAATTGCATAGGCTATTTGTGTTTTGAATGACAATACAATATTATGAAAAAAATAATTGATCCAAACCCCTGAATGAATAGTTACTTAGGGTATCTTTCTCGTATGAAATGGTAGAATAATAGTGAAAGAAAGAAACCATTAAAGAGAAATTAAAAAGAAAATCTCATTGAAGAAAGAACAATAGACAATCAAGATTATTTATAAGTTTCGGTCAGGTGAAAATGGCGAAAAACCGGGAATCGAACCCGAGACTCGTCGATTGATTGAAGAGGTGTTAACGACTACACCACCCGTTCTCCTTCCACAACTGTACACCAATTCCACCCAGACCTAAACCCCGGAAGACATGAGACACATCCCCATACAGGAGATATATGAACCACGCGGTAAACAAGTTGCTGTTTGCACTTAATTACCGGTTTCATACGTACCTACGTGTTGAGGTTCGTCATGCATATATTTCTTCCGTGTACCCTACACGTGGAATAGATATGTGATTACTTTCGTTCAGGCGAAAATGGCGACAAGTCGGGAACCCGGGTCTCCTGCTATAGGGGTGTGTCTCAGGTCGTACGGTGTTTAGGTCTGGGTGGATATGGTGTACAGTTGTGGAAGACGAACGAGTGATGTAGTGGTTAACATCCCTGCGATCAAAGCAAGGGTCCCGGATTCGATTCCTGGCTCGTCATTTTCACTTGACTGAAAGTTATCTCATATCTTCTCCACGTATAGGGTACACGGAAAAAATATATGCGCAATTAATATCATTGTAATCAAGTCGATTATTCGTTTCATGCATTTAGACGTAACAACAGGTAAATTATATTTTATTTATCTAAATAAGAGTTTCTTTTTATTTTATTTGGCTTTGCTTCATTACTTTGATCATTTTCTATCGATCTTTCTCGGATGACCAAATCAGCTGAGTCAACAACTGCTTACTGCTTCATTACCGTCATAAACTGCATAGTATGCACCTTTTCTGATTAAGATGACACTGAATATTGCATCAAAATAAAAACGGCGCGAAAAAGTACACGAAAGCCTCGCTTCTTCCTTCTAAAACCCAAGTGTCTAGCTCTGGTACATTATCCTATTCCTGAGGAGTTTTGAGTTGGAAGTATATTTTGAATATTTAAAAAAGTAGTGTCACTGCCACTCGTGACTGCGATGAACCTCATTCTACTGCACGCTGCAAAAAGTCTAATTGCTTTTAATAGGTGGAAATGTAGATTGTTAATACAGGCAGTGCCTTGAAAACGCGTATGTTTTATTAAGGCGCTGTAACGTTTCGTTTTTAAATTGCATACGTATGAATACGCTTTGATTTGACGATCTTGTTGGGAATTTGCAAAACAAAAGTGCTGCAAGACCAAATCTTATTAAATAATTCTCGTTTTATCTTAAAAAATGCAATAAATATATCTCAGACAATTAGTTTTTCTTTGCGAACATATGTCTAAATTGTGTGAGAGGAGGTGGTTGAGTTCAAGGTATGCACCTGTTTGAGAACAAGCAGCGTGACGAGATGTGTATGTTAACTCTGAGATGTAGTTCTGAAAGAAATTCTGAAAACAACGTTTCTCAAATTCTGAAAGAAGCTTTTCCTTCACATTACGTGACGAAGAAGTTATTTCCGGAGCTTGCCACGGTTTATCAGAAAATGACTTTCTAATTAATTGTCTAAGTTTTATATTGTAAACTTTATATTAATGAAAATGAAAATACTTCGAAATGGAAGAGCATCGCAGATGAATCTGTTTGTCACATAGTAATTGTTTTGTTTCAAGTTATAAATTTTGTAAGCAAAAGTCGTTTACAATAAACTCTTTAAAAAGAAAATTCACAGTATTTCTTGCTCTTGCTTTTTGAAGATGGTAGCGTCACCTGCTGCGTCCGAAGAATTCTACAGAATGTTATCAGGGGCACAAATCAAACAACAATGAATGAAACTAAAAAAATATTGCTGCGACGAAAACCTAAAACCGCTTGGAACAAATGACAAGGCAAATATTCTTATAAAAAAAAGATTTAATTGTTTCACTAAAAATGATTTAAAGTTTTTCAAAAAATCAAGGTACACATTTTTACTATAAAAAGCATGAAAACGTAGAAAATCGTAAATAGCCAACAAAATGCTCAAAATATTAAATCATATTGAAGTTCAAAATATTTTAATGACATATTTCAAAACACAAATGCACTTAAATTTCTCTTTTTAATATTTAAAATAGAAGTATGGGCACTTTTATTACCACGTGAATTGGTACGTGGTAGTATATATTTTTCTATGATTTAATACTTCTAAATTCGACATAAACGTAACAGGCACGTAACTACTTGCATATTACAATGGTCAAGACCGTCTGGGAAAAGGGACTACATTACAGGGGCATTCACTTCATGTTTATTTTTTTGTGGGGCTTTAGGGCTCGTCATATTTATTTTGTGTNCCCCCCCCCCCCCACAAAAGAAGAAAAGAAATGTGTCGTTAACATATTGGGTAATACACCGCGTATTTTTTCGATGGAATTCTTAAATTCTGTTTAGTTTATAAAACTGAAAAACTTAAAAGCCACACTTTTCCGGATATCATTGTGAACATTTATTTCGTAGAGTAGAAATTGTAATTCGGTCATGGAAAGTTCTATGTTGCAATACCAAGAGTCATCAAGAAACGGTTCCCAAAAATCAAAACATCCGTTTAATTTCAATAAATTACAATAAAAATTTAGTTTATCCTGAATTCCTTTACAGTTAAAATAATCAGTAAACATATAAAGCCATTTTCCAAGCATTTTATGTTTTCTTAGTGAACGTCTGGTCAATCTAGAAATATAAATTTACAAACAATTTTTTCTCGACAGAGTTTTAAAGCATGAGTAGTTCAATAAATTATTGAATCATTCATCCTGTTTTTGTATTTTAAAGCGATGTTGCTGTTTGTACAATGATGGTTACGTCCTGTTTGTCACGTGACGTTCGGTATTAGTCCACCGCAGCCGGTATATTTGAAGCAGTCCTCAACGAAGAGCGCTGAGCGCAAGATGTCCCTTGCTTTGAGAATGTGGTTTCCTCAGCGAAGTATGATGTTCAAGTGCCTGGTGTGGTTCAGTTTGAGTCTCGCATTTGCATGTAAGTTTCATGTCACATTTCGTTTTCACACTTTACAGCGGTTCCACAGTTCACAGCAGTTACTTCAAGTGGAACGGCAGCAATATCGTGACTTGGTCATTTTTCAGATTTATCAACTTTTTAATGTACTTGCTAGTGCCGTAGATGTTTTTGTTTTTTTCTGTTATGATCGGTGAGGTGCTTTGAGATTACAAATTCATGGAATCAGAGATGAACCCGAATGTTTTAGCGCAGAGAGAACAAAACTTCTTTATTTCGAAAATAAAACATAACGCCTTAAACATGTTAAAATACAACAACTATTATCTTAAATTTTAAGTAGATAAATCATAATATTTTATTACATGAAGGACATTATCTGCAAAACATTGAATAAGCTACGGAAAGATGTATTCTAATGTCTCATGATTCGAAATATTTGTAATATAAACTTGGTATTATTTTTTTCTCAATTGTATAGTTAGTTTAAATTACTTTATTGCATTAGTTGATCTCTCTGATGATGTGGTACCAAAACAAAATCCTGACTCCGAACTTTGTGATATGGGTCCAATCTACTGGTGCAAGAACCTGGCGTAAGTATTCACTCACACGCTAATATTAAAAGAATTCCCTTTGTATATTGATGACATATTTTGTATTGTAGCACTGCTAATGAATGTGGAGCCCTAAAGTACTGTGTAATGAACGTTTGGGATATCAAAAGTATTCTTCAAGATAGTGCTATCAAGAATGGAAAGGTGATAGTTACTCCAGCTCCAGCTTTTGTTGTTCCAAGATATGGAGAAGAAGCTCCTGAAACTCCCGCTCCAATGAGTGATAGTCAAAGCAACACAGAAAACGTTGGTTCAACTCCTGTTCCAGAAAATGATGCTAAAATGACGGAACAGGTTCCTCCAAATTCAACTCCGGAGAATGGTAATAAAAATAGCACAGGACAGAATTCTCCAACTCATGCTCCAGACAATGAAAGAATTCGTATGGATAAGAGTTTCCATTTTAAAAATTCTCCGGAAATAAATGAATCGCAGGTATGCTAACTTTCACTGAATTTTTTAAGGAATTAATTTTTTTCTCATTTAATCTATATAAATAACAATTAAATGCTGTTCGTGGGTAAGCGCATCACTTGAGAACGGTTGCACCGTTTTGGCTATTTTTTTGACTGATTTGGCTAATTAAAAAAATTTTCTTAATGGTCAGAATAAGGTTTTTAGGCAAAGAAAAATTGACGATAGGAACGTCATATTTGGTTGATTCTTTTTGTTTTAGTTTTTCTGTTGAATTAAAATAGCTTTTCACAAATTCACAAAATGATCATAAACTAATTTTTTTGAAATTCTGACAGGACAACGTGTCGGGTCACGTGGTGTAAAATAATTACCACTTATTCACGATCAACATAAGATCCATCTTTGGAAGAAAATAAACTTGTTGCGATAATAAAACAAAATAGGTTTAACATTTGAAAACATAACATGACGTTAGCAAAACAAAAGTAAATAAATATCGAAGCTTTTATTTCATTTACATACAATTCTATTTGTTCAATTATCTAGCATTCCGTAACTTACCAATAATTCATCAGCATTCCACAAAGTTCCACAACTTTTGATGTTATCGGAATTAAATGTTGGTATTTATTTATTGGTTGATAATGATTTACGACCTATGTATTTTAGTAATACATATATTTTATGAGACACGTATTTTAGTTTTCATATGTACATCTACGCTAATCACTTTTATTCCGTTGCATTGATTTTATCGTGGGCTCAAGTAATTAAAGTCACCGACATTAAGAGGGGAAAAATCTCAGGCTGGGGATTACCTTTTTCTTCATCTTCATTGTAGGGTCTGTGAGGGATTTGAACAGAAGACGAGATTCGCATTTTCAAGACCCTAACCAAACTCCGTGTCGTCACCTGTATGGTCTCCTTCATTGAAACTGTATATAAGTTATTTGTTTATTTTACCTCTCTGGTTCTCGCGTTATGTTTTGTTATCATTTGTTACTTTTGACTCTTCGGCATCTTAACATGTCTGCTAAAACTGTGCGCAATCTACTGGTAAATCATTATAAACTTGTTGAAGACCATCTCGACCTACTTTTACTTCTTTTTTCGTCTACCTACGACCTTCGCATACAGTTAAGAAAACCTATAAATCCGTGCCAACAATTTTGGGATGTACGTAGCGCATTTTCTGATCTAACAGACAAAAACCACGTCGCGGAAGAGTTGATTCTAAAAAATCGGGAGTGGTACTATCTATTCCATTCTTTGAATTCGGGATTAAAGTTGTTCTATCTACTCCATTCTATAATAGTTCAAGTTCTCAATATAGTGCCACAAACATCCTAGAAACAAGCTCGGAATTGTGATTTGCGGAGGTCGTCTAAAGACGACAAAGCGAACCATGCCAATAGTCTAATGCATTCTCCACACTTCACCACAGCTACTAATCTCTAGCGGGTTCATCAGAATTCTTGATTGCCACCAGACGGATTTTGTTCAGTTCGCATCTTCCGCGAAACAACCAAGATTGTTTTTTCGCTCTCATGTTCCATCAATACTTAAACTTGTCCGAATTAATGAGATTGCTTAAAAAAATTTCTCTACTTTATTTTTTAATTGGTTTCGATATTAGAGATACTTCATTGAATTCACTTTATTAGTATAGAATTTAATAATGGTATTCATGAATGCATTGACCATACGATTTTTTCTTCTGCAGGAATCGGACACTCTCGCTCCCAACAATGAAACTGGATTTGCCCTCAAACGAAATTGGTGCAGCGTCCGGGCTACGATCCGAGGATCACGCCAACGGGTGGTCTCTTTCTCTTTCTTTGGAAACTTGTCCCAGTCCCGTCAGTATTTCGAGGTGGGTTCAATGAAGAATGCAATTTCACATAAGATAGTACTAGCGTAGGTAAATCACAAAAATATCTGAAATCAGCATAAATAAACAGAGCAATTATAAATAATGGTGTAATACATTGCGTCTTATGGAGAAAAAAAGATCTACTTTTAAATCGGTGAAGTGATGGAAGTTTACTTTTATTTGTAGTAAATTTTCCGTACTTTGTAGTATTTAATAAATTTATTGTCAAAAAAACAGTATGACCATGCGGAGGACAATAAACTACGTACTTTTTACACCACTGCTATCTATAGGGTCACCGGACATTTGAGAAAGATATTTCACTTTTTCTGAAATGAGATTCATTAATTACGAAACCGTACCGTTCCGCCACCATGTTTGTACTTGCTCTTGTGCATTTCAAACGAGTCATGCGAGTCCTGTATATTGTTTGTACCTTCTTATTAACCGATAGATACAAATTATATAAAGTTTTTTCTTCATTATTATTCGTATCGTTGTGTTATACAACACTTATAATAATCATAAAGAAAACAATTATACATCTCCCTGATTTGACCACCTTAACAATCGCATCTAGTGCAGTGGTCCGTGGATTTCCAGGAGTTAGCCTATTTTCTGTCGGTGTGGACAAATGTCTACAATGTTCTTTGTCCCAACCTTCTCTGCTAAGATAGTTTGCTTAGCCTTCTTATTCTGCTAAGATAGTTCGCTTGTTATTCTAAGTTTTTCCAAAACTCCTTCGGCAAAATCTTCGACAAGACTTCCAATATTCTTTTCTTATCGAGGCGTGCGCTAGATATGCATGTCAGGTATATGCGTGTCAGGTAGCCCACTCGCTTATATACGCGAATCTTCGTTGGCCGATTTCACTATTTTCCCTTTTTCTCATATGATTTGTATTTCAGATGTTATTAGAAGATAGATTTTAATGTAATGATGTTCCCGTCTACATGGATTTTCCCAATTTTCCTTTCATTACTGATAATCATAGTTTTTATATCTTTTTTTAGGTTAAAAGTATGATTTTTCTCTCTTTACAAACAGAATTCTTCATATCATTTTGTTCCAGCCTCCATACCGATTATTACCTATTAGTGAATCGATTATTGATTCTAATATTCTATACTACTATTTGCAGCCTACAGGTAAATCATGATAATATTAATCCTCAGAATGCTTTTTTAGGCGTGCAACATAAATGCAGTGTCAGAGCGCGGATTTAGTTGCCCCTAGGCACTTCAAAAGGACGCCGTCATCAAACTAAAACATTTTAATTTTATGCGTTGTTCAACGTAGTTGTTTTTTTATGAAAATTGTTCAAGTTTTGATAAGAAGTTTTAATTTTTTTGTTATCAAGGTCACACAAATCCAAACGTACCACGAAGAACAAATATTTCTTCAAAACATGGTTCACATATTCTTACTTTTTTTTTGTTTTGCAACAAACATTTCTTTGCAGGGGATCAAAGCGAATGCAGAAGTCATGCCTCTGTTCTACCCAGGGTGGATAATGCGAGTTTACCATTCAATCGATGAGGAAGATGAATACTGGCCAGCTCTTCAGGAGTTTGAAAATCGATACCCACACTTGGATCTTTGCAACATTAATTTACTAGCGCTCAAAGGTAAGAAAGCAATATAAAAATAGATTAATTTTTCTGAATTCAGGGTCAAAGTATGTGAGTAAACTTATTCGTAAAGATAAGTGCAATAAAGAAAGGACGCAATATTTGGAAGTGGACAATACAAAAAGTAGAAAATGCAGCTGGTATGAGAAGAAGAAAAAACAACAAATAACATAATTGACTAACTGAATGAACGTTTATAAGATTAAAACGAGGATAAAGAACTTTGTGTATGTTAAGAGAAAGTATTTAGATTTTGATTCCATAATTCTGTATAGTTGTAGTATACTTCACAAATTTTACAAAATGTAGATTTCATTTTCTATTCAGCTCTGAGGGATCATTCAAACCTACCGTCGGGTAATATTTGAGATTATTTACCCCCCCCCCCCCCCATTTGTGACTCTTTATCACAATATTTTCACCTCTCTCCTTTCAATGTAACGTAATCAATTTCAAAAAAATATCTGAGGGAAGTTTACAAGACAACTCTATGCAATATTTACTATGTTTAGTAATGACTTATTAGTAAACTTACTGAAGAAATTACTATATATTGAAGTCACGTCATGCATCG
>NNCF01127132.1:0-96283 GCA_002313205.1 Laupala kohalensis | reverse complement strand
ACACGGGGCTAGTGAATGCCGCTTTTCAACACCTCTTCGTGTCTCCGCACAATGGAGAATATCGAGGCGAAACCTGGCCAGAAGTATCTTATCCGATAAACTTGGCAAATTATGAGGAAATTTCATTTTTAAGTATATAAACAAATGTTATGTCCATTATTAATATTCAGACAGTTTATCTAGAGCTTCTTTTTAGTTGTTCATATATATTTGATACATAACCTCTCCAATCAAAAATACATTTAACTTAACATGACATTTGTTTATATACGTATAAACGATAATTCGCTACAATCCATCAAATTCACGGGATAAAGTTCTTTTGGCGAGGTTCGTCTCAATATACCCCACTGTGCGGCGTCACGAAGCGGTGTTGAAAAGCGGCGTTCACTAGCCCCGCCCGTGTACATCCCCCTATACTCACATTTAGTGGCTAGAACGAAACATCAGTGCTTCTAGTGTTCTCTGAGAGACCGCAGCTTACGTCATTGTTGACTGTCTAGTGCGGTATCTTAAGTGACAACCCTATTTTTTTCCCCCAGTTGTGTTTTATGTATGCTGACTACGAAGAGAAACAGTGAAGAACGGTGAAGACGAAATTCATATTGACTTCAAATCGGTGAAACCGTCTTATGATTTTCAATGTTGAAAAACAAAGATAAACACACAGTTTCATTACGATACTATAATGAAATTACATGTCTATAACTATTGCGGGAGAATAACAGATTTTTTCCTGTTTATGCTTTTACAATTATTGCTTTGGGTGTCGAGAAATTTCCTAACCTCCTGTCCTTATTCTGTTGCTTGTTGCAAGCAGTGTATTTTTAATCCAAACGTTATGAATTTTTCCGTGACTCTCCAGACAACCTGCTACCAACGATATTTTATACTTCATTGACCTCCATATATTTTCACTGTTTGACATGAGTCTCCTGCAAAATCGATGTTTTTTATATATTTAAACGACATCCACATTTTTTTCGGAGAGGTTCTATTTTATTTAGAGAAGCCCTCCTTCCGGTAATGGACACCAATACTGCCCTGTATGTTGACACAGTTGTTTACATAATATTCGTAGCCCATTCGACCGAGGGTTTATCTTTAGGAGCTTTCGTCGGAGTTGATGGGATTGTCCCTTGTTTGTCCCCTATTTGTGGATTTTGGGGTTCTTACATATACACAAAATTTAATCTTTCAATCGTACTTTTCTTTTTACATTTTGGTCTTATTTGAAGTAAACGTTAAAAACGAACAAAACATGCTTGAGAATTTTTTTTCACGCGAGAAAAGATTGGGAGATACAGAAACATTTGTAATTTGTAAAATAAAAAAATTGTTCAAAAAATAATATTTTCTTAATTTTTGAGAAGTGTTCAGAACCTTCAAAGTCCTGGGATCTTGGGCCAGTTTCCGCTTAGCTCGTACATAAAAGCGGCATTATTCCTCTAAACCAGCGGTCCTGACCTTTTTCTGCGACCCCCGAACGCAGTTTTTTGCGAATAAATTATATAAATATTTAATGTCAAAACTTGCGCCGTCGTTTCAGGAGGTTTGTGGGGAGTGAAACGTCAAGTACTTCCCAAACTTGTGCAGCGATTGGCCAAAGAGCTGTGGAGGATAGCCCGCAATCACCCTTCCCCTGCTGATCTGCATCTGCACTTGGCGTTTTGGGATAAACTAAAAGGTATTGCTGCATCAATAATACATTAGTCATAAGTTTCCTTGAGAAATTTCAACATTTTAATGTGTTCCTTATAAATTTAAAAGAAGAAGAAGGCTGTTCTTAAGAAGATGTTGTATGAATTACTTTATAATGGAAAAAAAGTCGTCAATTTTCGGACCAAATGTTTATACAAAGATTTTCATATAACTAAAATAGTTTCACAAAACAAATTCTGAAACAAAATTTGATGCGCATAACATTACACTTATTTATATGGTCCTCATTAGGTGCTTATCTAGTCCTATTTACAGGCTGCATCGTTTAAGTGTGTAAAAATATTGGATCATAATACTCATTTAGAAATGTTTTTAAAGGAATTGTCATATTTTTCAGATTTTTTAAAATTATTTCGTGTCATATTTTAAAAATAGTTTAAATATACAGTAAATAGATTCTTTTAATGAGATCAACACGTTGTGAACATCAAATGAAGATCATTTTCTTTTTCAGAAGTGTTTTAGTAGATGTGGTTGCGTTTCAATAAAAGTTTGGTCTGGTATTAACTATTGTATTTCCCTGTTATTGAATTCGTTAAAGTCAACATCGTTTCAATTAAATTATGGACTATTTATCTCTCTTCAAATATGTTTAAGGTTTCATTTTTTTTCGTACAGCGAGTATGAGTATAATTTAGGAAGATGTCAGTTCATGTTTAATATAAAGAACTAAATCAATATTTTTAACTCACAACTTCCGAATACCTACTTGGGAAAGGAAGTTTTGCATCTTCTACGGCCAAGTGAAAATTGCGACGGACCAGGACTTGAACCCAGGACCTCCTGAATGGTCGCAGGAGTATTACCGCTGCACCACCCGCCTCGACTCCCGAAGCCCATACACAAGGCCAGATGGATGTTGCGTATAGGCTTCGGTAGTACAGCAGTAGCCCACCTGTGACCAAAGCAGGGGGTCCTGGGTTCGAGTCCCGGTCCGTCGCAATTTTTACTAGCCGTAGACGATGAATCAATATTGTATCCCAAATGTTTCGATGTTAATGTAAGATATTGCGAGAGTCAATGACAAAATAAAGAAATCAAAAATTGAATTTTTTCTTCAGTCAAGTTTCCATTTTTAATTTTCAAATCCAAATAAAACTTCCCTCTTAATGTATAAAACTTCCCTCCTAATAAAAGACATTTTTTTAAAATGTATTGTTCTGTTCCAATAGATATTAAAGAACTAATTGAAACTGGTTCACATCACACTAATATCCCAAAAAGCATACCCGAAAATTTTTTGAAACTGTGTTTCAGGAAACGTTTTGCAGCATGATAGTTACAGCTGTAACTCTAATTTTGAGGTGAACGGACACATGCGCCCTTGGCCATTAAAAAGAGAGATCCTTTCGTGCAATTTTGTTGGCTGCAATCCCCAACAAACTAACCCCACTCTATCAGTCGTTTGTCCTGAGGTGTGCAGACCAGCTAATCACAAGGACTGGCAGTTTTGTTAATATTGAAGGTATAGTAAACGCTGGTATTCCTGTATATTCCATTTATAATATTTGTTACAAATATCCCATATGGAAATAATGTCACAATAGTAGATTGTTCCCCTACAAAGAAATTATCGAACCAGAATACTACGAGAAAGTTGTTTTAAGTTAACCCCCACGACTTAAGTTCCGCAAATGACACGACATGACGTTCTATGATATGAATAAAACTGTTGTTTGTTTATTCTGCACTTGTCTAATTATCATTGAAATTGAAAACCTAGGATAAATTTTACAGTTTAGTTTCAAAAATCAAAATTTGTTTTGTATGCCTTTCCTAGTCTTGTCCCGTACTATTAACTTCTGGATAATAATGACAATCTCATTCAGATTGTAGGTTTATAAGCAGTAATTTTCGTTAAGGAATTCATTTAAATGTCCTATTATTCTGTAGCACTATTGTTTGTGATGTTTGACATAGTTTTTCTCTGTGTTTACTCGTTTATTAGTTAAGAATACTTAAATGTAACAGAATTGGATGTTTTCTCCAAAAGAAACTGTAAAGTTTGTGTTCTTAAAATTGTCCCATGCGATACAACGTAGTCTTAGACGTTTTGAGAGAATCCAATTACCGGGACCCGTGTCCTTTTGCTGTTGCTGATGGGGACACGATACTAGACGATTTTCACGATACACACTCAAAATACTCGTTCCACATAACTGACAAGAAATTTATTTCTTGCGGAATTCCAAGCGACAAATGTAATTTCAGAAAACACTGAAATATTGTTGGACAGCATGCAAACAACAAATAAACATTGGCATCGGACAGGTCTTGGCAATAATACGTAGGAGCGTAAAATTCTGAGAAAGATCTATGTCTAAGTATTTGGACATTACAAAAGATTATTAATTTACATAAATTTAATAATATACAAGCCATGTCAACAATTCGATTTATTTAAAAATCAAGTGGTTTCATGGAACTTTATACTCGTTGTTTCCAGAATTATTGGTTTCATCATTGCTGTTAAATTATTTGTTTTAATATATTGTTCTTGTAATAAAAGAATAGTCATAGATTGTTTCGTTTTCTTTTTACAGTTATTTTGGAGATGAAGAGAGAAGTTGAAATTATGAAGTTCAAAGATAGTTTCAAAATGTACAGTAATGATGAATAAAGACTGATCAACTTTTTTTACTTAATTGTTCTGTGATTGTGTAAAAGTTTCTGTTCAGCACAATGAAATGAAATTATTCATAGTTACCCATATTTTATGTCAAACACTCAAATAATAATTCCGCGTGTTTTCAAGCAAAAACCTCTTAGTTGCATTAGAAATATATAGTGAAAAATATAATATTATTGAACAAGGCTCAGATCGTCCGGTCTGATTTTTCACCAATCCAAAATTTTACGAAGGTTCATGGAAAACGTTTTTTAACAACTCACAAAATTCTTCCTCTCGGTTTACACAGTATTACGATGGTATTCACCAATATCTATCTGCAGAAAACTGTCTACTAGTAATTAGAGATGATCATTAACAATGTAATCAATATATTGTGTGAGTTAACAAAACAAAGTTTTCTGAGTACATATTATTATCGATACATATATTTATCGATAACGAAACATTACAAACAGGTTTAAGATAAAGAATATTTACATCTACAGTCACTTACAAACTCAGCAGATGGATTATTATCAATTATTCAGAATTCATCCTCTCCACGTCTCCAGGCTCTACCAAACATCCATATAAGATTCGATTTCCACAATACCTGGTGTTTCATTTAAGCATATGCTTTAATCAATGTTCTGCGAAAAAAGCAGTTAAGACCTAACCCTACCAGGAATTCTAAGAACTTGTAACGTTCATCCTTTGTGGTTCTATGATGCGGCCTCATGATTTCAGGAAATTTACCGAATGTGTTTTTGTTCATTTCTTATCCTAACTGAAGTTAACTGTATGGCAGCTGTACAGTTATGTTTGTATTATCATTGCAATATCTATCACAGTATCTGTGTTTGTTTTGCACATTAGTCATTTGAGCATTGAAATCGCAGAGACCATAATTAAAATCACACGTTGAATATTACTTATTAGGAAGGCCTTTATTTTAGCCCTAGAAAGCTTGACCATTTTTGCGACTTCATTACTTTGAGTGTTGGTTGGACTCCAAAGGTGTTTGAGTTTTTTGGTCATTATAATTTTAATATTATTGTTTATTAGTATTTCATTATTAGCAACAAATGCAGAACGATATTATATAAAAAATTTGTTCACGCTGACTATATCTACCATGTGATACTGAGCGAGGTGAGTGACGTGAAATCAATAGTTAGTTGCAGAGGTGTTAGTTTTTATGGCATCAGGAAAAACTAAATTTAATACATTCAGATTGTTAAAGCAAGCATCAGTTAACGCAGTTTCCGGAATTCGTGAGTAATCCTTTGAAATTGGGAAATTAACAGGTAGAAAACCCATTACACTTGCATGTGAGCTACAATAAGTTGGAAGTAAACTATACATGAAATTCTATTTGACTTGGCAAGCAGCAGTTACCACACATAAAATTAAACGGACAAGTAATGGTTAAAATATCGTTGAATTTCATTTTGAAAGTAAAGATGACTATAGTGTCTGTTGGACTCTCCTCGAGCTTCCATGTCAGTCAACCAAATTTTGAGTAAAATAGAACAAATAATTTGAGATACAAATACGAAAAATTCGAATTAATACCTATTATAGTACAATATAGAAATACTATAATTCTTATCCAAAAATTAATGTTTAAAAACAATTTAAATTATTATTATTATTATTATTAGCTGTCACCCGCTACTCGACAAGCGTAAAAGTATTGATTTTTGTACCCCACTATTCTTTCTTAATCACTTTGATGCTTGTAAGAAAAATATCTCTGGGTGGTGCTTTTGCACATAATGTTCACATCAAACAAATTCCTATATTAAATTTATGAAAATCTACAATAATTTAATTGAAGGAAAAAAGAATTAAGTAAACGAGAGAAGTATACATAAAAAACCCTTCCTAAATTTAACCATGAAATGAAATATCTAAATAAATATATTGAGAAACTTAAATTAAATTTACATAAAAATTAAAATAAAGAAATAAGAAAAAATACATATTTGTATTTGAAGGATGACATTTTCTTATGTCGCTTATCATAAAACGCAATCTTTGAAATCTGCAAAGATATAGTATAATCAATTTTTTTCTATATTATGATTGACCAAATTAACCTTTTTAATAAAAACTATGATTTCATTCCATTAAAATATACATTTACTTTGGACTTATTTCGTGACACTTTTTATCGATAATTTTTCGAACATTTACGTTGTTAGGTTTTTCGATGTTTTTGATGACAATTAAAATTATACAATTTTAGAGACGTTTTTGCCGAATGTCATAGATAGAACTTAAGACTTGTATTTGATTACCTCTTTTTTTCATTTTTATCTTTTTGGTAAACCTTCCTCACTTTAGACAGAGTAGTGAAAAAATAAATGGACTTCTCCAGGAAACAAATAGCATACGTAACAATATATGTAATATGGGCGGTGTCTTTGCATCGACACTATTGTTCACATTAATCAGGGTAAAGTTCCGTAACCCAGCTCAAAGAGTTAATTGTAACTTTTTTGGTTTGACTCCTCGTTTTTAGGAAATAGTAGACATAAAAAGTAAATTGAAGATACCGAACATTTATCTTCGTTTTCCTTGAGGAGACCTAGGCGTTTTCATTCGAGCATTCCCAACAATCATTGCCCTAGGGCCCTTGATCAGAATTGATGGGATGGTCCACAATTATACATACAATTTTCCCTCGCCTATAAATAATAAATTTATTGTCAAAAAACAGTACAAACTGCGTATGACCACGTGGAGGGAAAAAAACTAAAAAACTATAGTACAGGATAAAAGGTATTGTTGTCCCTATTGACAGAAACTGGTTTCATTTGATGTCGTTAGTCTTTTTCCTAGTATTTCAGTCCCTGAATGCAAAACTTTCACCATTGACCTTTAAGATAATTCCATATCTCCCGTTATTATTTTTTCATTTAGTTTCTCTACGTATGATTATGAGTTATTTTAAGGTTAAGAACAAATTATCTTCTCAACGCATAGGACTCCCTATAGGTAGTCCACTACTAGTTGCAGATATTTTCATTATCAATTTTTGTATTCCAATTTTTTTATTCGTCTTCTGAAGAATTGGTATAGTTACGTTCACTGTCACAGCACTCAGGACTCCAATTTTATTCGTGAAATTTCTCGATCGCATCCATTACCAAATTCTATTCACAACTGAAATATAAATAGTAAAAATGTTGAAACTACAAGGATATTTCGTCACCTTTGTCTCCCCACACACTCAAACCAATATCCTCTGACACGGGAAGGATAACATCCCGTAAATATTCATACCCAAGTCATGTGGATACTACTTCGACTCTTACATTGGACACACCTCACAAAATCTTCGATCAATGCATAAAAAATATTGCAAACTACAGAATGGGAACATTGCACCCTCCCCTCATAATTTACTGCAAATATTGTACAAAAATCAGCTGAAAATGTTTTTCCTCGACAATATTTTTCTTTTTTACAAGATTTCTATTCAAATTGTGATTATTTAATAATATCACATACAAAAAATACAAATAAATCAATTTAAAAATAACATTGAATTGTAGATACCACAAGATTCAAGTGTATTATTAGTAACTAAATTGTATTTTCTAATAGATAAGGCGCTTGTACACATATTTTCAAACTATTTATCTGAGAGAGCTGAAAGTTGTACCAATCTCTCTAGATGTTTAGAAGTGTTCATAATATGTGAAACTTGATTATATTTAAACATATAAAAATATTCTTAAAACAACATATTTTTTACAAAACTCCGATTTTAATATATTAAAAATCACATTTTTGAAAAATTCGTTGAAATTTCAGCTATTCTAGTCTAGAAGGTAGACAAATTAAATACATCAAAACACCACAAAAAGTGTGCTAATTTCCTACTTTTTGAGATGAATTGCTTAAAACATCAAAACAATCAGAAAAATCTAAAATATAATATTTGTCATACAAACCTATTCTGAGATATAAAGGGCCAGATCATGATTGATTTGACATGGCATGACCATGACTCACAGTTTTTTTCTCCTTTCATACGAATCGACTGAATTCGACACGTGACGACGTCCCGCTTATTTGCGCTGCAAATTACTAGCAGTATACTAGTGACTAATAATGCTAATATCTTTCGACACTTCTTTGTTTATGTGTACTTTGCACCAGACTGTGTTGTTACAGGGTTTCCCTTGCGTTAATTCTAAACTTCCTTTATACTTAGTTTGAAATGACATTATGAATCATAATCAAGTACAAATTTAAAAACAACGGATTTTAGTATTATTTATTGATTTTACTTGTCAATTCATGTTAAATATAAAATTGCGATATACGTTGTTAAAATGGTTCAATGAATCATAAACTGAAATAAATACATAGAAACATTATAAACAAATAAACATGAGCTTTCATTCTTTATTACTAAAAAATGATTCATTCTGTTACAAATCGGAAAACAAATTTTATGTGCGTCGTATTGGTATAGTATTTTCCATAAAACGATGAAAATATGTAAAATCAAGTTTGCTCATTTTTTTTCTCACAATTCAGTCAAGAAAATAGTCATAAACACAATGAGTCAATAGTCATAAACCAACTAAAGAAAAAACTAAATTAACTATTATTTTTTCTTTGTACATTTTTCAAAATCATTTTATAAGTATTTTCTTGTATTGAGCCATTATCCGTGAAAAATTTATTTCCTCAGATGTGCAGATTGGGCTTATAATACCATGCAAACGACGATATAAAAGAAATTTGAATTTTGGACACAGGTAAAAGCAAAGCCTCCAGCACCCGGAAATAAATGAACAACACGTATAGTTGGAGGAAACGCTGAAGAATTAAGAACTTAAGTATGAAAGTATTAGTTAAATGATTAAAAATGAGTATGAAAACAGTATTAAATAAGTGTTCCTCATTCGTAATAGATTCTCAGCGAACATTTTGCCTGTCTTTCTTTATTTCACTGGCTTCTACGAAGTAATGAACAAGGATTGCGATTTATTATTGGTCAGCTTCTTCGCATTTTCGATTTCTTCGTTCTGTTTATCATATGTGGTTTAATTTCTAATATTTTTTCTTCGATGATAAATAAAACATTATCTATTTGTTTACAGGATTTTTTATTTTTGATGTTAGAATGATTACATTAGTTTGGAGTTCTTAATAAGAAGTTTTTTACAGATTTGTATCTACAGGTTTTGATGCTTCGAAAGTTTTGGTAAATTATACGTATTTTCGTGTTCAGATACATGTCCGTACTGTTACGATATTAGAATTCTTTGTTAATTTAGGGAAAAAAATTTTTTTCCATGATATATTTATTTTAAATATGATGAGAAAATCCAAGCTATTGAGTATATCGAATAACAGTGGGGACAATTGATAACTTGGTTATAATTCGACGTTCTGCTTTCTTTTATATTCCGTTCACTGAACATAAGATATAAGTTTTCAATAGACATCAATGGAGATTAAAGAAAGATTATTTACGGAAAAATTCAAAATCAGACGAGTGAATTCGTGGGAACTCAGCTAGTATTTAATATAATTTTAATCTGCTGTTTTCGTTCATTTTCAATCTAAAATAGTAAAATATCTATCTTGTGTTAATTCTTTGGGTATTTCACATACATAATATTTTATAAATTTATAGTTAATTTTTATAGATTACGTTTTAACTGTAGGATTAAAAATCCACAATACAATATTTTTAGACAAAAATTGAAATAGTACAATTATTCTCAAAAAGGTGTTAAGAGAAAAGTGGTATTAACGTAATATTTAATTATTTGTGATTCATTCTTAAAAAAACTAATAATGATACAACCCACAAATTAGCTGTTATTTAAAGTTACACTAGCTCAGTACCTGCTATTATACTCGCGTGATTTTTTTCTTATTATATTTGTTCATATAAACCTTTCCAAATCCTCACTGGTATTTCCAAATTTGTAGTTCATAAATGTTAGTCCTGGCTATGTAAATTCCAGTGTAGTTGATCCTTTATTTTACTAATATTATATATTTTATTAATATTATTCTTCATTTTTTAAGTAACATCAAAATCCCCATAGAAGAAGTTACGTGAACCTCATCGAAGATCGAGCCTGAGACGCGTCGCCTGAGAGGCATTTTGTGATATTTCAATTCGAATTCAATTTGTATTTTAAAACAAATTGTAAAAAATATCGTACGTAGTTAAAGAGCAAGTTTAGGATCCTGTCCCTGTCCATGAAATAATCTTTGTATTGATATCTCACTTGTGGTAATTGGTCAAGAATGCAGGGAGAAAAAGGAATAATTACAAAACGTTCCCCTTTCAAAATAAGAGATGGCGATGTCATTCAGGTATATTCTTGTAACAAATTAACACCTTCGTATGTCCGATCACTTTCACGAAATTCGTCTATGTATACCCCGCCACGAAAGATGACAGTCTTAACGCCAGATCGATTTCCATTGATTCTTGCACGAGGTCGGACTCTTTGAACGCCTACTCTTCCATTTATAACTCTTTCACCTGCAACTTTGTTTCGACATGACATTTCTCTTTCCAGACGCTGTACGGGAAAGTCTAATCTAAAAGACACTATGTTACGCAACTCTTCGTTATAATGTAAATGAAAAAGAAGACCACATTCTGGCTTATCGTATATGTGTAAGAAAGGACTTGTCATTGTGTATGTCCGCTGCATAGCGCAAAGATAGGCCAATAGCTTCAAAATTTGGCATTCGCGTTTTACACGAGGGTTTCGAGAAGACTATGAAGCGATTTTTTCGAAATTCCATTTACATTTTTTTATTAATTTTCAAAAATTTCTAAATAACCGCAGAAAGCAGAAATCCTATCTGTCTTTCGAGAACCTCTTTTCCGATTTACATGATTCGTTTTTTAATCATTCACATTTTCTCGGGAAAGGTTTTAGTAGATATTGTGTTAAGTTAGGAAAGACAAATAATTGTCAATGACTATATTAGTGAATCAAGCCACAAAAAACAAATTCATCTTCGGGGAGACATTATTGCATACATAGTTACCTTAATTGTTCAGTAGCCAGGGATATAAAAAAGACCAATCTTGGAAAATGTTTTTTTTTCTCAATCGTTCCTTATGTTTTCGGAGGTGTTCAATCCGAATTTCAAATTTGTCACCTAGTAAAACTTCTGTTTAAAGAAAAATTCAAAAAACTTCGAAATTAATTATTTTTTATTAGTTTTTTTGTTTATAACTCGAAACGCACACGCTTCTAAAAAAAAGAATACGTGTGCAAAAATAATGTACAACAAATTACCTACAAATTAGGTCTTACCGATTATTAGTCTGACAAATAGATATCGTGCTAGAGCGAGTTGCATTTTCGCCAAAATTTCGAAAAGGACCCCGAAAAACAATTTTTCTTCGGTTTGTTGTTCATAACTCGAAAATTAGACACTTTTAGACGATAGACCGGTAACGAGATATATTACATTAAACTTACTTCAAATTATGCTCTTAATTTTAATTTTTTAAAGTATTTTTCGTCAAATGAAGTGTTGAGGCGCTAGTAAACGCGTTAGAGCGCATTTAAGTCGAGTGTATATTGAACATGAAACTAAGAACAATTCAGTGCGAGCTCAGTTTTCTCAGTACACATATTTGTTACCATTTACTCAGTTAACATGTAATACATTAAATACATACGTAATTAAATAATGAATATGAAAATTATTCTATTTTTCCAAAAGTTTAGTTCTAGAAGTTCCGGGTTTCTCTTCTTTATCGTATGTTTTACAGGGAGAGAACTTCATGAATCTCTGTTCTGTTCTTATTTCGCTCCACGTACAGTACCACACTGTAACTTATCAAGTCAGTGGATAGTGAAGGATCCATCTGAAGTAAAAGTTTCATGGTGTTTATCAATTGATGCATGTCGCGGGAACCCACTACGCATATGAGTAGTAGCCAGTTGTTAACAAAACCAAGTTTTGAAATTTTGACAGAGCACCCTCCCATTTTGTTTAAAGAAGACTTTCATTACATTTTCCTTCAATATTTCAGATTTCAAAAATATATTTTAGGGGTCACCATCAAGCAAATTTTGAACGGGGTACCCATTCACTTTGTTTTATGTTTAAGACACGAATACCATAAAAAATTAGATTAAAAAAATATATGTTAGAGGTCTATATCAAGCTTTAAAATGTCAAAATTACAATTTCAATATTGCCGTCAGGCCAGGAAGCGCCAACCGGTGAAGTTTGGTTTCAAACTATTCTAAAAGTTCTATCATGCGCTGAAAGAGCCGAGAAGTACTGTCTCGACTGTACAGAAACTTCCCTATTCCACAGCGAACTTCAAAATGTTATGAGATACAATGGGAAACAGAAGTTTTTGAGGTGATACAAACTATTTATTTATACGTGGCATTTATTGTGTCCATCAAGTGTCTGTATATTGAAGACTGTATTGTCGTACAAAATTTGTGAAAATGACTCCTTTACGGTCAGGATTGTGTTGATACTTGAAAACGTGTAACTTCTTTACATGATGAACACTTTGCGGAAGCCGCAATTCTTGTATAAACAGCTTGCTAAACCAACTTGCACGGGATCTCTCGGCAGAAATCAAACTATGTGCAATTACTGAAGATTTCTTTCTCAGTTTTTCAATATTTCCTCGCTTCTTGTCTAAGCTTAGCCCTATGTAGTTTGACGGCAAAAATATGGATCCAGTACTTTGAAACGACAATTTTGGCTTAAAAGTTCATTGAATTGGAAAGAATCAGTGACTGGGCCCTCTATCTTTAAACAATTCACCGCGTGCTTCCATAAATCGACGCAAGTCGACACTGCTTGAATGCGAAAACTGTCTTCATTTGTACCTCCACGATATACACCAGTTGCAGAATACCATCAAACATTCCAAGTCTGTTGTAATAAGTACGTACGAAACATCAACAATATCATTGGCGTACGAACGAGGGGAAGGGGTCAATCACGCTAAGAAATTGTAAAGAAATTATCTATAGTCAAATTGTAGCAATCAATTTTAAAATGAAACAATTTACATTCGAGTACTAGAGGCGGACAGAGTGGGGTGACTCGCTATGATTCAATCCCGAGTGACGCCTTTCTACAATATCACATAAATTATTTCTATAAAATAATTTTTGTTATTAGTTTTTCTCCCGACGTACAGAACCAATTGCAAAAGCTGGGGTATAATTACAAGCATTCTTTTCTGTCCTGAATATCGTAATCATGTACCATTTCATTTTTAAGTTTGGGTGCAGTACAAAGACTGGTTCGAACAAAATTGTATTCCAGGTTGATCCATATGTAAAAAACGGGATTATAAAGTTATCCTTCCACTAAAATGTTTCAGAGTTATAAAGATAAAATTTGTCCAAGAGTAGA
Organism: Laupala kohalensis; assembly: GCA_002313205.1. NCBI lineage: Eukaryota > Metazoa > Arthropoda > Insecta > Orthoptera > Trigonidiidae > Laupala > Laupala kohalensis. Next base: position 82,542 of record NNCF01127132.1, on the reverse strand, counting down.
CATCACACGATGTCCCCTGAACTAAAATATTTACATCTCTCCAAATTAAATAGGAAAATCATGCACTTTTAACGATGTAATCCTAAAATTTGTGTTCATCTTTTTTTTCTTGGAAAGTTTTCGCATCTATGACGTAAGTTTAAATAAGTAGAATTGGGCCCACAAGATGACTGGTTTTCCACGGCGCGCCAGGCTGATGTTCTCATGGACATATTATATTTCGCAGGGGTGCCCACAGGGGAGGTTCATGACGCAAAATGCGTCATTGAAAATTTTTTTTGAGGGGGATAATTCAAAAATGGAGGTTTTTTGTGAATCTAGAATATTTAATCTTTAAATAATGAAAATACTTTTAAAAATAGATACTTTAAAAATAAAAATAATAACTTTGTATTCATTTTCAAACTTGACAAATATTTAACACGATAAAATATTTCAATTAATTTTCGAAACTGAATAATAAATCGTAAGAGTTATGTCGTGCAGAGATCTATCGAGACCGCTAAATAAGCAGGCGCGAGGGAAGGATAAGGTCTAGGAGGTCACCTCGTGTGTATCAAAAGACCGGAAGACTCATCATTTGCGTGAACGAAGAAGTGACAACAGATATCTACCTCTCTATCTAACACAAGTCGACAATCTAGAAAATCGCGTTTTAGTGTAGATCCGTTGCTTTCCCTCCAGTGTTTTAGTTTACTGTGTGTGAACAAGATCGGAGCTCAATTTTGTATTTCGTCTTTTTTCCCGTTTTTTGCCGTTCGGGAACCTGTGTTTGTTATAGTGCTATACCTGATTTATGCTGAATTGATGAATGTTTACTGTCTTGACAATAATTTTCACGTAAGAAACAAACTCAATACTAGAAGACCTATATTGGAGTGATTGTTCAATAGAAATGTTAGATATAACAAGTGCATAGAACTTTGCCAACAAAAAAATTAATTTTAAAAATAATATAATAATCAGAATAACTACGCCATGTGCAACGGTATTGGATCTTGTGAAACGTATTCTGAGAAAGTATCAAGAGAGTCTGTGTGCGGTTTAAGGTAAGAACAGAGGTGGAATAAAGCATGTCCGTTGGTTTTGCACACTGGTTTTAACTGGAGTTAGGTTAAACAAGAGATATGAGGTTGTAAAATATTTCTAAATTTGGAATGTGATTTGGAAGTGAGTCAAAGCGAAGAAGGGGAGGTAATTTTTTTTGGGGGGAGGGGGGTTCGTAATTTGCGAAGGGGTCTGCGTCATAGGATTTGGGGGGATGACATCCCTGTTTTTCGACAGCAAATTTCTACCTCCACAACCTTTAGTCCGTCCACTATACTCTCCAACCATAACACAATATTTTTTTTGACAATTAATTTAGATATATTAATAAATAAAGCATTACGAAAATATTTTTCTTCATTAACGAGGAGGAGGAATCAAAATATGCGTATTTTTCTGCAGTGGAAATAGTATGAAATAGTATATTCCTGTATTTTTTTTATACCGTCCAGGAAACTAGAATCGTTCTCCGAACTACCGCTCTTATCCCTCATTTTCGATCGAATGCCGTCACCAAGGTCAGTCTTCAATCGATCACTAGGACATTACGGTTTCCTGTCTTGGGGGAAATCAACCTTGTCCCTCACCTGTTGAAATATGCGTGAGTACGTTGGTCTTTGTTTATGGTCACTTGTTTCCATGGCAACCCCTTGACCTTCACTAGTTCCCAACAAACCCGCCGAACACAAACGAAGTTCGAGCATTTCTCTTTCTGCAGGCATTAGGTCAAGTGCTGTGATACGTTTATCGTCCAGTGGGCGCAAGTCAAAAATGGATGAAGTCAATAAGCTAAATATGCCAGAATATGTAAATCGCGGAAGAGAAAAAGTACAAAAATCATCAAGAACGGATCAACCGAAGGACGAAAAAATGAAGATGGACCAAGTAAATAAGTTAACTAATCCAGAATATGTGCGATTCCCTGGTGATCGACATCACGTAACACACAACGAAGCGTGTGGGCCATGTGAGTGTGCAAGAGCTTTGGAGGAACTGATTGAAGAGGAAGGTAAACCGTACCCTCATGAGAAGACACTGGCGCTCATAAAGCCTGAAGGGGTTCCCCATCTGAAGGAAATTTTGGATACTATAAAGGACGAAGGATTTGATATTGTTCAGGTTAGTGCAAATTATGAGAAATCATCAAAAACCGTAATAAAATAGAGCACATTCAATTTATTCAGAATTACTCTTAGAGCCATCCTATAGATTTTCTTACCTCTGATAATACAGAAATGGTGTAATGAAATCATTCAGATATTGCCGAAGTTGCATGAATGTATTTCTGGGTTCATATTTCCAAAATAGCAAGAATATCAAAACTTGGGAATTTTCATTTTAGTTTTTTTGAGGTGATTTTCATTCACAATTTGCAAATTATTTACATACCCGATAACTAATATTTCATAATTTCAATTTCACTAACATTACAGCACTGGGGAAATGTAACTACTTGTATATCGAATGAAAGGACACTGTGACTTGACATACGCGAACGTTTCTATACAGCAGATTTTTATTAGAGAAAGATTTTTTTAAAGTCAAACTCTAATTAAGAAAAATTCATATTCCCCCGCCCATTAAAAACGAAATACTTCAAGATATTGATTTAATTGTAAAAAATGGTAAGATCTTTTACTATTTGTGACGTTGAATGACATTCAAGATTTCAGTTTCATAAAATGTCAGCTAACATAACGACATAGAAATGCCTCTTTCGTAGTTTTCTTTGCCTCTAAGAGCTATATATTTTAATTGTCAATTTGGGATTATTAACAAACTTTTCAGATACTTCCGATATTACACTGAAAGATTTTTCAAATAAAGTACCGAATTTTTGTTCAAATTATCTTTTAATTTCAAGGAGTAACATAATTTTTTTTAACTGAATATTACGAACAATTTCGTTTAATATCTAAATACAACGATTTTACCAACAATAACGTCATGACAATCTCATTTTGAAGTTCAGATAACGAGCGGGTTCCCTACTGGCAGCAGCGCATTCAGTGCTCAATCGTAGCTGTTACAGAACGAAAAAGTTTTTTGTTCGTGTAAAAATCTCACCACTTAGCCAATGAAAGAAGTTTCTCGAAAATGAATGTCATTGCGATACATTATATTCAAGGGTGTAATGGCCTGGGGGGAAAATAATTATACAAAAACACCTTGGAGACGATTTTCCCGCATTGGTCCACAATAACAGATGACGGAGGTTAAATTTCAACAATTTTGGCTAACCCTCTATTAAAATGAATACCACAAACATAAGTAAACAATTAAGCACTATTAATTTCGAAATAATAGAGTAAAAATAAAATATTAATGTCGATTTGAAATAGAGACAAGCTATGTTGAAAATTCGTCTTTAATTTCGTTTGACACACCAATAATGAGCCACCGGGTAGCACGGTGGGCAGTCATGAAGGGTCCTTAAAAGACCTTATAAATAACGTAATCGGCATATGTATTTACAGAAACGCAAGGTCTTCTTAACGCCAGAACAAGCAAGTGAACTCTACAAAGACCACTATGGGCAAGCGTACTTCCCATTACTTATTTCGCATATATCAAGTGGGCCAATTTACGCTCTTTGTTTGGCAAAACCGAACGCAATTGAAGATTGGAAGCGAATTATTGGACCACGCAGTGTGAAAGAAGCTATTCGAGAATATCCAGATACGTTGCGAGGAAGATTTGGAGATCCATCGGAAGACATGTTGAATGCAGTTCATGGAAGCGATACAAAATGGGACGCTGAAAGAGAAATACACTTCTTCTTTCCAGAAAGTAAGTTTTATAATTAACAATAAAAGCTTCACAACACTCCAGATTCCACAAATCAAAATTATCGCCCCAGGAAGGTCTTTTTATTAAAAAACGCGGAGATGGGATTTATAGGCCCAATGAAACTTTCAAATACATGAGCACTAATGAAACACACAAAATAACAAAAATCTTTCACTAATTTAAAATAAACCTAAACGATACTACCGATTTAATGCCCTTTCTCAAGTGGCAACACCCAGGACCAGATTTAATCAAGGCACCCTCCTCTTCCACCCACACACTCTAAATTGACTGCCAGATATGATTGTTTCCGTAAGGAAGATTGTTTCCACTTGAAGTAACTTCAATAATTAAGGCTTAAATACAAATATATTATATGCACAAAATTAGTAAGATACATGTCAATTCTGTTTTTGAAACAATGGTATTAATTAAATTTTTAGACAAAAATTTAATTTTCATTCATACCCTTGTGAGTAAATCACTACTGACGTAGTCAAAACAGCTACAGCTATTCAAGTAGTATCATTACAAGAAACACAAAGTCAAAATAGCAAAAACATTAAATTTTCGAACCTTATTAAGCTTTGAATGAAGGTACATAAAAATGTTAGTAAAATGTATAGTTAAGCAGTGTCTTGGTGAATATTTACATTAGTCATTTTTGTCAGATCAATTCAATTAACCAATATTTTTGGTCCAATCATTGCTAGACATTTTTTCATATCAAATTTTATTTTTGAATGATACTAAAGACCACCACCACAACTGTTGAACCTCCTCTTAATACAGCAACCAAATATGCTCTTTACACTACCTGCAGTACCTTTGTTTAAGTCTTCAAATGCCCTTTGAGAGTTATTTTGATTGAAAAATGCTGTCATTTGATTTGTTTTTCCTTAAGTAGTTGGATATACCAACAAGTCTGCCTCCTCCCCTCTGCAAAAACAATTTTTTTTTCACAAATAATCTCAATGCACTAAACATTGTCTTTACAGAGGTTTGTTCGCTGTATTGCACACTGTGTGAATCAGATTTAAAATAATAATAAAAATGACCAAACAAAACCATTTATAATCAAACTACTATGTTTGTATTGCATGGCTTAATAACATGATTTTTGGCAAATTTCTGTGAAAATGTCACATTTCCTTCACATCTGAAGAAGACCCAAACCAAGGGTTTAAACACTGAATTTACAAAAATTATCAAATATATATATATGTATTATTTCTAGAACATAACCAGCATTATTAAACCCCAAATAAATCTATTTGTCCTCATCAACTTTCTCAACATTATTCAGGAATACATTTAAGTCACCATGCCCTGAAAGTTTTTGCATCATATTTTCATTTCTCTTTAACCATTTTTCTTGTACATCCTAATAAAACAATAAGTTTTCCAACTTGAGCCTAATTTCTGAATTATTGTCAGCTTGTAATCTCTTACCATCAGTTTCCACTCTCCAAAAATAAACAGTTGTTAGAGTGTATCTCCTTCCTTCAGTTGATTCAATCGTTCTCATTCCTTGGCCAATCAACTGATTAACAAGTTTGATCGATTACTGACTCCACATTTGTGTCTAAACATAACATTACAATTTTTACAAAAGCTCTTGTTCCCATCCCCTTCTGTCATTTGATTGTCCCCAATTGGCAATCAGATGGTTAAATGTTGAAATTAAATTGTTTTCCAATGGAATTTCTTTCTTTGAGTCAAACTTTTATAGTAGATGAACAATTGGTCACACATGAATCGTTAAAACCTATGAGAATTTTTCATATCAATTTCCTGTTTGTAATCCAAAAATGAGCAGTCACCAACAATTTCAATGTTTATAAATAAATTAACTTTAATTGCCAAATGGAGAATTGTTTCTTTTTAAAGTCAATTCTTTTATCATCACTATCATTACAATCATTAAAATTGAGGTGTGTTGTCTTCATAATTAACCATAATGATTTTACATCAAATGTGTTCTATGGGGTCAGAGTAATTATTAAATCTTTAAAAATGTATCGCATGTTTTAATATAGGCCAGCATGAAAGGTAAATTTTCTAATTCCTTTTCTAGAATTTTCAGGTAGTTATTTTTGTATGTATTAATTCATCTCTCAAATTTCTGAATCATACAAGCTTGTATGAAAGACATTAGTTACAACATGTGTATATTTTACAGGTCTAAAAACAAATTCTTTTATATAATTAGCTATATGTAGACCCCAACTAAAAACTCCAAGTTACAAAATATTTTTTTGCTATTGATAATTATTTTCAAATCCAACAAATTTTATTTTGTTTCATTGCAGTGATCCTAGAGCCCATGCTAATAGGAGAATGTGCAACAGATTACCTGGCTGATCATGTAAACCCAATTTTACTACAAGGTCTCTCCAAGCTCTGCAAAGAAAAACCTGTAGATCCTGTAATATGGCTTGCTGATTGGTTGTTGACTAATAACCCAAATAAGCCAAAAACTAGCAAAACCATCATGAGAGTGCCAACATAATTACTTAACTGAGGGAATGCTAATAACCTTCCGATTGTGTGCGCTTCAATGCACATTCCAGTATGTATTTCAATAACACTAATGCCAAAAATTCTAAACCTACATCTCAAGACCAAAAGTGATTTACAATAAACACGTGTGCCAACAAACAACCATAGTTGCAAGACTAATAATTTAACAAAATTTGCTTTCAATGAATGTTCATATCAAGTCACTTCTACAAAGCGACACACATCAATAATTGTAAATACAAATATGATACATTATTTGGTACTTTGAAAGAACTCAGTGTTTTATTTGGTAAACTTTATATTTTCCCAAAATTAAAATTTACAAGAAAGAATTTTTTTATCACAAGTAGGGTAATGTACATAAAAAATACTTTTCCTAGTGATCATAAATGATTTTTGGGAACTAAAATAAACTTCTTTAGCTAACACATTGTATATCACAGTACACACTTATCAGCAAATACTATTTTTCTACAGGGAAATATTAAAAAAAAAAAACAGATTTATTATTCACAACATAGACGGTGTAATACGGAGAGCGACTGTTAAAAATTATTTTCAAAAAATCAAATAAATCAGTCTCTTAGAGCATTCCCTACTGTTTTGGTTCTTGACTCTTCCAAACTCTTTCTTGACAATGTGCAATTGCCTGAAACAGAAAAAAAAGTATTCAAGTAACAACAATAACTGCATTAAAATTTTAAAAGTGAAAGCATTGAATTACTACTGCAAAGATAAAACCAACATGAATGAGTTACTCGTCAACAAACCACTACCTTCATGGTACCATGGCACTTCCAACATTAAGTCAATGTAAACACAGTTTGTTTTCCTCTCGACAACTTAGAAGATTAAAGTAACTTTATAGTCACCTCTCTCACTAAAGAATGACACCTAAGCATAAATTTAAAGTTTTGTGATCAGCACAATAAAAATGATTAACAAGAAAAATATTTCTTTCCTTATTTCATCACTTGTGCCCTGCTATATTTTCCAGGTTCCTCTTCATATATCCAGATTTATAAAGTCTGAATACAATTATTATGTTACCCAAACTTGAAATATTCAAGTTGTCATATCACCTGCTTCAGTATGAATTATTGATAAAAATGACCAAATATAGCAGATCTCCACTTTACATTTATTAGCACATCACATAATTAACAACATAACACATTAAAATTTCACATTTTGATACTGAGCTTTGTATCAATACGTAAATGAAATTGTTTCAAAATACATCAAAGCAAGAGCTCATGTCCAAATGCGAGGTAAAAATGACAGAAGGAATGACAGAGGTTAAAAATGAACTTCTCAGATCTCATATCAATATGAAAGCATAGAATGAACATAAATGTAACAAAACATAGTTTACAAATTATAGATAAAAAAAACAATTACCCATAGAAAATAAACATCAAACAATAAAGAATAAAGAACAATTACAAAATTTATAAAATGAACAGAAATATTAAAAGATAGTCATATATTTTAGGTATTTTAGGTCTCTATCTATAAATTCATAGTATTTTAAAAACTTTTGATGTAAACATCTCAGATATCTATCTCTAGTAATAATTGTCATGAAACCCTATCATCATCCCAAGGAAATCATAATTACAGGTACTATTGTTTACTACAGGTTTTCAATTGTCTTTTCATCTGTCCATTGTAGTAGCATTCGCAATCCTTCCAATCTACTTTGCAAATAAAATTCTTTAATTCACTGACCTCAATTCTATCTCTACACTTAAAATTCAAGTTGTTATTAACATTTATTTGCCATTTTTAGTTTCATATAGGATATAATATAATTTACTGAGTACAAAATGATTATACGATAAAATTCATATATTAACATATTGAAATACCTTTCAATTTTTATATTATGTAAAAATATAAATGGAAAAAACTATAAAATTCATGAATCTAGAAATGGGATTGATTTAATCACAAGTACGTTTTAAGAACTAAATTCTTTCATTCGTATGCTTTTCAATGAACTGAACAGGATAAAAATTTGCTAACAATATATCAAAAACTGAATTTAAAACACATTTATGAAATCTACCGTAAAATGACTTTGTCAACAAGATGAAAAGCCGATTGGCATAGCTCTTTTCTGATTAAAAGTATGGTTGGGAAAAAAACTTATAAGTTATAGAAATTGGTTTCTGAAACCAATTAAAAGAAAATATTTGTTGTTCACAGTTACATCTAAATAGTTCATGTTGTTATTGGTTTCCTATTATTTGGTTTAGTTTTCTTTACACCTCACTCTTATACATGAGCTCTTGCTTCCATGTATTTTAAAACAGTATAATTCACCTCATGATGATACAATACCGAGTATCAAAACATTGTGAAATATTAATGAGTTGTGAGTTTTAAGAATGTGATACGCAAATAAATGTGAAGGGAACATTTCTATATTTGGTTGTATTTGTCAATTGTTGAAATATTCAAGTTTGAAAGCAATTTTTAACTTTGATAAAAATATTTTATGTTTGTCCAAAAAGTTAATAACAAATTCATGTTACAATGAATAAAAAGGGAATTTAATACTTAAATTTTATTTGGTGAGCTAAACAGAACCATTTTGTAATTCTAATAAAAATTGTCAGAAAATTATCTTTTAATCCTCTCAATTCCTCAGTTTTCAATAATCCTAAGCATCCAATGTCACAAAATATTTCTTAATGACAGCAAAAAATGAACATCAGTTTTTTTTTTAAATTCATATGAAGTTAAAGGATATCAAGAATCTACAATGAAAAATTACGATCCTTGTTTAAATGGATGTTAGAAATTACTTCAGAAATAAATCACTATTCATCTATGTTGACTTTGTGAAATACTTCCATCTACTCCTCTTTAATGTTGTCACACTTCAGATTATTTAGTTCCTAACAAAATCAAATCGTAAAAAAATATGTTTTGTCAATATTTAGAAACTGAAAATAAAGCCTTAATTCTACGACTCTTCCAAGCTCTTTAAAAACCTAAAATTAGAGACTTGTCTTCCTTACCCAGTGAATAATAGAAAATAAAATCATCACATAATGCCTTAGCTGAGCAAAAAAAAAAAAAATTAACATCTAAATAATCCTCCTGTATTTACCACCAATTTTAAATTAATATACTTGAAGAAATAATTCATAAATATTTTTCACTAATCCTTCCAAAGAAAGAAGAAAACTGTTTATTGCAACTTTTAATGCACAAACACACAATAGATCATTATTATTCAAGAACATTTTCTGTTATTCAATCTACTTCAATACCCAAAGCATTTCCCAAAACTATATTTCTCTATTCCAAAGTGTGTACAACAAACCTTGGGTAAGAAATTGTGAATATACAACAAAAATCAACATCCACTCACCCCACAAGCTTTCGCATGAGAAACTGACTGACACCAGTAACCTGGTCCCCAAGTACATCTTTTGCCACCCAGAAGACCCACAACTTGGCGGTGCTGAGGACACAATCCTAGTTTCTCACAAATGTAATTGATTGGAGTTTCTCTAGCCAAGAGATTCAAAATGCTCGGACCATAGATTTTCACCATCGATTTGCACTGAAACAAAACATGATCAAGAGCCATGATAATCACATATAAAAGATACAAAAGTTTCTACCGAAGAATGAATCCTACTTTTTCCTCATCTTTCTCAGGAAGCATACTGCAAACTTTCTGTAGAGCTTTAGCAGCATCATTATCAACAGATGGATCTGCCATGACACCTTCCAAGGCACCAATAAGAGCATCACAGACAACACATTGGTCCAAAGAAGCTGAGAAAAAATATTGGAGTGTAGAAATCAAACCAGGACATTTGAAATGGCGAGTTCACTTATGCAAAACTGAATTAACTCAAGATGTACAATACAGTTTTTCCATTTTTTAAATCAATGAGCAAGAGCTCTTTCAGCATTATATACATTTTCACACTAACATACCAAAGATACGAAATAGTAAGGGATAAAATGTAACCATGTTACAGACAATAAATTATAAAGAATTACAAGTATTATGAGAAAATACGCATTATAAATACAATAGCGAATGTAGCATCAATAAGCAGGTCAATTGGCTAATCGACTTAAATATTGCAGTATATTATATTATATGAGGTATTGAAAAGGAAAATGTAAATAAGGGAAATCTATTTTGTCGTAAGAACATAAGTGGTATGCATGATCAATGTATTATAATAAGGTGTATACACCTGTCAACATCCGATGTAATTTGTTAAATACATTTATATATTTCTTATGCATTTTAAATTGACTTATAAAAGAAATTCAAGAACATGTTTCCAGTGCAAGAAGTGTTTTTGAAAAGGTAATAATACTGAATAGAATTTATTTCACACTCCCATAAAGATCCTAACCCATACTAATTCAATAATTTCATTGCAGTGATAAGTCACAAGTTCCCCTAAATATTTATACCAAAAATGTATGATAAAATTTGTACATATTCATACACTGAAAATCATTATATTAACAAGTTAACATTTACAACATATTGTTTTTACTTCTTTTTCCATAATGAGGTAAAAGATAATCACAACATAGATTACAAAAAATTATTAAAATCATTCATTGTTCATGTAACAGTACAGAATAAGAACAAGAACAAACTTGTAAACCAGAATATTCATAAGAACATACCTGATTTAGCACGAGGAGCCTGTGCTTGGCACAATTTTATTTCTGTACATACTTCTTTGGGATCCACATTCTGAGCCAATAAGGTAATAATAAGGTCAGCATATTGGTCCACAAACTTATTGCATTCAGCAATGACTGTCTTTGGCATCCAGTTGCATACATCATGCACAGCATGTTTAATCTCATCCTTGAAAAAATTGAGAAGTTCACAGTAATACTGGCTCTCTCATGACGCATTATGAGACTAACATATATACAGACAAATGATACCTGTCTCACTGAAATTGCAACACACATTTCCTGGAATTAATTTATCTGTATTGAACAATACTATTGATTCTAACAATAATACTGTTTCTAACAATACTATTGATTCTCAAAAAAAAAAATCCTTTTGGAAATAGATATTGTACACCATAAACAACACTTAAACAAATGCCAAAATGGGTTGAAATGAATGTAAATTATAACTTTTTATATTTTGGAAACAGCATTCTCAATAAAAATGAGAAATACATGTCAACTAACAAGAACTATTCTTTCTGTATTATTATTATTATTACATAAATTACTCGTAATCTATGCAAAACCCCTTTTCCTACCCTCTACAATGATGCAACTGTCAGACACACTAAGGCAACAGGTATCTTTCTCAATCATTTCCAAACACTCTGGGACAGTGTGAAAATATATTTGGGAAACAGGTCACAATTGCCCGCAAATAAAGGACTCTCAATTATCCAGAATGAATAGGATAGAAAAAATTCTGGATAATAAAAATCCTGGTCAAACAGTTATACACACAAAATTGATGAAGTGAGCCAAGCAGTACTTAATTACTACTTAGAATCTACTTAATTTACTACTGCTTGAAGTAAGAGAGGAAACATGTATTTTCCTTCTATTCATTCCTTTTGCTGAATAGTGCAGCATAGATTTATTGGGATTAGTTTTTCTCAGTATTAAAAACATGTTCTCTCTTGTCTTATCCTCCTTACTTGACTCAAATAAAGTAGTAGTTTCACAGTTGTATACCAGAGAAAGAAGTCATTTTTTTTTCAAGATAGTAGTTTATCAACAAGCAGGTAAAGGTAACAAAATAGTTATTTTGGACATGGTAGATCATAAAAATAGTTTGAACTCCTCATTAAATTTGGAGGTGTATTAGAAATTTGAGATAACCTCTTAAAAAAAGTATGTAGAGGAAGTTAACAAAACTGTTATGAATAGTGAAAACAAAACCTATAGAAAAAAGATAGTGATGCTCTCAAATTACTGAATATTCAAGATGGAACAATAAAATTTACTTTGGAAACTGAAACCAATAGGTTATGACTCTGTTTGGATTTAAACATTTTTAACTGTGGTGAAAGAGTTGAATTTGGAATATTTATAAACCCACACTAATAATTACATTAAAGAATTTGGTCTCAATCCTGTGCAGTACAAACATGCCATAGTAACCTTACCAAAAGACTGGAAAATACCCCATTGAAAGATTAATTCAATTTGGTATATGATTCTATTGCCAAATCTAATGGCTTTACAAAAACTTTAATATGTTACCGCTTTAAAAGAGCCGAAAAAGGAAACAGTTTACACAAAATTTACTTATCATCCTGGCATGTATCTAGTTCCAAAAAATTTTAAAAAAAGTAAATCACTTTGGCTNATCATCCTGGCATGTATCTAGTTCCAAAAAATTTTAAAAAAAGTAAATCACTTTGGCTCCACAAAATAAATTTAGCATTAAGGTAAACTTCACTCCACAAAATAAAAGCTAATTATAAGGATAAAGAACCTTTTCTTAACATATCAGAAGTTTACAAAACAGTTGCAAGAATTGTGACAAAGTTTATACTGGACAGACATAAAGAAATTTAGAAATTAGAAAAAGGGAACATTTTTGGCACATCACATTTGGACAAATTGAAAAGTCAGCAGCAGTGGCACTTTTTGGGACGAAAAACAAAATTGATGAAAACATTAGATTGATGCAGAACATGGGTGGCATCTTGAACTGTCAGTATGGGAACACCTATTCATTCATCTATTCAAGAACAGATAGTTGAATTTCGAAGTTCCATTAGAAAATAATTCAAATTTCATTCATCTACTCTCCACCGAATGAATGTTTGATCAGTAGTCTGCAGAAGCTGAGGATGGAAGAAACAGCTTCAGAAATGAGTTTGTGTTGAAAATGTAAGTGGAGTCTGTGATCAACGAATTATTATAATAATTTTAGTTGTTTATTCTCTAGTTGTTCTATGGGACATTCCATGTCAAACCACAAAAAAAAAAAGAAAGGAAAATGGCACCCACCATCTCAGATTTATATGAAATTTGATACACTTTTTCAAATTTCATCAAGTTAGTGATTCATATGAATTTTTAGGTTTCTAAGTCCCATAGTTTCTTTATTAAGTAGATTAGAAATTTTGCATTTTTCGGGGAATTATTGCTCTTGTGAGTGTGGATAGAGATTGCGCATTTATTGAAAAAATTCATAACTCTTAATATAATTTATGAATAAACATAATAATTTACTCATGTATACTTTAATGAACATAAATTACGGGGAAAAATATATTGAGCTCACATTTATTGTAAGAAAAATTTTTAAAATTGAGAAAAATGATCTGTCAATTTGGGATGTGAAAATCAGTCTCTTTTAAGTGATATATCTCAAAAGGCCAAAGTCAGACCTGAATTATTTTTTTGTGAATAAGAGCTAAAAGTATGGGGAAAACAAGTATGGAAAGAAAAAAGTGGTCCCGCCCTTGCCTGTTTAGTAAATTCTTGTTAAAACTTTATTTTACTTTTATGTTTAACCAACAACTTAAAAATTAAGTCAAATAAATAATTCCTCTATTAATCACCAGGAAAACAGGTCCAGTATGCTTTTTTTAGAGAGTTCAATGAACCTCCGCTGTGCGAAAGAAACGGTCTTTCTTTTCAAATTGATACAACCTTCGAGAGTCCTGAGCAGTAGGTGGAAAAACGCAGGACATAATATTGATGAGTGGTACAAAACAAATATCTTGCTTTCCTTCAGGCCAAAAAAAAAATCTGCTGGTCCATGTGGGTGCATGTATTGTATGTTAACGTCACCTTCTTCTTCATGCTTGGAGAGGATCAACCAAAAAATCAATGATCGTCATAGATACGAAAGAATTTGTCGATAATTGTGACATTTTCACTGTGGATGATTTTACCTCGCAAAATGTGAATTTTATGGAAAAATCAGCATCAAAGCTGATCCTCTTCATTCCGATTAAGAATTCTGAAAGATGGGTGCCATGGTGATAACTCCACATACCTGGCACAGTTTTAGCCTTCAAAAATCGACTTTCAAGCTCTTGTCTGGTAGCTAAGAGATTCTCTCTCTTTATGTTGGTTTGACAGTAATCAAAGACTTTAGTAGTGTTGACGATATTTCCCGTTGGTATCTGCAGGCTTGCTCTTGTGACAAGATGCTTTACAGTGCCTCCTACGCCGTTGCAGGGGGATTTTCCACAACTGGTAGCAAAAAAAGTCCATTCCACTGTTAGACAAAAATCTTTCTCGTGATTATACAGGTTCAGAAATTTCTTGCAGTTTTTATACTCTCACCTGCAACCATCCGAAAAATAATTCACATGTTTAACTGAAGGGAAATTGTCACAGAAATTTTGTCACAATTTTTTGTTTCATAAACTAAGCAAACATCATGTTCCAAATCTTCTGATATAATACACAAACTGGAAGCAATAAAATCTTCACTCAACTCAGGTTTAGTATAAATAACAGCAGTGTGTAAAGAACATTGATCCCCGAACTTCATTTTGTATGACAAATGAAAACTGTTCACCGAGATCTAAGAGGATAATTGCTTTATTGTAAGGAAGATTTCAATTCTTTCAAATAATTTGCCTAAGATTTTGCGATGAATGAATGGGGAACAAGTTTTTTCATACTATTTGTCAGTTTTGTCAAAAATTCGTCATAAATCACTTTCAATGTCACTTGCCGAGTGCAATCAGTTGAAATCCAAGAGTAGTACAATATTTCATCACGAGTGAGGAGCAAGTGTTAACACTCTTGTTGGTAGATAAGTTGCTAATTTTTCTTTCATTAAATCTACAAGTAAATCCAAATCCTTTGCTTTCATTGCGTCCTCACTTTCCTCTGCATCTTTGTTAAAAGTTACAGGGAATTCTACTTGTAAAATTTTACAAACTTTTTTCTCCATCGATACAGATGCTGATTCAATCTTTATTTCTGCATAAACAAGTCTCCTATGGTGATTGAGAAAATTAACTTTAATTGGAGTCTCACCATGAGTTGATTTCCTTGACTGATTCTTCCCTTGAAACTAAAGTTTTTAGTTCCATTATGGCTTCACAAGGTGAACTTCCCACAATATCATCATAATAGGTTCAGGTTTTTCCCTTTTTAATTTATAATTAACTTGGTCTGGGCAGCGATGACATTTTTGCCCAGTAATAACTTTCTTTACACCACTAATCATGGTATTCATTTGAAGTGTGTAATTTAAAGATTCACTTCTCAGACCTTTTCTTATTAAAATTTATGTCTTTCAAATGGATCAAAGTACACTGTTTGATTTTTATGATGTTCACAAACAGTAAGTAAACATTCAGCACTCATTCACTTCTTAAAACCAAAAGCTCTTGTTCTGCTGTACTTAAAAGAACTTTCAACATTTTTCTTTTTTCATTTTTGGGTAAGTTTCCTAGTGACATTCTTTTTTCTTTACTACTTCTACACTACAATCAGGTAATGGCTCACTACTTAGTGACATTGTAAAAAACAGTAAGAAACTTTCTACAGTTTAAAGATTTAATGTTGAACCACTAAATGCATGAATATAACTGACAGTTATGAGAACACTTTCTTACAAGGAGATAAAACAAAGTTTGATTAGAGGAAGCTCAGAGTGATTAAAACATGACGGGAAGCATTCAGAAAAACAAACATTGCAATAAACAAGACTATGAATCACTCCTTTGAACTGAAACATTGATCGAGATTGAAGAAAGCAGCCAATTACTGATAAGATGCAAACTCCCAAACCCACAAAATGCAGTACTCAGCACTTTTGTCAACTCTCATAATGTTTGTTATTCTATGCTGATGACATGTTGCTGAATGATTCACAGTTTCTAATGCATTGAGGGAGAAAATTACTTACAAATAAAGCGATTTCTGACTATATGTGTGATCTAATTTTTGTACTAAAATGCAACATGATAAAAAATAATATTATTGTTTTAACAAAAAATTACTAAACAGGCAAAGGTGGGACCCCCTTTTTTCCCAAGCTTGCTTTCCACTCACTTTTAGCTCTTATTCACAAAAAAATAACTCGGGGTCCAATTTTGGCCTTTTCAGATACATCGCTTAAAAGAGACGGATTTTCACACCCGAAATTGATTAAAAAATCATTTTTCTCAATTTGTAAAAATTTTCTTACAATAAATCCAAGTTTGATATATTTTTTCTCTTAATTTATGTCCTTTAAAGTAAATGTACATAAATTTGTAAGTTTATTCATGAATTATATTCGGAGTTATTAATTTTTTCATTAAATGCGCAGATCACTACCCGCACTCACAAGAGCAAATATTCCCCGAAAAATGCAAAATTTCTAATCTACTTAATAAAGAAACTATGAGACCTAGAACCCTAAAAATTCATATAAATCACTAACTTGATGGTATGAACAAGTGTACCAAATTTCATCAAAATCTAAGATGGTGGGTGCCACGGTTCGGTTGATTTGATATAAATGGCCTGCATCCTGTTTTATCCAGTTCTGGAAAATAGCCACCTCCTTCATAATCCTTGCCCTCTGGGGAATCAAAAGACTATTTTCTTGTGAAAAACGGAGATTGAGAAATTCCGATCAACATATTCACTTCACAAAATAACACAATCCACAATTTTTTCACCAAATTTTTACTGAATGCATTCAACCCACAAATTAAGAAGAAAACACGATTTGTGATATTTAAAGTGTTCACTACCACACAAATCACACCAAAAAAAATTTCCGAATTAGATATCTGGATGAAGAAATTTCATACAGATACTACAAATTGAAATATTTCATTCTATAGAAAATTCAAATGAAGTATAAATATGATAATTTGGGATGAACAAAAAATGATAAATTATAGAAAGCAGGCAGGCAGAAAAATTAGTCATTATTTAATTAAAAATTTCTTGAATAATATCAATACAAATACTATGGAAACATTATTTCAATGAGCCTTCCAACATACTCAAAAATAAATTTACAATTATTACAGAGAGAAAAACAGGAAATAGATCATCTTCAAAGAATACAGATTGTTGTTATCATTTTGTATACTATAATATCTGGATTCTGAATAGTATACAAGGATTGCAACCTAGTCCTCACACTGTTAATACATAGTCAAATAACAAAGAATATAATTTGCAATGAGGAAAAAAATAGTCTTCACCTTGAATACATAATGTCAAAAACATACCTCAGTAGTTTTATCCTTTAATGCAGCATCAAGTTTGGTGAGAACAAATTCGCACATGACACAAAGTGTTGAATCTTTCACAGGAGGCTGCATCTTCCTCATTTCTTCATCAACCACAATTTTGGGCATCATTCTCTCCAAGGGCAAATGTGGTATTTCATTGGTCACTGAAATTATTTCAGAATTTCAGGAACGTTTACAAATGTTAAAACATATCCACACAATCATTTGTTTCCATGTGCTACACAGAATTCTGTTTAACATTTGTTTACTTGATATATTTTATATATGTAACAGAAATAATCATTAGAACAGTAAGGTAAGGAATTTAGTCATTTAATTCAATTATTTTCACATTAACTACGAAGAAAACACTTCTCCAAGTCTTTCATAATCTACGATAATTCTTAAAAATAATTAATAGCTATCTTTCTTTATTGCAAAGTCTAAAATACTTTTGACTTTTGTTTGAAGTCAAAATGTTGAGAGCTTTTAATTATAAATATATACTGTTCGTCCGTTAAAGGTCGTAAGTCTTGAATTATTTAATTTGATTATTAATTGCACTAGACTAATAGTAAATTCTAAAATGTCCGAATTCCCAAAGTAAGTTATGTGGTTGTAAAATGTCTTCAGCATTGAGACTAGTACTGGGAAGAAATAGTCCCAAAGCTTTTAATAGGAAAGCATCACCTTCTGTAAATTACATTACCAAACTAGCAAGTTTATCTACATGTAATAGATCAGATTCAACTATTCATGAGAAGTATTTGGCTTACTTCTTTTCGAATTTGTGTAATACTTGTCTGTAACAAGAATACTCGAAGTTGAAAATAAAGAGACCATACTTTAGTAAGCAATGAGTTGAACTCGGGGTACATTTCAAGCATAATATAACTGTACCATTTTGTAATAAGATCTTGTAATTAGATGGCATAATAGTTGATCCATGGTTTAGAGAGACAAAAATAAACTTACACACGTCTTTCTGAGGAGATTCATGTGCTGGGGGATCACATAATCTCAAGTAAGAACAAACTTCTTGGGGAGTGAAATCAGCAATTATCATATCCACTAATTGCTCAGAATAATTCTCAACAAATGTACGACATTCACCCACCAAGGATTTTGGCAGATTGGTGCAGAGTTCATCAAGTGCTTTCCTGATTCCATCCTTCAACAGAAACAAACATGAGGTACATGGCAAAAAGCAAGCCACATGAGAAGTAAAACCAATAACATACAAACCTCTGTCTTATTATCCTTCAGCTTTGTTATCAACTCTTCAACAGCAAAAAGGCAAAGTGGGCAAGTGGGTTTGTCTTCAGTAGCGGAAGTAAGATCCACAAGAACTTGTTGTTGAGGGCATAATCCCAACTTTGGACACACCTAGTGCAGCAAACACAGTCACATTTTAAGAGCAAAATAAAACTGGACATCAATGAGTGTTAAGGAGAAAAAATCCACATTTATACCCAATACCTAACAAAGAGTAATGCAGAATAGTCCCTTTCATACACAAAATTCACACTTTTGTAGAGGGAGACAACTATAGTTGTCCAGCGCACTTTTTTTCAGGAGCAGAAGAGATTATAGTAGTCCCCAAGGATAGCAGAGCTATAATTTAAAGCACCTATTTGTCAATTTTACTTATTTCTTATTTGCTGTGTTTTCATTACCTTCAACAAATAAATTCCTGTAATGCCCTTCAATAATGTTTCCACAGAAAAAAGAGGCACATCTTAATACAAATACCCACTCCTTAAATGTTTTCCACTTCATCATCACCCCGATACATCCAAGAACTTCAAGGTCTTATCCCTCAAATCTTACATACGCATCCATGTACTATATTTTTCCCTACAGATATTGTACGAAGTGCTTATAAATAATTAAATTTCTTAAAACCATCCTTTCCTCACGACCTTCCAGAAAGCATACCCATCTACAATTTGAGTTAAATCTTAGTTTTTGTAACCTGCATCAATACACATCACACGAACACACACACACACAATCAAAATTAATAATTAATTATATAAAATAATTAGAAAAATAGATACATAATATTTTTAAAGTCAATTAATGAGTAAATAAATAACACATACTTATTTTCCAGAACAAACTTAGAAGAATCATCTATGAATACACAAAAAAGCATAACAGCTTTAGTCTTCATAAAAATAAATACCTGGGATGGATCAATTTCTTGGGCCAATAACGCTACCAGTGCATCACCATATGTATCAATAAATGCATGACATTGAGCATTAATTGTCCTTGGAAGGTGATCACAAGCTTCTCCAACAACCTTTTGTATTTCACCCTGTGGAGAGAAAAGAAAACATTCTCGTAGCATTTCAATAAATAATCTATAACTTTTTGGGTGTTTTTTATGGAACTCTGCACAGTGAAATCTTAATGTCTCACTTGCTGTGTGTTAAAAATTTAAAATTGAATCCACTGAAAAGACTGTTATAAGTTTCATAAATGTTTTTCCTCATCTACATGTAATTTTTACTTCAGCATAATATTAATAATGAAACTGACATTAAATTAAAGTAGATTAATCATGACATGGCCTTTTAAGTAAGTCTTCATAAAAAACTTAATTGGGGTCTATTTTTAAGTTTTCAAAAATAATCCAATTTTTTTTAACCACTCTTTCCACACCACTATCTGGAAAGCATGTTCCCTACTAACCTCTTCAGTTAGATTCTTGGTTTTTGTAACCTGCATCATTACAGATCACACAAACCCACAAGAAGTAAAACAAAAAAGAAAGTAAAAACAAAAGACATAAAGAAGGGGTAGGGATTTCAACTCTTAAAAGCAACAAGACTATTTCAGTGTAGTATTGGTTCTCAAATTTCAAAAATCTATTTTTCTCTTGAGGTGAATAAATACTCAATCCCAAACCAGCAGTTCAAAACACCATATGTGATTTATTTATTTAAAGTTTGGGGCCATTTTAACAAATAATAAGCTTGGGGAAAAAAACTGGTTTACTGACATAAGGGACAGGATACAGAAAATGTAATATCTAACAAAATAAAATGGATTACAAAATGAAAAGTTTTAAGCAGTTCTTGGTTGCCCAGATACAGCCACATCACTGATTGGAAACTTCACATTTCGATGCCACGCTGCAGATTCCTTCAGAAGGGTCTCGGTCAGTGGTTACTACAAGAGAAATCACTTATCCCCTAACCAAAACAGTTATGAAAAAGGTTGTAAAATGGCAGCCAAAATGTTAAGATTCTAACCAATGATGCAAAGACCTACCAAAAACAAAAATAACAACAATATATTTAACAAAAGTACTGACAAAAAATCAGTACAAGATGCATGTGACCGTGTGGAGTACAAAAATTTATGACATAGGGTGTGCTAATATATAGTTTTAAGACTAAAAAATTCACTACAAAACCATGGATATACTCAAAATTTAGTGTCATATCATGCTGCAGTTTTGTGAGAGAAAATTAATAATAATAACATTACAAAATAGTAACTTACTTCAGTAGAAGGAGTAGTAAGAGCAACTTGAACATAATGAAGAAGATATTCACACAAAGTGCATATCTGCTTGTTAGCAACATATGTAACCATTGCAGGAAGCATTCTTTCTATTGGGAGAGGCATTCGGTCAGCCACCCTGACACCTAAGAAACAAAGAACAAACAATTAATCCATACTCCAAACCTCTAAGACTACAATGGACTCACTGAAATACAGAAATGCAAATTAGACTCTAAAAATTATTCTTCACATAGTAGTCTCAATATAACACTAAATTTGAGAAGATTAAGAATATAACAAAATAAAAATTATAATACTTCCTGGATGTTAACTTAGACATATCATCCACACTATTTGTTTGTCACTTTCAAAAGAGAAAATATGAATCAGGGTTCCAATTTAAGAACTAAAAGAATTTTGCTATTAAAATTGCTGTTTCCTGACTAAGTATTATATACATTAATCTCTAAAATTACTGGTAACCAAACAGTCAAGTAACAGATTAATTATTGATTAAAAATGCGAAATGGGCCTGGGGATGAAATTAGAGTTTAATCCCAGTCATGTCTCTTATTTTTATTCAATTGAATAATACAAGAGGCCATTCAAATGCTCACAATGAACAGAGAATTGGCAGGTCTAGAGTCTGGACTGAATCTCGTTGAGAGAGAGAATGCAAAAGTGAAAGGAGGTCCTCCCCTAAATTCATGACACCATTGCCTCACTTGCCCTTTTGGTAGGCCCATGTGTTTCACATAACTGAGAATGAATTTCAGCAGAATTATGACCTCTTGCATGTAAAAATCTAATCGCTGATAAGACTCCACATCTGACAGGATTCATTTCACTGCACTCATTATAACACAATGTTGTGTAAAGACAAACAATCAACAGATACGGCAGTTTCATGTCAAACAGATTAGTTGAATATGGTACCCATCCACAAATTCATCAGTGTTGCCAATCACTATTAATGACTAACAGACCCTCACTTTTGAAATGAGCCTCGTAATGCTCTAATAAGTAATACCTTATTGATTACATGCATCTCCCACTATTGTTGTAACAGTACAAAACCAATAATATTAATTTAAGAATTACACTGACATTCAGATTTGATGTTTTACGCTAATTACCCTGGCAACATTTTCTTAACAATAGGTTTATGAAAAGTTACAAAGATGAGAGATTGATATGTTGAAGGAATAACTTATTCACTATGAGGCGACAAACCTACATTGTTCATACAGCAAGGTCTCTTCTACAAACTCTCTACCAGAAGAAAAAGATTCAAGAAATAAAAATCATGCATCTTACAATATGCTTACCAACATCATCCTTGGTCAGAGCAACTCTATGCAGAGGTTTCAAACTGTTAGCTTCATCCTGTCCAATGATGGGTTTGGTAGAGATGACAACTCTTTCCTTTTCCACTGTAGCTTTATGGGCTTCATACTTTTCAACAGTTTCAGCAGGAACCAGAGGCCAAATAGGAGACTAAAAAATTAAGTTATGAATGAAGAACACTTTGATAACTCCTGAAGAACATAAAATAAGAATATAAAGTATTTTTGCTCAAGAAGCTTTAGAGTCCAAAAGAGGTTGTAATTTATATTTTTCTCAAGAGTAACAAGATCTTAAGGTTTTATATTTTTTAAGGGATTCTGGAGAATAGGTTTAATAAGTGGCTACAAATAGTTTGCACACACTTGGCTATGTCACTTTTAAAGAAAAAGGTATGAAAATAAATTCTGTGGAATCTTTAACAAAAGTTTCAGGTCAATTGTTTTTTAGCATTCAATCAAATTTAGACACATTTGTTCACTAAGTATGTCTCGTATAACAAGTCTATCTCGCACCAATCGTTCTTCAAAACCCACATCAATGAAATCACCATCCCACATGGATTGATTCAAACAAAATATGTAGTACGAAGTAAAAGACTTTGCGAATTTTTACAGTGGAGTCACTTCAATAAAACACTGATAGTGTGATGTAGACTGCTAACCACTTATTTGTTTGGGACTTGTTTAGGGAGCCCTCAAAAACAATTCCTGCTTACTGATCATTTGGCATTCCTCATGGTGAACAGTCTTAAACAATTAGATATAAATGTTACTCTCAGACAGAACCTCAAAATTCAACAATTTTTCTTGAAAAGATGTGAAAATATTCACTTCCAAAATGAATAAATTAAAAGAATTTCAAGAAAGTTTATGAACCAGGCAAAAATGAACATCATATTTAGACAAAAGGAACACTTTTAGAAACCTTAAATTAGGAAAGATTGAAAAATCAGCAGTTTTGGAATGAGAAACATGATATTAATAATGAGGTGATTTTATAGGACATTACAGATCATTATGAACTTGCTTGTCCAGGACAAACCGCATCTTAGTAGATAAAACTACCAACGTTTCGGCCATCATGCTGTTGCCCTCCACAGGGCAATGTCAAGAGTCGTATAGAGTACAACAGCGACTTAGGTATGAATTAAATTAAGTGGAGTGCAAGATCAACATCACTCAATATTTTATTCAAAATATTTGTTTAGTGATATCTTGGTTACACTCTTGAGGCTTTTTTGATAGATAAAAACAACACTTGCAAGACAAAAACAATATCTAAAAAATATGGATTGCCCTACAATAATACAGCAGTTAGTACAATGAGCTTTGCCCTCTTGTTCTGAACTCTTTGTTGAATCACATGCAGGAGTTAGTCACTCCAAGCAAGGACTGTTGATCAGATCAGAGAAGTAGGTGTCTTCTTTGTTTAAAATTCAGTTTATTATTGCTACTTTCCCTCAAAAAAAAAGATTTGAGAATTTCCTATCAGACAGCAAATATTATGCCAATGGGGAGGAAATTTCACAACAGAAAAAAATGTTTTTAAAAATAAATCACCAATACACACACAAAAAGCAACAATCATTCAAAAGGTATATTTAAACTAATAATTGCATTTAATAGGAATCAATATGACTGGAGTACTGGAGTGTGAATTTCAAATAATAACAATTATTTTCTACACCCATAACCTTAATTTTATACACCCCCTTGCAACACAATATATTAGAGATGTACTGTAACACAAAATATGCATTTCAAACCGTTATGTATATTCATTATCTTACTATCTATGGAAAGGTATGAAAGTATTTTATGCATCTTTTAATATTTATACTAAATATTTACAGCGGACAAAATTACCTGTCTTGAGGATGATCCTGGTGGTTTGCAAAGAGAAATAATTGAGCAGACTTCTGTAGGATTGATTTCATTAGCCAAGAAATCATAAATCACAGCATAGTACTCATCCACTATGCTCAAACACTAAAACAACCACAAAATTAGCATTAATACTAAAATATTTTCAAACTATTAGCATAGTTAGAAAACTAAACAGACACGTTACTTCCAACAGATAATGAAAACTAATTAATTATGGAAAAATAATAATGCCACTGGTGAATTATTGCCCCAAGATGATAAAAAAGAAAATTAAATTTTATAGTATTTATCATGGAATTATTAGAAATAAAGAGGTTCCAATACTTGACATGGAATTATGCTTAGAAAGTGAAAATTATATCTTGTACATCCAAGGTTCCTATAAAAATTGAAAGTTCACGATTCTAAGACTATATCAAAAAATGTGGAGTCTTAATTTGGTTTGCTTCTGTATTGGATAGATGAAGTGTTAAATAATTAAATATGGGGCACTGCATGCCATATTTGATTTATAAATGAACAGTCGACTTGCTACATGGAAGATAATTACCCATAGGGAGCTTGATTTTCAGTCATTCTGCATGGCTAACAGAAAATATGTTAAGGAGCCACAACAAAAACTTTTTTATAAAGCAATTAAACCAAAACTTGCTTCGCATTAATTTTTTCAAGGTGATTTAAAAAACTCAGATTTTCCATGTTTTAAACAGCAATATTTGTTTTCCTGTTTTTAAGGATATTTCAGGGTTTGTAAGTCATCATGCTTTAGTGATATGTTTGTGACAAGTAAAGATATTTGACACAAAGTTTTCACAAGGTTTGCATCAATATGCATCACAGAGCTATTTCCCCTTTCTGAGCACCAAGTCCCTTCAGGACAGTCTCGCTGCAGTATCCAGTGTGATTATACTGTTCCCAACATATACAAAACTGTTCCCCAAATCATTTGTGCATTCGTTACCTGATCCTTGAATGATTTGAACTGCTTGCACACTCCCTTCATTACACGCTCAAACTCTAATTCAGTTGTATTGGCAACAAAGAAATCACGCAGATGCAAAACCAACTCTTTGCACATGTCACAAGTTTCAGAATCATCAGCTTTCCTTGGCTTGACGACACCAACACGTGAAGTGAGAACAACTTTAATTGCTTTATTATCTCCTGTACTTTCTTCATTGCTGGTTTCATCATCATCCTAGAAAACCATTATGTGAGTAATTAGAAAGACTACAATAAATGGATTATTCAATTTCTACATCTGTAATCAATATTCAGTGATGAATTTTAAACCTGTTATACATTGGTATAAATATTGTTTTTAGATGCAAAAACATGTCTGAAGTAACTTACTTCATGAGAATGAAACTTATATTGACACATGCCAGATAAATGGCAAAGACCATCTCCATTAAAATTCTTTTGCAAATGAGAGTATAAAGATTCAAAATGAGTAATTATTATTGCAGCACAACCATCAGAAAAACTTCCAAATCTTCCACATGTCTAGAAATAAAATATATATTTAAAGATTAATACACAAGAGTCAACATTCCTTACAACATAATCCCTATTGTCTGAGCACTTACTTCAACCATGTTGTTCATAATATCATCTTTTGGAGTGCTAAGAAACTTTCTTTCCAAAGCTCGTGCAGCAATTCCACAGCGTTCACATTTGTCAGGTGATGAAACTTCTTCAGAGTTGCTAATGTCCTGTTACAAAAGTTTCTAATATAATAAAATAATCAACATTCTAACTTCTTCAAACAATTGAAGCAATAAGTAACTTCAACTAAAGGTAGTTCACAGTTACAGTTTAATTTTTAGTAATATAAATTAATATTTTTCAGTTGAAACTGTCACTACACAAACAAAAATCAGCACCATAAGCATTTAGGTTTTCTTGGTTGAAATTATGGCCAAATTTCACCTTTCGGTCCAAAGAGGGTTCGAAAAAATGATTAATGTCATAATACTACAAATATTATTACGGTTCCGAAAATATAAGTCGTATTCCTCGCTCTTCATATTTACGGTAGTTATAAAGAAATAATGTTCCGTACTATTTTCTTCTCTCCGCCACCGTTTATGTTAGTATGTTAGGGGTATGTTAGTTATAATATGGCTCGCGACAGCGAGCCATGAACAATTATAATGAACAATGATGTTAGGTTAGCCATAAACAATGATGTTAGGTTTGTTAGACCCAGCGATTTAGTTTTAAGAAAATATGCTGTACGTGTGAAGATGGAGGCGATGGTGGAGGTAGCAGCACTCGCGGAAGGATATACGAAGAATAAGGTTATTTTTCTACGGCGTTGGACCATAAGGTGAAATTGGTCCGAAATTATTTTTAAAATTTAATTTATTGAAAATTTATCCAAGTTTTTCCCACCCCATTAGCACTGATATGGTCACAAGCTTTAAAAATTTCCTTTTGGAACAGCATGATAAAACAAAGAAATTAAGCAAACTACCACAAAAATAGTTTCTACTTACCTCAGTATTCAGAAGCTTATCAATGCGAGCATTGTTGCAAAGCCCAGCTACAGAACATACTACTTGAGGATTCATTTGAGATGCCAAGGTTTCTACAAGCTCTGGAATGAACTCGTCTGACAACTTAATACACTCCTTCTGAACAATGTTGATGGGTATTAACTTGCAGGATCCTTCAAATACTTGACGCAATTCATCCTAAGCAAAAATAAAATTAACAAAATGGATCTGAAATAAGGAACCACATCTGCAATTTCAAAATAATTTTGAAGGACATTAACACATACTAGAGTCTCATTGCTTTCCAGCTGAGCACGAGCTTGGGCAACCATATCTTTGCATATCTTACATACATCATCATTGTCCTCAGGAAGAGTTTGAAGTTCCCAAACAGTCTGAATACAGTGTTTCACTGCTTGACAACTTTTTGCAGTGCTAAAACGTTAAAAAATATGTAAGTATACACAGAGTTGGTCAAAAAGAAAAATCAATTTAGCTTCGCTGAAGGACATATACTCACGTAATGTTTTTACACCAGTAGGAAGGGCCTCTGGCACATAGGGCGGATTCGAAATCAGATGAGGGCTCAATGATTTCAATATACGCAGAGTTCACAGACACTGGAATAAAAATAATATCAATGACACGAAAGGAACACGAGCTCAAATACTTCCAATGATCCACTAATCAACTATATTGACAATTCACGACTAGAGTGTTGAAAATAAAACTCATAATAGGAAGTTAGAATATTATTACATCCATGGTTCTCGAAAACATGCTACAAAACAAGTGCACAGAAAGCGAAAGTATCGACAAGGTTACTGCGTCACTGATGGACAAAAGTCATAAAACCCGCATTGCATTGAATTGTATACGAACCCATACATATATAAATCTTACCAGCTAATAATAGGCATAAGCCTATCCAAATCACACTTCTCAACCCCATCTCCAGTTTGAAAATCCACCTCTTGTGTATTCTCGAAAACTTGTTACAGTGTGACTCCGACGTCTCCTGTCGCTGCTGACGAATACGAGTCTTGTGACCAGCTGGGTGTACTGATGAAGCAACAAACAGTGATGCCAACGTTAAAATTAAAGAACAAAGGCTTGAATCAGCAATAAAGAAAAAGAACTACTTTGCTTCAAAAGCTGCGCGTGAGTGAACACTATTGTTACATAGTTTTATTTATTAACTACAATTGAAAAGGAAACTTCTTAAGCGAAGAGAAATGAATTAAAATAGTAGAAAACACTTGTTTTTGCTTCCGGAGAGTAAATTAGTTTTTTTTCCCTCCACGTGGTCATACGCAGTTTGTACTGTTTTTTGACAATAAATTTATTTATTTATTATTTATTATTTATTAGTTTCGAAACAATTACTACTGAAGGTGAGGGTGGGAAGATTCTCTGGGCTTGCTATTTCCTATTCCAGGAGGGGGTGCTCGTAACGCAAACTGGACATGGAGTTGGGGTAACTTTTCCATCGTCTTAGCTACATGAACTGAGACATTGAAGTGAATCAACAAATTTTCTAACCTCGCCGGGAATCGAATCTGCATGAATAACATTTTAAGAAAGCAGATTACATTAAAGCTCGTAATTAAAGAGGATTTTTTTATAGAAATACTACCAGAAAAGACTATTACGTCATTTCCTCTTGATATGAGCCATTACTTTATAAGAAACTCATTTTGACCGAGACAAAACTCAAAATTTAGCAAATATTCATCGTCCTAGCAATCCAGCTACTTTATCCAAAACGGGCTATATCACTCAGCCTAGTGAGGGTACGTTATCTCTGTAGCTTCACCCTTTTCCTCCGATTTTCTTCTCGGCACTTTGATCGGAATTGATGGGATTCCTTGCATCCGGAGATTACATTAATAGTAATTATGAAATCGCAAGTTTAAACATATGTAACTTATATTTTGACCATAAATTTATTTTTCATTATTATATAGTCTCGGTAGCTCAAAGTGCTCACTTGCTCCGCCGGATTCGATTCCCGTGGGGTTAGAAAATTTGTTGTGTTTCACTTCAATGTCTCAGTTCACGTAGCTAAGACGATGGAAAAGTGGCCCTCTGCGACTTACTACTGCAGTTATAAGACTTGGAACCGGTAATCTGTGTTATATCCTCACCAAAAATATTTCACAACGTGAGTTAGTATAGGACTGACGACTTGAGAAACTAGGTAAAGAATGGCATTCGGATGTTAATTTATTTATATCTTAGTTAGAATCGGTTTGAATTGACTTTTTTCTGTATTACAAAGCTTTACTTTATTTTGTCATGTCGTTTATCCAGTAGAACCTTCTAGATATTTAATTAATTTTCAAAGATCGATGAGTTAAGATACGTGTGATAAATTGATCTATTTATTTCGTTGAGACTAGTTCACCACCTTGATTCCGTGAAATTTTTCATAATATTGTAAAGAACATCTTATAAGCTTCAATTATATTAAAAAATATTTTGACAAGATTTATATATTCGGGTTTTATTCAGCTTTGTATGTATAATTATGGTTGACATTAAGCATTTATAGGCAAAGTTTTCGAAATACAATGCATAAAGAAAGAAAAACAATAGTCAGTTGCACGAAAATTCACGAATTGAGGGTGTGACAAAGGAACCAGGAAACGGAATTTAATTTTTAACATGCAATTTAGTTTTTAAGTGAACAGTACTTTCATTCTAAGTTAAAATGTATTTTATTTCATGAAATGATTTTACTTTACTTTAAAAAAAAGGGATAAATAAGTGTTCTGTGTGGCGCATGCATCCGAATCCTTACATTAGGTTCACGGTAACCTCCATCCATTCAGCGCCATTCGTAGTTGGTCATAAAAATGTCAACGGTGTTCGAGTCGTCGACAAGGAACAAAGGGGGTTTCGTTGAAGGCAAATGATAAGTTCCAGCAATGTTATGAACGCCCCTCCAAACCACGTCCAGTGCAGGGTTTCAATAGTTTTAAATATTCTTTTTAGAAGCGGCAGTTTGACGTAAACATGTGTATAACAGTGACCATTGCCAGGAATAATATTTCATCCATCTGTTATTTTCATAAATCATAGACATTAGTAAGTGAGGTTCTACCAATGTTCTCGAAATATTTTTGAGTATCGTGTTATTTTCTATTATTTCTAATTTCACCCGTCTTTGAATCATCATATCAGAAATCCCTCAACACAAGATGTCTGAAAACGGTTCCGTGAACTGAAAATACTTTGAAAAATATCGACATAGGCGAAGAAACTCATTCTTCCTCCGACGAAGAGTGTTAATTTCAACCGTTTGTGGATAATTATTCTTAATTTTTGAATAATTTGAAATATCAGCGAGCTGGATCCAACCATTAAATCCACCATGCATTGCCAAAAAACTTCCATTTTCATCCGGTAAACTTACATAGAATAGCAATTAGGTTTTGAGACTTTGTATTGNTTGGTTTTGAAACTTTGTATTGATAACTATAATTATTCAATATTATTTTAAAGTAATTTATTGCAATGAAAAGTATGACTAACCGTAAAATACTGTGTAGTGATTGAGAACATAGCAATGTTGAACCAAGTCAGTCTGGCGCAACGGTTTCCTGAGCGATCTCATGGAAGGAAATATCTATCAACTCACGCATATACAATAGAATATTCAAAACCCTAGGGTACAGAAATATTATGATTCATTTAAGTAAGATTTTATTATTATATTGCGTTCACCGCACGCCTAGACTTTCTCATAATATGGACAAATCAATCTTAGTTTTTAATGGAATTGAAAAGAAGTAAATGTTTTCAGCCAATTCTGAGACGGTCTATTTTTGGACGATTATGAAAAGAATGATCCGTAATGTATTTCTCGTTATGGCCAACTACTAAGGATAACGGTAACGAGCCCTAGTGAGGTCGTAGTCTACGTGGGTTTACTTGCCAGACACTTTTCACTTTCAACGCGCTAAATCAGTCATTTAACTCACTGCGCAATAAACTAAATTCTGTAACTTTACAATATTTTTTGACAACGGCCCTAATGCCATCTATAGTTGATAGCTTAAAATGTTGTACCTACTCCCGCGTAACTACAATAAAAGGATGCAAAAGTTAAGTAATGGAAAACCCCCTTCATTATCTCTGTAATTGTTACTGCAGCACAAAAAATGTAAAGGACTATTTTTGCTAAGAATTTAATGTAGATTAATATAATATACCAGAAACATTTAGCTAGATCTCATAGTTTTCGAAATATTGGCGAAAAACTGCTGATAAAGACAATTTCACACATTTTCTACCCCTTCTCACCGAAACCCGACGCGCTACGTTGTGTAATTTTTTATCACATGCTACGAGGAGGGTCTAGAACAATTTGACATAGAGTAGAACTTTTCTTCTTAAATTTTTGGATTTTTGGAAGACACGATTAAGAGACTGTACTAAGACACGTCGTGAAACATTTTGGGATGAAGTGCGTTCAGGTATAATCTATATCGCCGGCTTCAAGTAAGAACTGATAGAACTCGTAAGTCGCAGAGGGTCATTTTACCAACATGTTCGCTACATGAACTGAGACATTGACTTTTTAAACTTTTTAAACCCCACCGTGAATCGAATCCGGGGTTTCTGCGGAGCAAGCGAGCACCTTGAGCTACCAAGACCATATATTATAACGAATAATAAATTTATGGTCAAAATAGAAGTTATATATATATATTTAAACTTGCGATTTTCAAGTGATTTCGAGAAACTTCAAGGAAATGGTGAAATAATCATATTTTTATCCCCTCTATATTTCCATAATCGTTGATCGCAGTACAAAAATGTATAGAAGTATTTTTATTGAAAATTTAATGTACATTAATTTAATATACCACAAAGTTTTAGCCAGACCTCATAGTTAGAGATATTTGCGTTATTTCAAAAGAGTAATTTCACCCCTTTTCCACCCCCTGACCACGAAACTCTACGCTCTATTTGGTGTAACTTTTTTGAACTAACTAAGAGGGAGATATAGAACAATTTGGCGTAGGTTGGAACTTTTCTCTTTGAATGTTTGGGTATAAGCTTAATTGTACTAAACTATAATGTATTATATTTCGCGTAGTAATACGCAGTTTTTAGCTTCGGCAATAAATTGCGGATTTATTCACAGTTTCTCGGTTGGAGAACAGGAAAAATTAACACAGAAGAATACTTTTAAAAATGATATTAACTAAACCTTTAAGAGCTAGAATAGCGTAAAATAGGAGTTTTAGACGTTGCATTTAAAAACTGTTCCGGATCCCTTCATACTGCCCAGGAAGTCAGTCCAAATGTGTTTGTTTTCCTTTGCGGGGGAGGGGGGTTTACGCTATGAAAATGGCAACTCAGTTTCGCTCAATCGGTAAAGCATTTTTTTTTCGAAGAAAACCTGTAAAACTGGCTTTATAAGCGGTTCAGTTCAGTTTTATTAAGGAATTAAAGAATTACAAATGGTTCAGCTCCTATGTTTTGTGCAAGAGGTGGCGTTTTGAAAATTATACCTCTTTAGACATCATATTGATAAAAAACAATTATCACAATTGTAGAGTTGAAAGTGATTTTGTATTACAACCCCCTAATGCCGTTGATCCACCCCCTTTAATCCGATCCTATAGAACTGGATTCATGCTTCGCTTAGCTTAGTGAAGTATATATCGACAGGAAGGGGACAAATGGTTCCGCCCTTCGCGTCAATATCTTTCTCCTCCTCGTCGTCGTTTGGATTATTTGTTCGACCCTGACCCTTCGAAGCCCCTCCCCCCGCCTCCAAGCACTCGGTGTCTGTGAAGAGACCTCAAGTATAAGAACAACAAATAGTGTAGTTTTCTTCTTTTGTTACCCTACAAACAATAATCCCTTTCGGCAAATGATTTTCATTACTTATTAAAAATATTAATTTTATTCTGGATCTTGACCACTCAATATAATTATAAGAGTATCGTGAGGGATCGGTTAATAAAATTAGTACGGAGTTGCTTTTATTGACCAAACCCTCACGATACTCTTATAATTAAAATATTTATTATTTAAAAAAATTTCATGAATATGAAGTCTTAAGGAAGAATTGATTATTTCCTCTCTCTACCGTGTTATTTATACAAATTAAAACCAAGCATTCGAGAGAAAACATTATTAGTGTTCAGTGGTGTAACTAGCTTTGCAGAATTCCGCGGGGTTGAAACACTGAATCATTGGCCTTGTCTCCCCCAAGAATGTAAGCCACTTACTGTTCCTCAAATACTTAAAATGTTTTCTTATTTGAAAGTTTGGTTTTATGGAAGACTTGTAATCGAGCAACTAGTAGTTTAAGTAACTTAACAGAATCAGAATAACAGTTGAAAAATACATATAACATGCGTTTGAAAGACTTCACCTTTCAAACCAAAAGCCAGATAAGATTTGAAGGCTCGTAAACTTTATGATATCCTTATCTTTAAAGTAGTGGTGGATTTAGGGGGACGGATTCCATATTCAAGTCCTCCCCTCCCACACATACACACACTCAATTCCTCAAGTTTTCTATTGATAAAACTTCCGTATCCGATCAATTTTGAAATAAACTTATGTTTCTCTCCTAATACAGAATTTTTTTTCGAAGTTATTGATTGGTTTGCAGTTTAAGAATTACAAAATACAAATGACATAAATGTAAACAAATCGGCATGAGAAATTGTTTTGTATTCTCAAAACAGTAATAATACTTCAATGGTTCAATTTCATGCTTGTTTCGCAACACCATAAAAATTAATTCAATACATAACGAAGGAAATATTTCGTTCTCTCTGTCCCCCTTCATACGGAAATTCTTTCTTCTATGGCTTCCGTGCTAGCGATTCCGAAGCCACAAGAAATGTCACGAGCAAACGTTGTATAATGTCACTTACGAAGTGGAAATTCGTTTAGAAAATGGATGTTCATTATCTATTAATGATGAAATTTGTTTAGATTTAACAGAATTTTCGATGTAACTTTGCATGTTATCGGTTTCGAACTGTTTCGTACTAACAGCGGGCTCGTCACGAGAATTATTTAGTATTAGAGGATTGCACAGGTTTCTCATTAAAATTAATATATGTTAATTTATAAGTTATTCATCCTTAAAATATTTTTCTATGTTCAAATGTTAAATTTACGTTGTTAATTAATTTACTAATAGTAAACTAATGACATTGTTTACAGATAATGTACTTGTGTTATTAGCGGTAAAAAATATTCGGGGAGGATGGGAGCGGTCCCCTTTGCTATGTGCATGGTGAACAACACTATCCCGGCGAACGTAAATATGTTCTTTTACTGCTAGTAACAATTCATCCATATTTTTCTGTCANCGAACGTAAATATGTTCTTTTACTACTAGTAACAATACATCCATATTTTTCTGTCACATAACCACACTAAGTTTGCATATGTACTGAATCAACTAATACACGTAGTGATAAATCTAACAAAATCAAAACAATGATGTTAAGTGATGTATTTCACAACTGATGATCTGTAGAATCTAACAGAGACCTGTGTATCTCAAACAAATATAAACGTGAAACAAGTAAATAGTAGGAAACAAATAAATGCAGTGTCGCAGAGTACGACAGCGACTTAGGTCTGTATGACTCTGACATTGCCCCTGAAGATGGCCACAGCATGATGGCCGAAACGTTGGTAGTTTTATCTACTAAGACGCGGTTTGTCCCAGACAAACAAGCTCATAAAAATACACTATTTCATTTTTTCAGCATGAAATAATATAAATGTTCGGGTGAGAAGCAAAATATCGCGTAAAAAATAAATAAATGTGACCCATTCGATTCATTCGTCGAGTTACATTTTGTCTAGCCCCATTCCGCATTCGATCCAAGTGTATAGAAAATGACCCGCTAAGTTGGACACCGCTGGATTAAGTAATAATGGAAGGTAATACAGAATCCAATTTTGCATTTACAGGAATTCAATTTATTGACTCGAAAAATAGTAAAAGAGCCGTTCGTTCTTAAAGCTCTCGTTTATTATCTCAATTGATTAACTCATAATGATGAATATTGCGAATAGCAGACATATTTTCTTTAGGCTACATCGTCCGCGAACTTACACCGTGGAATGTTTTGATTGTTTCCGGGTAACTGGTTCGTGTTTTGTTTTGAATGGTATTAGTCAGAGGATGACGAACTAGCGAATTCCGGAGAAGTGAATAATACGCAGCTTAGGAATCTTCCTCTGTTTAACATTAAATCGCTGCGCTTGTTTATGCTTTATCGTCTCCCGTCGATAAGAGTAGGACGATGAGTAAGGCAGACAGACATGAGCTTCCTCGGAAGGAGAATCTGTGAACATCACACTGCGGTTTTAAGAAGAATTCGATTTGTTTTCTTAGTGACATAGAAAATAATTTGTTATTTATATACATTACCGTTATTTCTTGCAAAAAAATGAAATAATCGAGACTATTCATAGCAAAGAAATGGAAATACGATAATATACATTTGGGAAACGAGTTTTGGACCTTTTTATATTTTCCGAACACTCAACTGTAAAATAGGACAAATCTTAAATTCAGCTAAAAGTTTGTTTCAGAGTGCAGTGGCTATTAAAGTATAAATATTTACATTATTATATTAACAACAATATTTTTACCTACACTTAAATAATACACCCCGATGTTTATCAGGCAGGGAAACCATTTTATTTTTCATTTATTTTAGGCTCTACTTAAACTTCCTTGTCGGTGTTGCAGAGCAATACAAGGATCTAAGATCTATATTTTATCTCTTTGCGCTTCAGTTGTTGGCGCTGCACATCTTGTTGGAAGTTTTCGCCAACTAGAACGCGTGTGCATATCTATTTCCTCTTTTGTCCGTATACTTTAAACTTCTTATTTTATTAACGAATATCATATGATATTACCACACGTAATTGCCTGCCGTAATGCTCCTGTGTATAACAATCTCAGATCTTCAGTTTGGATGTCATATCGATGTAATCCTATGCGAGGCATACTGTACAATGTTACTTGAACTTTCCTCCTGATGTATCGTAGATGTTTCTCATAGTTTAATCGCTCATCAATGATCACCCCTAAATATTTCTACCTGCGCAATATCTGTATTTTCACATTGTTCAATGTAAGTTTAAAATCTCTTCTATGTTGTCCAAGATATCCAAAAAAACATGCAACGTGTTTTCTGCTCTGAAATTGTTAACCCATACTTCTTACATATTATTTGGCATTTATGCAGTTCTTCATTTGCTTGTGTCTCTAATTTTGCGCGCGAATGTCCAAATGCTAATAAAGCTTTGTCATCTGCATATGCTACGACATCAATATTTTCTCTTTCTAAATCCCTCAAAGCATAATTGAAAACTATATTCCAAAATACAAAGCCGCAAGCTGATCCTTGAGGGCAACCGATTGATGCTTGGTGGAAAATTGTTTCCCTCCCATTTCCAAAACTAATTAACATAACATAATTTACATGATTCTATTTTCAAAATATGATTTAACTATGTTGAGAAGATATTTTGGAAATTTCGTTTTTGTTAATGTTTCAACTAATATACCCCACCGTGCATGATCGAAAGCACCTTTTATATCTATCTATCTATCTATCTATCTATCTATCTATNAATATATATGCATGCGCAATATTTTGTAGTCTTCATTGATATTTGCTTTACTAACATATCCAAAGCTGAGCTAGTTGACTTTCCTGGCAAGAAACCATACTGTCGGGTATTCATATTCCCATCCTTCTTGTTATAAGTATATCGAATAAATTTCCTAATGTTGGGATTAAAGTTATTAGGCAATATGAGGTTGGTTTTGTTTGGTCTCGTTCGTTTCCTTTTAGGAATAGTCCTATCTTCCAACACTGTGGGAAGATAGATTGTTTGAGACACTCATTGTATATTCTCACTAAATGTTCTCCTATATAATGTATCATTTGATGCAGCATTTCATGCGTGAATTTATCATAAACCGGTGCCTTGTTTTTGCGCATTTGTTTTACTGAGATTTATATTTCTGAGAGGCCAACTTTTGTTATTTATTCATCTAAATTATCATATTGCCAAGTTTCTAACTTATCCCCCGGGAATAACCCTTTTAGAAGCTCCTGTCCAGTTGTTAACCAATCATCTGTATGATTCTGTCCCATAGCTAAGGTTACCCAATTTCTTTACGTCTTATATTTGTAAGTAATGTCATTTATTAATCGTAACGTCAATGATAGATCTTCCTCACCCTCCATGAAATGTGTTTTTACCATATTCATTTAATACCACTGGTGTATTTTGTGTCTATGAGGAATTTATTCAGTTCTCTCTCTCGTTTATTTGTTGTCCGATCTCCTAACAATCCGAGCATTTGTGACAAAACAAAGGATTAAATGTGTTCCTTTTAAATCATTTATTATTTTCCTTATGTAACATAGGTGTTTTTTATATCTTTGGCGTATTGGCAATAATAATTTATTATTGTAATCACATTTCTCTGCCACGTATACTTTATCTCTTGACAATGTGTTGTTAAATATTTGTGAAATATAAGTACTTCTCCTGCCCATGAGTGTGGTATGTCGCCTGATAGCAACCATCATGTATGTCAAGCATACGAATGTATTCTCCTAGTTCTAATTATGTTAATTTTGAGCGCAGTAAATTCAGTTGTACGATTCTAAACATAAAGTATGTTTGTTGTTAGGACTCGTTGCGCTGCGATGTACTCGGGGTATTTTTGATTTATCACACTCATTTGTAGCTAATTCTTTTTTCTTACGATATGCACAACATGGCTCCTCGGTTTTTCTGGTACATTCTTAGTAACGATATCCATGCTCGCCGCAGAGACCACGTGTGTCCTTGTGGTCACGAGAAACGGCTGCCACGTGTCCAAACTTGTGGCACTGGTAGCATCGTAAGGGATTCAGATCCTCTTCCACCCTGTAGCTCTGTAATTCAACATATACGCGACCCTTTTATAATAAATGATCAAATATTGTTCCATCCAATTCTAAAATCAAGTTATCTTGTTTTCGGAATCTTTGTTTTTCTTTATACAAAATACGTACTGTCTGTTTCTTCTCTGTTGTTTCTTCTCCACCCACATTTTTCTGCAATAATTCTTCTGTAAACTCTGCTTGTGTTAAGTTATGCGCTACTCCAAAAACCGTGGACACCTTTTCCAATTTTATCTATGCTATATTCCCCCTCTCTTATTTACTGCTGCCTGTAGTTTTTATTTTTCCTCTTTATTTGGTAAAGCCACTGCCAAATTTCCCCCTACCGTCTCTCGTGTTGTTTCTATGTCAAATTTTTGACCAATATCTTTAACCATTATAGTTAACCCTTCTTTAAGCTTGTCACATTTCCCATCAATTTTGCTGATTATTATTATTTCTTTAGTTTCCTTTATCCTTTTTCCTATTTGTAATACCGATGCATACGTTCTATCTGTATTTTGTTGACTTTAACGTGTGTATGATGTATCTAGCTTTCCCTCTATGCTTGTCTTCAGCTGTGCGACAAGTGAGTTTTTGTTTTCCGTCTGATTGTTTTCTATCTCTTTTATTAATCAGTTTACTGTGTTATAACGTTCATCTACCACCCCTATTACTGTCTCCACTCCGTGCGCCCGTTTGTTGAATATTCTCTTTGATTCGACTTTCTGCCTCTTTGATCTCCGTTAGTACCTCAAGATGTATTGCAAATGTATTTTTCTCATACCTTCCCCTTTCTCCCTCTCTTCCAAATCCGTGATTTTCTCTAATCTGCCAGTTAACTTATCTAATCGCGCAGCATCTCGCAATTCCTCATTTTTAACATGCAAACGTATTACCACTTGCCATATTTTTCTTGTCCCTTCCATAATTATTGTCCGGATACTTGCGTTCATACGTCTTTCATCCATCCTCGGCACCTTTTTCCCTTATTTACCATGTCGAGGTCTTTTTTCTCACAATCCATCATTTGGTCGATGCAGAAGTTCTTTCTCTTTGTTCTCCCACGTGTTCGTACGTATGTCACACTACCTGTTCGGGATATTCCTTCACCTGAACTCGCACTTTCCGGCGATCCTACGAAGCTTGTTCTCTCTTCCTGTTCCCCTGCAGCTACTTTCTCCAAGCCCACCATCAATTCTCTATTTTGCCCTGCCATTAACAACTAAGTTTTTGGTAGAATTATATTTTTATTTACTCAAATTCTGAATGTCTTAGTTAATTGTACTTTATTTAACGTTTAATTCACCTTTTATCCAGTTAAAAAATTCCTACTTGTTCCAAAGATATCGTGTTTTTCCTAGAAACACACGTTTCCCTTACAAGTGTTCTTTTTCAATAACTTAAGCCTCAAGTTTCCGTTGTGCATAGAAATTGGTACGCGGCCCTTGGAGTACCCTCTGAAACTTCCCCCAAATTTTGGGACCCCTACTCTCCCCCCCCCCAAACTGGTGATTTCATCCAACTCTTCCCTCTTTTCACGTATATAATTTCACTGTTTCCCAAGGGTAGCGCCAGTAGCTCCCTGCGTTTGGGCAGGTCTGTGCTAGAGACTGTTAGTAATTCTGTTCTTACGATATATTATGTTTGCTTTACATATATTCCCATTTACCCCACGTTCTAGTAATAACAACATAGTGGGCTATGTTCGTAAAATACGCAAACGTTGTTTTTATTTGCATTAGCAAACAACTGCGTTAATTTCTGTGCTTTTTTCTGTAAGCAGCATGTAAAGCACATTTCTACTATTACGCTCTCTAAATACAATCCGCTGATTCGTTGCCTTATTTCGCCTATTTAAAGTTGTTCCAATTCTCAACATACAATGTTTACGTAACTTTGTGAAATACATTTTATCCAAACCAGTCAGTAGATCGTCTCCAATTTTTGCACATATAGTTCCTAGTATTTACTCTCGCTATTGCACTTCCAATATTATCACTGACACAATGTGTTTATGCCGTTTCCATGTATATAAGTTCTCGTAACTACAATAGCCATTTTTAATGATAACTGTTTTTACTCATTATTCGAGCCCAATTGGTCGAATTTACCAAACCATAGAAAATGAATGGGGTTGGCCTAATGGCATACTATAATTAAAATACAAATTACTTTTTCAAACTGTAAGACATTTTCATCTAGGCACTTAACAAAAATAAAAATATAGCAACCTTT
The DNA here is from genome assembly GCA_002313205.1 of Laupala kohalensis. Lineage (NCBI taxonomy): Eukaryota > Metazoa > Arthropoda > Insecta > Orthoptera > Trigonidiidae > Laupala > Laupala kohalensis. The sequence continues at coordinate 42,538 of NNCF01127132.1, read as the reverse complement.
CACAATAATTACAAACCTACTTCATTTAATTAATTTAAGTGAATATAATGAAGTTTTTGCAAATGTTCTGCGTTTATCAGTTCTCTGTTTTTTTATACAGATGAATCGAAAAATTAAATGACATAAATGATAATTAAATATCTTGTCAAATTGCACAAACTGTCAATTGAATACTTTTAGCGGGTTTTGTTAGTGAAAATAATTATAAATTTAATTTGGCACGTGTCAGATTATATTGACATTTAATATATAGCTTTAAATTAATTCTTAGAAGATTCATTAACGGCTATAAAGCATCTGAAAATTCTTGTTTGAAATATATTTGAATGCACTTAAAATACTAAAATTGGAATTATGCACATATTTTATCCGTTATCAAGCGGAAACTATATGTGATACATTCATACAAGGGAAAATGCTGACGAGTAGCGTTAGGTCATGGCATTAGGGCTGACTGGAAATGGTGGAAGGCGAATGGGTGATGTAGAGGTTAACACATCTGTGATCAAAGCAGGAGTCCTAAGTTTGATTCTCGTCGCCATTTTTACCTGTTCGAAAGATAACACACAAAAATGACATTGTTTTCTCTCTCTCTGATTTTGCAATATGACTGTGACGTACTCTAAGCTGAGCCCGTGCAATCTGTGATCCGCCTAAAATTTGGTACGGTCTGCGGTAAGAAATTAAATGTAAAAATTATCATCTACCAAGGGTATATTAATTAAATTGAAAATTATTTCATTCGCTAACGTGTTTTGAAATTCCTTTTTGTATGTTTTGTCAGGAGTGGGGCCAATCAAACTTACATTCAGAAATGGAGGTTTAAGAGACTACTTACAGCACTCGCGGAGAAAGAAGGATAATGAGGGAGGAGTCTAAAGACCATGTGAAAGTCGAGGAGATAATTATAGAATTGCGTAATTGACGACTCTTCCTGTCGTTGTAGGCACGTAGGTGTTATCTCGTGTCTGCAGAATCTTATTGAGTTTTCGTTCGGATACTGCCGCCTTCATCAGTCGATTCGGAGAACCGACATTGATATGCCAACTGTGACCTCTGTCCAGAGGGCTTGGTCGCTAACCATTGGCCAAAAGAGACAATGCCTGAAGTTGCTTTTCTTCGGGTTATAGCAGCCTTTGCGTGGGTGTCGTGGCATAACGTCTGAAATGGGTGGATCTAGTATTATCTTCCCCGTAGTATAACACCACGTTTTCGCTCCATTGTTCATCCAGTTACTTTTCTTACACCGCGAGGACTGTAGTAGGAAAGGAACAATGCAAGAGAATGGAGAAGCGATGCGAGATGGAACGAAGGGGAAACAGGAAATGCCAAAAAAGAGTACTGGACGAGAAGCAGACGCGCTGGAGGATACGAACGAAAGGGAGGCTGTGCCAAAAATACATGTCGGACATAAGGTAAAGACCGTTGGTTCAAGCCATAAGCTCTATTATTACACAATGTCCCCAATACGGCGAAGAAAGATAGAGGTTCCTCGATGAGATAAACTGTAAACAGGAATGCTGAAACTATACGAAAGATAAGTATTGGAGAACACATCCGTATGCCAATGATTTCAAAAATACTCAAGAATGAATAAAACGATCCTGTTTAACGGACCACCTGTAATATAAAACTTAAAAGTTATCACATTTTAAAAATATGTTACAATGTTTGAACAATATTTCGACCCATGTTTTTGGTCAACATCAAGTTATAGGTCACCATGAGTTTGATATTGAGCACTGGCCCTATTTAGTTTTCGACAGATTTTAAAAACATTGGAACCTGATGATGTTTAAATAGAAGGGTATAAACGTTGTTTAAACATTTTAACATAGAAATTTCAAAGTGTTATAATGTATTTTAACGGTGTACTTTTTTAAGTTTGGTGACTTTTAAGTTTTATAGTAACGTTGTCTGTAGAAAAGTGGGGCGCTCTATTCATTCAAGATTTTTTATACAGACTTTTAAATGCGTTCATTTCAAAAATTCATAGGTGAAATAGCAACAATCAAGCAGACCACCAGATAGTAACAATAGATTAATTGATTGCGATTTCTAATTGTATAGTAATTTGTAAAGGAAAACTACAACGGAAATAGAACCCTGCAGTAACAATGTACACAAGGTTGTCGGGATTAATAAACTTATATAAGAAAAAAACCACTTGTTCGCTACTCATCTCTCTCCCCTGAAGACCCCTAACGCGTGCCTCCTTGCTTCGGCAAGCAGAAGCAAGGAAATGCTCGCGTAGTGGAAGATACCGGCCGACGCGACGCGACCGACGGCCAAGGTAAAACTCAGGCCACGATAATGCCACCTCGCTGATACAGCAATCGCGAACTGCTCGCAATCTCACAAACATTAAAATTCTTCACAAATGTGAGATTTCCGAAAAGGAACAGCTCAAGGGATTAAGTAAAATATCAAAGGAGCGATGCCAGCCATTCTATCTACTTACATTATTCTCCCAGAAATTATGTATACTCGAGTTTACGCTGTCACATCTCCTCTGGGGATTGGCCGATTATAAGGAAACGTTCATCAAACCAAAGGCAATATCTTCAAATTTTTAAAAATATTTCTTAGTTCACTTTTTTCGGGCGGACGGGTACTGTCTCGTCGAGGGAAAAGAGAAAGGATGTGAGTGGTGTTTCCAATGGCGTAGCCTATCCGCACGAAAAATAAAATATGCTAACAATAAATAATCAATAGTTTTCATGTGTTTTAATTTATTTATACATCCGACCGACGATTCCAATGGACCTTGGAACGGAATTTTGAAGCGCTAGGTAATAAAGTTAACAAAGGTTCACAAAAATTACGAGAACAAAACAAAATGAAATTAGCAAACTTGAAAAACCAGCTTTGATATCATTTACTACGCATTTAAAATGATATTTAATCTATTCTGAATTGAAATGAGTTGTACTAGTTTGTACAAAACCATTGTACAGAGATAAGATTTATTTAAGAATTTGGAAAAACTAACATGCTTCATCAATTTTTGCATTATTAAATTTCATTAACAAAATTTGCATTGACTCACAAAAAAATGAACATCCCTTCGTAAAATTGTATAACATTTCCTTTAATATGACAGCTGCTTCATTACATTCGGGCGATCATCTGAGACGATATAATAGTGTTAACTCCAGTTTATAATGTTTGCATCGACATGGTTCTGAGTGCTGCTACTTACATCCGCCAACTCCTGCCGACTCAGCGTGGTTGTTCATATACATGGGAAATGTTTGCGTGCTATTGAAGCTTTTCTACATGGGGCGATAGGAGGTAGGAGGTGGTTGGTAGGAGTATTGTTAGTAGGTGTGATACACCTGGGTCAACCAATAACTTGGCCCATGAAGGGGCTAATAGGAGTCGATAGTAATAGTACGAGTTAATGATACGAGGAGTAGTAGAAGGCGGATAAAGGAAAGTGAGTTGACTTTTCAGTAGTCGCAACTTTATGAACTGGGACAGTGAAAACCTACTCTTTTTTTTTCTCTAGCCACGCCGAGAATTGAATCCGGATTAGTTAGGTGGCGAGAAAGCATTTTAACCCCTGGCCACCGGAAGGGGTGATCTGGTTCTGGGTGAATAATGGAAGTGAAGTAGGTGACCGACATCGATCAACTATTGTTTTATTGTAGTGATTACGTTGTAAGTTTACAAAATAAATTCTTCGATTTGTTGAAATTTACACGTAGTACGATCAAGATTCTTACAGGATATGGGAACACATTTCACGATTATTGGTAATGATAATGCTTCAGTGCTCTGGAAAAGTCAACGATAAGTCCACTCGTGGTATATATATATATATATATATATATATATATATATATATATATATATATATATATATANGTTTAATAAATATTTCCAAATCATATTTGACAAGCAGAAAACAAATAGTAAACACTAGTACAAATAGTTTAGGTATACATACATATGATGTATTTATCTGATGTATTTATGTCTAATCAGATGCTGAAAAAGATCGACATCTTGTACAAGATACAATTAAGCTGAATCAATTCAATGGATATGTTTTACAACGTAAGTATTAAAAAAATGTACAATTAAAAAACATTTTTTTATGTTTTGTATTTCTTTTATAGATTTTTTAAATCACTTCCTGGTCCGCGATATTGAAAACGAATGGTCTATGATGTCGAAAAGGTTACTGCTACTCCACACTATACAGAATAGGTTACATGCCCTTTCTTAATACGGAAATGAATATCTCATATGAAGGAGGTAAAAGTTGATACCACGAAACGCATATTTTGAGACGTTCCAGGGAGAACATGTACGAGAAGAGGATTTTTTTTTATATGGTGATAGACAGGCGACGATAAAAGCGTCGTCTCCAACCAAGGAAATAAAGAGAGTTGTGGTGACTTTCGGGATTCGCCAATTGAGTATGAGACGGTTAAAACATGGACACCTTCCCCCTCCCCACAAAAAAAACAACAAAATAAACAAACAAACAAATGTTCACTGACTCGTTTGATTCGTTGAAGAAACGCTCTAAGCGATGAAGTCCACGATCTTGCCTTGAGGATTGCACCGGGCAATGAAAGAGGAGAACGAAGACCAAATAGGGGGCGGATTAAAATTTGTGAGCTACTTCCTCGTAGGGGAGTGCCATCACTCGATGACTTTGTACTTCTCTTGGTCATTGAGGAGGAGTGAGTGGATGGACCAGCGTTGCTAACCTGAGTCAGTCACTCCTTTACCATCACAGAAAAAATCTGGGATTGGAACATAACATTCTGACATGATGTTGGTTTTTTATTTTTAAAAGATTACTGCAAAGAACGTTTTAAAATTCCGATTTCAAGAGAATGAAATGCGGCGAAATCTGTTGATAATTTTTGTATTTTCTCTTTATTTTAATAATCGAGACATTATATCGGTTTTAGTATGTAAACACTGATAATTTGAATAAATAGAAATAATGTTTTGGAGTTTTCGATGATTAATTTTTAATGAGTGGAAAGGGATAAAAATATTTATTGGATTGTTATCGTTTGCACAAGCGACATTGTACATTATTTTCGCTATACCCTGAAATAATTGAGGTTGCATCTCTATTTTTGCGTTAAATATCGAAAAACCCATTACTGAATTCGTGACGTTTCTGTTCTTAATCTTCCCTCAGGGGACTTACATCTAGTAAGTACGTGTTTTGCAAACACGGTGCCCCGAGCTGAGTCTTGCATTACTTCCATTTACTTGTGCCATGCTCCTTCCTTTCTCTTTCCTGACCTCTCTTGGTCACCTCTTCTTCTTTTCGATCCCGACGCTATTAGGGCGAGGGTATCTTTCATTTTCCTCATTTTTGTCCCCCCCCCGCTTTTTTGTCCTACCTCTCATTCTTTGTCCCCCCCCCTCATTTTTTGTCCTCAATGTCTTGATGTATTTTGAGATATGTTTTGGTACGTTGTAATTCAGGAGGGTTTTTAGTGAGTATGGTTGAGTCATTCGGCGAGTCCCACACGCGGGGAGAGTCATGTTGGCTCTCCCTAGTGTGTAACTGCATTTTCCCTAACTTTACTAGTTTTTTAGGGCTCCAATGACCTTTGATGTCAACGAGCCGTAAAGCCCCACCAAAAAAAAATGTTCTTAATCTTGGTGGGAGAAACGGGTGAATGTGTTCATTTCATAAAATATGATTCTTGCGAAGAGGCCAATTTTATTAATTTTCTTGACGACATTTCAATTCCTCGTGTTGTCTTCCTCTCGGATATAATTCACTCTGTGCATCGCATGAGCTGACTCACAATAATAAACTCACAAATTCTTCCCATCACGAGGAACATATCACTTCAGTGGTCAGCACCTAAATGCACAGAGAAACTTGAACTTAACTCTCCTTTAAGTTATGAGAGTTATGTAGTTGACATGCTAAGCTCCGAATTAAATTGAAAGTAAGTTTTGAGATCATTGTCTTACAGCTGCGCTGTCCATTTTATCTTAGCCTGCGGGCCTTTCTCTAAACACTTTCAATCTATTGCGCCGACACGGGACGGGGTTGGGCATTACGAATGAAACTAATGGGTCATATTTATTTATTTGTATCGTGAATTTTTTATTCCCCATCAAAAAATTTACATTAGTTAAAGTTGGAAAAATTATAACTTTATTTTTTTATTTTTGAACTAAAAAAAATATTTAGTATCACAATAAAATGTTATCGTATTGTAATGTATGATGGGGTAATTCCGAACACAATATTCTATTTTCTCTCACCGGACATGCCACGTCGAATATCAATTCTGATAGCATAGATTTATAACATAAAGCTGCGCCCCCCAACATTTGATGAAAAATTTGTTGTAAAATGTACTATAACACTCAGTCGTGAAAAATATTTAGTGGACCGCATATGGTCCCAGTTGGACAGTGCTTAAAGCCTGGGAAGTGGCGTATCCACTTAAAATGTTGGGTGACGTTAATATATTCACCAAGTCTTCCGAAACTTATTCTAAAAACAGAGATCGTCGGTCAGTGAATGATAAAAATTTCTTAGAAAATTTCTGTATTCAATATGTTTCACATTTTTCTTCGTAAAATATACAGGTTCCTGTGGATCCGTGAGATCTCGCAGTCATATGAACAATAAATAAATATACTTTTATTGGCAAACTGAGTATGACCACCTGGAGGACAACAAAATAGTTTACACCCCGGAAGCAAGCAAGGGACCATCCCATCAATTCCGATCAAGGACCCTATGGCAAAAAAAAATCAATTATATAGATTGAGCGGTAAGTAGTGTCACATGGGAAGATTTTACGAAATTACTACTTTTCTAATTCAATTGGTACGATAAACCAAATTATAACAATGTACTGTACATTGTTAAAATGTATGACTTCAATCCCGTTCCTGCCGACAAAATTATCTTTATAACGATATCTCGTGGCGCGTTATTTACAAAATGTTATATTTGAAATTTAAAACTGGGATATGGGTGGGGAAGGGGTGACCTTGCGCCCTTCTCCCCCCCACCGTCCCTTCCTTTACCATATGACACTGTCCCAAGGACTTCAGGCGGTAGGCTGCCAGTGCACAGTGCGTACACAACACAAGAAAAGGATTCATGACTCACACAAGAATCATAAGAGCACAGTAATTGGAACACACTCCTCGCAGCTTGCCTTGATATGTGATACGTACATTACATCTGTCGCAACCACCTTCGAAATACTACGAATTTGTGGATACAGTGAACTGTTTCAACTAACGTTAATTCATGTAATTAAAAGCAATAGATTTAAAGAAAATTGAAAAAAACCTTGTCTTCCTTGACACGATGAAAAAATAATTATTTTTCAAGATAATTTTAGTTAGGCATGTCATTTTTGTTTCCTGGTTTTACTGATAAACACGCATTGCATATCACTGTCGGCCTATCTTTATCACGGTTTCATACAAGTTCTTTTTCTTCAATGATAAATTGCATTCACAGTAATTTTCATTAGGTCTTCAGAAACGATTTTTTACGCAATAAAATCAAAACCTGGCGCGAGTGAAGTCTCCAGAACTCAAATAGTAGCAAATAAAAGTTATAAACATTTCCTGTTTATAAACTATGTAAGATTTATTGAACCCTGCAAATTGGCCTCTTTACGCACAGACGTCGCAAAAGTTACATAAGCTATTACATAGAGAAAATTACAAGCAGTTTAAATTAGCAATTTTATTTGGAAGTACAGTCTTCCCTAACCATCTCCATGGGACTGGATATTTTATTCGTTAGACATTTTTCCCCGATTACAGAGTATTATTTTTCTTCTCTATTTACATTAATGGAAGAAGTCCGTCATTCTAATTTTTATCCTTTTCCCCTCCCAAAACACTGACGACTGAAATACCATCTATATAGAGAATAATATCGGTTTAGAGAAAGAACACCTTATTGTTACGGCAAATCAACGACCTCGTTCATTTCATTGTTTTATAAAAATTATCTTTATAGAGATAATTGTTATATTTTTTGTGGGGCTTTAGGGGTCGTCAACGGCAAGGTCATTAGAATCCTTAATTGTTATAAAATAAGAGACAACTGTATACATACTATTGTGATCTATCAACTGAAAATTATGTTTTAAGTATTAACTGATAACATGTTCTATATTCGATAATACAAACACAGAGGAACATAAATATAAGCACAATCCAACGTTTGTCCTTAAGTGTTTGTGAAAATGTCCTTTAGGTATCTTCCCTCTATTTACAACATTCTTACTGAAACCGATCATCTTCTTCTCTATCGTATTTGTATTGGTGCTTGATTGCTAAGGAACTCATCATAATTCAGCGAAATAAATTATTCAGATTTTTTATGTATAATTGAAGGTATGTTTATACGACTGTTGGGACAACTTTACTATATTTATGACAAAGAGCATCGTTAAATCATTTTTTTTTCTTGAAAATAAAGCGACACTACAGTCTTCTGTACATTAAAAAGTCTTAAATAAAGAATAGAAAATAAAACACATAACAGAAACATTGTTTCCGCTTACGCCTTCGTCAGTCACGTAGATAATGAAGCGATTCTTTTCTCTTCGTTAGATGGAAGGGAAGAAAAGTAGGAGAGTAATTGAAGAATTTAGAACAATTTACTGTTGTTTATAAAAACATTCTTAATTCTTCAAAATACAAATTTAAATTTCCCTCCTACATTTTTTACTTCCATATGACGGTCGGTCACAGTAAACAGGAGAGAGAAGAATCACTTCATTATCTACGTCAGCTCTGCGGTCATGTTTTAATGGTTAACGGGTTCGAGAAAATTATACATCACATTTTTCTGAATTAATATTTGACGTGGCATGTAATGTGAGAGAAAATAGAAAATGGTGTTCGGAATTACCCCATCATACATTACAATATGAAAATATTTTATTATAATACAATACTAAAAATTAAAAATACATTTTAAATAAAGAAACATATTATTTAATTTTTCCAGCTTGAACAAAAATATAAATTTGTTATTAAGCGTCAAAATTTTGCGTTACAAATAAATAAAGGCCCATTAGATTTATTCGCCTGGCAACATTTTACCGAACCCCATCCTGTGCCGGCCCGATCGATTGAAAATGGCCCGAGGGCTATGATAAGTTGGACAGCGCTAATCAATGTGACTGACGAAGGATTAAGCCGAAACAATTTCACCTAATATGTGAGTTCCTTTCGTGTGTCTTATTTTCTATTTCTTCATTAACTTTAAAATTTTAATTTATATTTCAACTTTTCATATACATGAGAATACATTGTTGTTCTAATTCCATTATATAGTCAAGATAAATGAGTTATCACATAGAATAAAATATATTGTCATTGTAAAAAGGTAATAAGGGATAATTTATTCATTTATCCTTATTACATTGTTGGCTGGAGTCCTTTGCATTCTAAATAATTTAATAAGCAAATGTTGAGTGTGTTTCAAAAACTAAAACGAGTCAGAATCCTTTGCAATATTTTCGACAGCATGGCACATGGCATTTATATGAAAGTTACACAAGAAAGATGCGGAAGTCATAACATTGCATTATATATTTCAACGATAGGTTACTATAATCCTAGGATGTTTATTGAACGTAGTATAAGTAATACTGAGTTTATATGGGCTTATCTAATTAAATTTTTTGTCATGACGACAGAGATTAGATATTTCATGACCGCAATAAGAATAAAAATGTTATCGTTCTTGCCAACTGCTGATAAAATATCTTCAGAGTAGATATAAGAATTGTTTGCTACAATAAGAGTTAAATGTCACATGTCGTCAGTTATATACTAATATATGATACTAATTTATCTTATACTTGGTCACGCCATTCTTATACTACTCTAGGTACTGATTAAATTCCTTTTTTCATGCGTGTTGTTTCGTATTCTTATTATTTATAATACTTTATTTCTAACTGTACGTAACCTTGGCACTGTTGTATGCATTGTCTCTGTAGTCCCATACTGGCCCAGGTCTTTCTCCGGTTGGTGTCGCAATCCCAAAGGTCCAAAATCTGGCTGGGACAAACCACAAAACCCAGGTAGAAGACTCTTTCGGCTTGTCTCCTGTGAGGAGGGGGAGGGGTGAAGTAATTAGTCTGGCCCGACTGTTATATTCATTTCATATTCAGAACTCCCAGTACAAGTTCCTAAAAAATAACCATTAATCTAACATCGTCTAAGTCACACGAGTAAAATAAAACTCTGCCCCACCCGTAGCTCAGGTTCTCACCAAGTCATCCCGGGTTCGATTCCGGGGAGGGGGGGGGCAGAAAATTTGTAGCTTATCACATTAATGCCCCAGTTCATATAGCTGTGACTACTGAAAAGCCAACCTTCCTTCCTCTATCCAGCTCCTTCTAGTATCAAAATCTCTAACTATTACTAACCACTTCTACTAACCCCTCCGCGTGGGTCAAGTTGTTGGTAAACCCAGCTAAGCGGCCCACCTATTAACAATAGGTTTCCGCTCAACTCCTACCTCCTATCGCTCCAAGTAGATGAGCTTCAACAGCACGCTACATTTCCCATTTACAAATACAACAATATAATAAAAATAAAACTCGAATCCCATTTCTACGATGCCCAGTTACTAATCGACAAGTTACTGGGATTATCTTGTGTACTCCCGACAATGTTAACTCTTCAGTCGTGTTTCACACGTTTTATTAGCTTATAAAAAAACATTAAATAGATAGCATTATTATTATAATAGAATATTAATTTATATAACGGTTTTCAACAGCTTATGCTGTCATCTTCAGTGGCGTACAATCAAAATACAGGAATATATTTAGCTATTGGTAAAAATGGTCTTAATAATAATAATAATATACAGTAGTAATTACAAAAATATGTATTAAAATAGAGAGTACATGTGCACAGTACATAATACATACAGTGACTGGATTTGGAAACTTAAATCTATTATTTAGATAATTCTAGAATTCAAAGTTTCCAAACATCAGTGGTGTAGAATTTGTTTATACGACTTGTTCTTATATATTATTCCTATATTATATACATTTTGTTCTTATATTTCTTAATTTTATGTGTCGATCTCCGAAAACAGCAATGCGCTCTTGTAGCCAACACCCGCACATACATTTCTAGCAACAGAAATACAACAATAAATGAACAATTCATGAGGACCCTAATTATGAAGATAAAAGAACTTTTATGGTTGAAAAAAATATTTCGACGAGAAATCGAAGTTAAATCTAAGCTTTCCTGCCCAAATGAGGAAGTATTGACACCGGCGGTGACTTCGTTGGAGATGAATTTCTTTATTAGTAATAATATTCCTGCATTTGTATCTTGAGCTGTCTCATGCTACGTTATCAAGAATAGGTTGAAAATACACGTTGGCAATGACAACTGACATCTTCTCAACCTATTATTTTAAAAAATATCTAAGCCTTTACTAAATGCTCTTGACAGAGTGGATAGTTGATTATGAAATGCTTAATTTAGACGAAACTTGTCCCCCGCAACAACTTTTAAACCGCCAGCATAAGATACGTCCTTTTATGCTGCTAGTCCTAAGCCTAGAGAAGTGCTCAGTCACATAACAGAAATAATTTTGAGTCTGCTTGTGTGCTTGGGGAAAAAGTGTGAAGGGAGGTTGTTTTTCACTTAATTTGGCTTTTTATCCTACGGCTACAAATTTTGAGATCAGGGAGGCTATAATTAAATGTTTTAAGATGTAACGTCGGCGCCAGGACATGCCATCAACTTGCGAAATATTAATAACTCTTTGTATTTCCCAAGCCGGGTGCTGTTAAGAATATTACAATAAGTGGCCAGTCAGTGCTAAGACGGACGTGCGACGAGTTTTCCGTGTGGAGGTATTGTTCGAATAAACACCTTTCATCTTAAGGAAAGTATGTACCAGTGTATTCGAAGAATGCAGTCGGCGACGTTGACTCACGGGGGTTCAACTGTACCGAAATTAAAGACAAATTCCACGAAGAAATGAATGAAGAACGAAAAGGGTGTTTGCGTAGCGCCTAGGTGACGCTCATGGCGATTCGTCCTCTACGGCGCGTCCTCTGCATTCCTAGAAGCAAAAGGGGTGACACAAAAAGAGTGCTTGCACGGTGGTGGCGAAGGCGTGGTTAATTGCTGATCACGTGACGTCTGGTACAGTATATATTGGGAGGAGTGAGGCTTCTCGGGGATGCTTTACAAAGGAACGTAGAGATCCGTCAGCACGGACAAGTGACTGTACTAAATCTAGGTCGCGGAGACCAGATGTTTGTTAAGGCTGCTGCGGTAGACTTAATGAACTCATTACTAGGCGCGAGGGTCGTACCTAGTATCAGTTAGTTGTTGGGGGAAAACAACTTATCTTTTCGAAGGAACAGATAACCTGAGGGTTTTTAAAAATTCAGTTGTCTTCAACTATATTTTACAAAGTATAAACAATGCTCTCTGTCAGCATTATTTGTCTAATGACAGATTATTAGATGTATTAATGATTTTGGGAGTTTGTGTCTGTAAACAATTCAGATTTCATGTAATTTGTAATAAATCATTATTTATTATTATTACACGTGAGTTTGGTTGCTCGGGAAACCGAGATGGTGGCAGCGACAAAAACTACCATAGGGATTTTGGTATGTATGTGGATCCAGCTTCTACCAAAGAAATAATAACAACACATCAGGGTTTGAGGTGTGATGTTACATAAGATAATTTTCAGATTTTATTGCGGTTAGACCACTAAATATTTCACTTATTTGATAAATTATGAGGCACTGACCGTCGTCGAATTAATGACGGGTTCAATTCAATCTGCCTACTCGCCGAGAGAATTCACGTTTCTAATGTGGCTTTTTGAAAAAGAGTGGAAGTTCTCTAAAACCTCTGAAATTATTTAATTTTCCATTTTTCCGACAAATATTGGAAAATGGAAGTATTGTTCCAAGATTCCCTGCAGCGGACCCAAACTCAGAACGCACGTTTCAAAAACAGCCCTCCTCTCCGCTTTGCGCCTTCGCGACAGGAAAGTTGTCTTGCGCAGCGATAAGGAAAAGATCGGCAGGAAAAACCCGGGGTTGAGATCGACTCTACCCAAATGAGGAATGCGATCTTCAGTACCTGAATCCCTTGACCGCGGAGTTGAGCTAGGCACAAGCCTTCCGATCAAAGGGTACAAAGGCAGTGGTAGATTTGACACTTCTAACTGATCATAACCACCTAAAATAAAAACAGAACAATTTTGTTTTGTTTTTATTTTCGATTCCTGTTTGTGATAATACGTACAGATATTAAAAAAAATTATTTTCGACGGATTATAAAAGAACAGTTATCTAACAAATAAGCTCTGTCATAAATGTTTGAACAATTCCGAAAATATTGCTAATAAATCGTAACTATTAAAATCACTCAAAATTCGGGATTAATATCAATAATAATGAAACTGCCACCCCCAAATACTGCACGATATTTTATTGACATCCGTTGCCTGTGAACACAAATAATGTGAGACAAAGGATTCTGTAGCGATGGATTGATGCAATGTATTTGTTGTCGTCACACGAGGATGTAACGCGCACCAGGAGGACACGAACTGTTTGACTCCCCACTTGCATCTCACTGCCAAAAAGTAGTTTTGATGACGCGGCTATTACGTCGAAGATTCGTGTGATTTCCTTGAGTTTTGATTTATTATACGAGGAACATTATATATTATTACTGAATTACAAAGAAAGACACTGGTTCGTGGAATGTACTATCCTATCCTATTATATCCTTAAATCAACAGTAGATGAGTCTTATGATAAAGATTATTCGACGAAATACTAGGATTTATTTAGTCTGATGAGTCAAACCAGAGTAATAACTTAATCCGAATGAATAATATATTATTTATGTGGCTTCCGATAACAAGCAGATAAATGATTTTTTTCTGGAGTTACGGCCTTTTAAAATGCCGAAAGCGAACTTTTGTCCCAAGATACACACCATTGTTCCTTTTGGCTATATTTTCCCCTCTCCTTTTCCTCTACCTGTAAGAGATAATTACTTATTACTAATAAACATTTTGAAGAACTTATAGGAATCTTTGCAACGTATCTTCCTAATCTCCATACTTTTCACTNTTGTCACACGAGGATGTAACGCGTACCAAGAGGACACGAACTGTTTGACTCCCCACTTGCATCTCACTGCCAAAAAGTAGTTTTGATCACGCGGCTATTACGTCGAAGATTCGTGTGATTTCCTTGAGTTTTCATTTATTATACGAGGAACATTATATATTATTACTGAATTACAAAGAAAGACACTGGTTCGTGGAATGTACTATCCTATCCTTAAATCAACAATAGATGAGTCTTATGATAAAGATTATTCGACGAAATACTAGGATTTATTTAGTCTGATGAGTCAAACCAGAGTAATAACTTAATCCGAATGAATAATATATTATTTATGTGGCTTCCGATAACAAGCAGATAAATGATTTTTTTCTGGAGTTACGGCCTTTTAAAATGCCGAAAGCGAACTTTTGTCCCAAGATACACACCATTGTTCCTTTTGGCTATATTTTCCCCTCTCCTTTTCCTCTACCTGTAAGAGATAATTACTTATTACTAATAAACATTTTGAAGAACTTATAGGAATCTTTGCAACGTATCTTCCTAATCTCCATACTTTTCACTTTGTAACTGAATCAGTTCCTTATTACATTTGTTATGTCAATAATTAAAATTAAAAAAGCTAATTCACTTACATATTTCGTGGCTTTTATAAATTTCAAGCACATACGCAATTTCCACCCTCTCACTGAGGACCTTCTTGAAGTATCCGAAGAGTTTTAAAAAAATCACGAAGTTTCATATCAAAAATCGTCATTATTATTTATTTGATGAATTTCATTTAAGGTAATATTTATGAAATTTGTGTTGGTAAACCATAATTTGTAAACAAAAATGGTCCCTGGTTACCCCCCCTTTTATTACGGTCTTGATCCACCACTGCTATTAAGTGATCGTACACAATGCATTCAAGAATCGATACACACGAAAATCTGTGTCAAAATGTGCCCGAACTTTCCCCATTCTTGAAGTTCAGATCTCATTATTCTCTTTTGTAAAAACAACACTATGACTAAATCATATAATAAATTTGTATAATACTGTTCTGTTTTTCATGTCTGTACCGTGCAAATATCGATTCTCAGAAGCTATCCCTAAGTTCATTGTCATGAAAATCCTTTTTTTCCGCCAACGGGGTAAAGATCCGCAACGTGGATCGACCTGACGATCAACATAGTGGTCGAAACGTTGTGTCATACGTTAGTTGACAAACTGAAGCGACCACTATTAAAAAAATATTTGTGTCTAAAATTACGAGCCATTATTTTCTAGTTGTTCATTTTGTTCAACTAAAACATTAAGAAGACTTTCCAAATTCTGACAAAAAAAAATTTACATCTCAATGAACACACCAAGGGTCAGTTGAGGGAGCTTGTATGTGCCCCCTCACCCGCCCCCTTTACCACATCCCTGCACGAGGACGATTGTGTTGGTGTCGAACTCGCGGAAAAACTCGAGATGGCTTCTTGACTTCCACGGAAATACGGAGTTCACCACCCAGAAATCCACAGGCAATATTCATTTGCCGAAGGTAACTGTCACTGATATTCTACTCGGAATGTCGTACAACTCGGATTCAGCACTGGTGGGTCTAAGGGGGCTTTAGACCCACCCCCCTCAAATGGAACCTGAACTCTCACAAGATAAAATTGAAGTTGATAAATGGCATACTTTGTAAAAGTGTTACCAGACTAACAATTGTTATTAGTTAGAATTGTTATTGTTATTAATAATGCCAGAAGAATAAAATTAATAATGCCGTATTAATAACACTAATAATACCGTATTAATAAAACTAATAAAACTATGTTAATATCTTAAATGAATAATTGTTATTAATAATACCACATTGTTAATTATTTATTTGATGAATTTCATTTAAGGTAATATTTATGAAATTTGTGTTGGTAAACCATAATTTTTAAACAAAAATGGTCCCTGGTTACCCCCCCTTTTATTACGGTCTTGATCCACCACTGCTATTAAGTGATCGTACACAATGCATTCAAGAATCGATACACACGAAAATACCTCGAAGTAGGAAGCAGTAGCAGACGTAAGCGCTATCTCTTACAGCGAATATGGAGAAACCAGGAGGACCATGCATTGCTTATACAGACCGGCAAAGTCACGAGGAACTTGGCCTTCGTTTATTACATTGCATGTACAGCGTGCAAGCTCTTATTTACAAATTACTACTAATTTTCCGCAATACGGGGAAATCAACTTTATTCATAATTTCATTGACCTAAATGGCTATGCAGTTTTAATGTACCTTTTGCCTCCTTGTTACTACGTCATGATATAAAAACTATTATTAAATTTACACAATGATTGATCAATTTTTCTCACCCAACTGCATTTTGATTTTTGAAATTTTGAATTAAGATACGCAGAAACTTTCAGAATTTCTGGAACTCAAAATTCATTGAGATTAAGAAACTCCGTTTTGTCCAATTTTGTTAGTTTACATCTACTGTGCGGCGGGCATTTCAAACAACAAGTATTGTTTTCACCATCCGGACAGCCAAGTATTAAAGACTCCGACGGAGGAAGTCTTTTTTTCTACGGACACCACAATATATAATTGTTTGATTTCGCAAGCCCTTCTTGGGAACAAAAAGAGCTCCTAGGGGTCGCCAGATTACTTGGTTCATTTTCTAGGAACAAGCTTTGCAATTAGGATGTCCTCCATTATTCTATTCCTCCCTGGAGGGAGGACACCAGAAGCACTGCACTAAAGACCTCACAGACACGCACGTCCAATAGAAAGACAGGAGAATACCATAGAAGCTGCTCATGGGACAATATCTCTGGCAATATGGGGCGAAATCAGTAAAACCTCTTTAGACCGTCATTATGATTCGGAATGCTCTACAATCCGACATCTTCAGCAAAGAAATAATATTTGATGTTTAAACTAATTTTGATGTCTCGTCCTTCACGTTTACCTCATTTCTTGACCGTTACCTTCATGATTTAAACAATCTACAAAATAAAATTGTATAAGTTTTAATGAAAATGGTAATTATATGAATATAATAAAAATTATGTACATATCTTTATCGTCCGTTCATTGTGAAACCCCGTTCTCAGAAGAAAAACCTGTGTAGTACCGAAAAATCCGGATTAAAGATGTTCTGCTATATCTTGTTTTGTATGTGTTGGGTCAATCAAACCTTCCACGACACTCATCAAAATAACGTATCGTAATTTAATATTTTGTAGGTCCTCTTCACATCATCTGGTATTATCTGTACGAATACAGTCACAACACATTCTAAATATAATAAAACTAAGATAAAATCCAAAAGAGGAGAAATTTGTATTCGCATTTAAATCAATGTTCCAAATGAAATATCAAAAATTCCCACCTATCCGAATCGTGCTAAATATTTTAGCTCAATCAGAATTTTTCAAAGCATGTATCAAATAAATTCTTTCATTTGAAGTACAAATAATTCAAGTAAATATAGGCTTTCAACTAAACAAAGATTTCTTTGTCATTCATAGTATTTTTTATATCTTGCGTTCTATTGATAACTGAGGGAACTATTTATATTCTTCGAAGGTTTTCCGCACAGACATGAGCGTGGGAAGAGAAGTAGCTGACCCTGTAAAAGCTCTGGGTTTAAAATGGTTTCAAGATCTTGTTGCTGAGAAGTAGTTCTCAGAGTTGGGATTAATTCACAACTTATATCTTTAACACATTTTTCGAAAAGTATTTGTTAGGTGAACTTTACAAACTACCTTTTTCAACTAAATCAGTTGTCGTCGAAATATCTCATGAAACTTTCTAGAAAGAAATAGTCGTTAAGTTAAACAGCTAATAGCTGCAGTTTTCGATTTAAACGTTAGAGCAGGTTAATCCCATTTTTATACATAAAGCTTCGGACTTTGTGGTATATACCATATATACCAAGTTCCGGAAATTTAATGTAGTTCAATAACTTTTTGAAAATCTTTATGGTTTTAGAACACAAAGAATTTTTGTGTATTCCCCATTAGACTCCTCGTGGAAAGCATTAGGTATTGGCATTCTCTTTCTAAATATTAACTCATTGTATTTAATATTAATAAGCCATGCATCTTCACCAAAGCAATTTTCTGTGTTATCGTCAACTTCTGCATCAACAGACATTGATTCATGTCACGGTCACCATCCACTGGCTCTTTTCAATATTTGCATTTGCTCTGGGCTCTAAGCCAAGAATATCTCTGTCCTTATGCAATCAGCCTTGGACGTTTCCACTTCATCGCTCGGAGATACGGCTGCTTTAAGTATTGTATATCTGTCATAAGCGGAAGAATTTCTGTAACTATTCAAGCTTTGTTGAAGTAGTTACAGCAAAGATAAGAATCTTCGTTGCTTTAACCAGATGGACGATTCAAGTTAAACCTTCTCATACTACTTGAGTTTTGGGTTAATCTTTTCCTTNGCTCGGAGATACGGCTGCTTTAAGTATTGTATATCTGTCATAAGCGGAAGAATTTCTGTAACTATTCAAGCTTTGTTGAAGTAGTTACTGCAAAGATAAGAATCTTCGTTGCTTTAACCAGATGGACGATTCAAGTTAAACCTTCTCATACTACTTGAGTTTTGGGTTAATCTTTTCCTTCACAAATTGAACCTAGGACCAATAATTAGTATTCGTATCAAACTGATTACCTTGCTAAATAATTGTTATAACTATCGAAAATAAAATGTATGAAATGTTATTTAGATACTATAACAAGTAGCTAAATTTATTTATTTTCTTTCTAGAAGAGTTTAATGTCATGATTTTGCTTTGAGACGCAGAAACGTTAAATCCTCCACTGCCTTAGGAATTGTTCTTTTGTTCGCTACCGGAGAGAAAATTAATTTTCCTCCACGTGGTAATACACAATTTTTAATTTTTATTTTGACACACAAATTATCATAATCAACAAACAAATAATACGAGTGATGTAACTGGTCTATTGTTGCCTTTTATTTATTTGATTGTACAACTTATTTTATTGGAACTATTAATATTTAATAGTATTTATAGGTTCATTTCAATTTACATTGATAGCATAATGAAATAAGTATGAAAATCTGTAAATCCGCGGTTAGAAGCTTCTTAATGTGCTATTGTTTGTATAATGTGAAAGAATTTACAGATTTTAATAAATGAAGTTAATGAGAGTATCAATTTCCTAATAAATATTGTTTTCCACATGACTTCGGATGTTGTAAGTGATGTTAATATCTCTTATTCTTTATCATGCCATTGTTATTGTAATCTAGATATTGATTAAATTCCTTTTTCATGCATGTTGATTTTGCTCCCTTTGTTTACTAATAGTTTATTTCTAACTGTACGCAACCTTGGCACGGTTTTGTACATTTTCTCTGTAACCCCATCCCGGCTCGAGTTTTACTCCGGGTAGTGGCCGATTTTCCTTGGACGGGAATGACATTAATACTTTTGTTTTGTTAATCTCGAATTTTTACTGCACTAATATCTGCAATTTATTTTGAATAATAAATGGATACTAGTAGGTATTTATTAAATAATTTCTTTTGTAAATATTAAATCCACCACTGCCCATGGGCCCTCGATCGGAATTGATAGGATGGTCCCTTGCTTGTCTCCGGAGAGTAACTTAGTTTATTGCCCCCCACGTGGTCATATGCAGTTTGCAACTGATTTTTTGACAATAAAGTTTATCAGTCTTCGACTCAGATACAAAACAGTCACAAAACACAATCACAATCACAGTTTTCACAATCACAATCATGAAAACTGGCATGTTGACATTCAAAGATCTTTTTCTGCTGCTAACCAATGGAACTCCCTTCCCGCTCTACTAACTTAATAAGAAAAAGGAATTGTCAAATTACTACCACCGAGTTCGAATGAGAAGATTCTATTACATTTTTAATCATTAATGGAATTGATCTTTCTGATTTAAACTACTTGTGCAGGTGTTCAAAGTTGTGGGAAAGCTATAAGTGACAGCTCTGGCTGGACACGGGAGGATTGCAATGTGACTTTGGACATCGGAAACTATCAGAAATTATCGACAGTTCGCTATTAACTATCGATGGTGGTCGATAGTCTAAACAATAGTGTTTTGATTATTTTTCCGCCTCTACCAAATACTATACTCATAAAAAGTGTTAAGAACTATTTGCAATAATCATAAAAACTAGTGACAAGTTGAAATGTTTCTACTTCTTTCACATTTGTTTTCTCCGGAGCAAAGTAGTCTCCGAAAAAGTATTCCATCAACATATAGCTCAAAGTAATTTATTTCAATTTCAATTTGACAAAATTAAAAATTACACATCAATGCTCTCATCTCTTTGAACTTCATGTATCGGGAAAGTTAGAAGGCCGTGGCATTAGTTTTCGCACCCTCGTGTCGAAAGACGAAATACGTGGTTCGGTTGATGTAGTGCGGCGTTGTGACGTTTCACTACAGTAATCTCGAGTAGCCTGACTTCATTTTACTTTTTATGAAATATCTCATTTTAGATCCCGTGACTTATGATTAATAAATTTATTCTCAAAGAAGCAGTACAAATTGCGTATGACCACGTGGAGGACAATAAACTAATTTTCTCTTCGGAAGCAAGCAAGGGACCATCTCATCATTTCCTATCAAGGGCCCTAAGGCAAAGGCGGATTCAAAATTTCAGCAAAAATTCTTAGATAAGATAAAACATTAGCTACGAGTTATAATACTAATAGAATGGCAATATGTTTGTAATTTAACGCAAAAAAATTACATGTGCAAATTATTACCGAATTATAGATTATTCTGAGTAACGTGTTTAAAAATCATAAGAATTGAAACAATACTAAATTCACGATTTATTGTTACAATAAACGCGCCCCTAGACAAAAACCTAGAGAACCTGTATAAGAAATCCGCCTCTACCCGAAGGAAAAACAGAGCAAAACCCGGACCGGGATGGGGCTACAGAATTAATGTACATAAACGTGCCAATGTTGAGTACACATAAAACTAAATTAATATGAGCCATAAGACAACACAATCATGCAAGAAAATAGTTTTTGAAATTGTTATAAGTTATTTTAGAAGTACTACAGCAACGTCATGAAAAAGTACAAGGCGGATTTAACTTTTATTAAAATCAATAAATTCTTTTACATTGTAGAAGCACTGGTACATGAGGTAGTCTTTAACCGTGGATTTGAAGAAATTCAATTTCATAATATACTTTATATTTTTGGGCAGGGAATTATATAGAACGATTCCCGAATGATATGGTCCTCTTTGGCAAAGAGTGGTTGACACTCAAGGACGATGAATATTATGACTAAGGCGAGTATTGTGTTCGTGAACGAGAATGTTTCGTATGAAGCAAGGGTGGCACTTCAGTAATTCGGTCGTAACAAACACGACCGTTTTATAAATATAAATGCAGGGAAGTGTTAAGATATTTAATTCCCTGAATAAAGGGTTACAAGAGTTTTGGGGGTGTGATTTACAAATTATCAGATTATCGTACGGTTTTCATACTTTCAGAATACCAGTGAACAATTTCAAAAAGTTTTAAGAAATTCTTACATTTGCTTATATAATTCTTTTCTACTTAAAGTTGGAAATTTGTGAAATCCCGTATGAGACAATGTTAAATTAAAGTTGCAATAACTCGCAATATACAACTATAAATGCAGTATAGAATTCGCAGTATATAACTATAAATGGAATAAATTTTGTGCATATTAATTACATAGCTTATTTATGTATTTAATACCATGATAAAAGCACCCTTATCTCATGGCCCCATCCAGTGATGATTTCGGGGTGAAGTACTGCAAAATATTTAAGTGGTCCGATTTTTAGTAGCATTTAAACAATTTTGTGCCTCTCGAAAAATCTTAAAATTCCTACGGAAACTAATACCATTGGTTCACATTTTTCGGAATCATTAGTAGCAGCAATCCGATGTTGATTTTACAGAAGTTAAAGAATTGACTGTAAGTCACCCCTTCCATACAACCAGTGGCGGACCTAAGCCGTAATCAAGGGGTGGGGGGTTCTAACTGGAAAGCATTTTTGTTTAAAAATTATGGTTTCACAACACAAATTTTATAAATATTACCTTTACATAAAATGAATCAAATAAATAATTAACAATCTGGTATTATTAATAATAATAACAATTATATTATTAATAACAATTATAAATAATAATAATTAATAATGTGTTAACACTTTTACAAAGTATGCCATTTATTAACTTCAATTTTATATGTTAAGAGCTCAGGTCCAAGGGGGGGGGGGCTATAGCCCCCTTAGCCCCCTCCCATAGATCCGCCACTGCATACAACATAAAACAGACTTCGAGAAAAAATTACTCAGAATATACAGTGCACGTAAAAGGTTAACGTATTTCAAAGTCAAACTACATTTTTTTTTAAATTTATTGAGACTGACTTCTTGTCTGTGTAGTTGGCAAAACTAGGAGCTATATACATTTCAAACTCTCTTTGCAATTCAGCTCTGGACGCACTGGGCGTTGTCCGTCCCCGTCAGCGAGGAAGCGTTGAGTATCTCCTATTGCATACGTAAAGTTTCTCTTATTCCCCCAATTTTATGAACAGACCATTCAAACACTCTGAATGCTTTTTCCGTCGCAATGTAGCATTCTTTATCTCACGTGCCTATTACACAGTGTTGCTAAATTCTTTAATGAAACATGCTACAATCACCCACAAATTTTTGTCTAGAATTCCTTTACAAATGGATTGTCTAAATTAATGCGACTCGCGTAAAATTAGTCCTTGGGAGGTGACCCATCGTTGTTACTGTTATTATTATTATTATTATTATTATTGGGTCTTTAGAGCTCGCCAATAACAATAATTAGAGCTGTCCTGTTGTGACGTAGTGCTACTTCGACTCCAGTGTTAAGTGAAAAAAACTGTAATTTCAATGTTAACATGTAGGTTGCCTCAGTTGAAAATACTTTCCTCATCAAGAAGTGATTGCTTAACCTAAAATGATCTATTTTGAAAAGTGAACGGGACGCTTCTGTACCCTTCGGGTGAAGCATGTTAATTGTTTTGAAAGTGAAAGTGTTTCTTCGCTCGCCTGAGCGTCGGTAAATCTATGTTTGTAAACAAGGGGGATGCGTTGCTGGCCTGAGCGTCTATGAACAAAGGGCGCATGGGCAGATCACGTGACTGTTTGTCACTATATAAGAGGATGCTTCATGATGCCTCGGGGTCTCACATAGTAGAGTGGTGAGACCAGGTGTATNCCAGGCGTATGCCAAAAATTCCGATCCAGGGTGATCGCAGAGAAGCCTGAGGGTTTCTGAGAAACCATGTTGTTGGTTTTGTAGAGTCGCTGAGGTGACTTGAGTTAATTGCTTTATTGAAAGCATTGATATCTTGTGTGATATTTATTTCAATATCATTATTTGTAGAGTCGCTGAGGTGACTTGAGTTAACTGCTTTATCGAAAGCATAAATATCTTGTGTGATATTTATTTCACTATTTAATTAGTATTTGTAGAGTCGCTGAGGTGACTTGAGTTAACTGCTATATTGAAAGCATTAGTATTTTGTATGATATTTGAAGTTTAATTCATAATCAAAGTGATATTAGTATATTATTGGATATTTGTTTCCATTTCATCACTTCACTTGATTTTTGTTTGAATTTCAATTGAACTTTGTTCTACAGAACAAGCAACCTTTTTATTCAATTAAATTTTATTATTTTTGTTTAATTGCGTGTTTGGTTTTCCCCGTGGACACGGGGTGGTGGCAGCGGTACCTTTACCTGCAACTTAGCGAATGTAAGTCGCTGCGGTGCGTTTCGGTGGTTACAATTTGGTTACACCTGTGTCAAATTATTTCTCCGCGTTTCGTAATTTCTTGAATTGGTGGCAACTCTTGAATCGTTTTGTGGAATAGTTAGGCTGACATAAATAATAATAATAATAATAA
Organism: Laupala kohalensis; assembly: GCA_002313205.1. NCBI lineage: Eukaryota > Metazoa > Arthropoda > Insecta > Orthoptera > Trigonidiidae > Laupala > Laupala kohalensis. Next base: position 18,441 of record NNCF01127132.1, on the reverse strand, counting down.
ATAAATTTTGTTGCTTTTATTTTCATAATATTATTAATAATAATAAAAGCAACAAAATTTCTTAATTATGAAGTTCCTGAATAGAGATCAACAACTGTCCAAAATACATCTTAAAAAATGAAGTTGAATCTGACCCACGGGTTATGTTGAAGATGTAAAAAGTTATATGAGCCAACACATCATACCATAGGAAAGTGTCAAGTTATATAACACAGTGTAAATACAAATTTAGACAGGATCAAGTTGGAAAAATAGTACACCAGGAATGAGAACAGGAATACAAACCAAAGGAACACGAAGTAAACTACTACCAATTTGAACTTCCAATACCCTAGAGAATGAAAATTATGTCATGTATTAGGACAGAGACATAATAACACACCATCAGAGCACACCAGAACGGATAAAGGAGTAAAGAAAAGAGAGAAAGAAGAACTCCTTATAGACACGGTATTTACAAACAACAATAATTTGGAACGATCATCCATATACTAATATCATTGAATTTCTATACACAATGCTAAGATACAAACTCAATGCTAATATATAAATGCGTAACGCGAAAGCGTGTCAGTATGTTTGTTACTTAATCACGATTAAACCACTGAACCGATCGTGATGAAATTTTGGCAAGGATATAGGTAAGATGTCCAGGATGAACATATGCTAACTTTTATTTTGAAAATGCCTGAAAAGAAAGGTAGTAAATGTCGATGAAATCGGGAAAAAAGAGGTATATTCGCTTACAGTTAGAAATAAACAGTTAGAAATAGGTGATAACTATGAATGGCAATATTGTTCGCCTCAAAGAGTTCTACAAAACAGTCCGCGACAACATATGTCTATCTACAAAGGTTTACCTACATTATTGAAAAGACATTATTAAAATACGTAAATTTAAGAGCATCATTTACGAAGAAAAAAATATATCATCAACAAATGTAATATTTTTTGTTTGATGCATTTAACAAAGACTAAAAACATCCTTAAATCGTAAAATTTAGACGCATGGTATATATTTTAAAGGCGTTTTATTGAAACGGTGCAACCGTAATGGCGCTGTTGTGTCTTGCCTCGGAAGCGAAAATTCGACCTGCGAGTGGGTTCGTTGGTCTATAAAGTAAAAAAAGTATCCGGGCAACGCCGAGTAATCAGCTGGTTTTAAAATAAAATTACGAAATATATCGACCTTTCCTTTGAATTTAAGGACATGTGGAAGTATTACAGAGAACGATTCCAATAGTATTGCCATGCTTGAAATGTGAAGAGGTTACTACTCTATAGATTCCATGCAGATCAACTTTCACTTTCTGTTGTAAACTAACATTATTCATACTTTCAATCTCGTCAGAGATTTCACTTTCGGTTCGAGTATGAAGATCTGATTTACTGGGTTCTTAGAGCGTTTGTGGAAAATACTTCAATTTTCTATCGGATTGAACATGCTTTTTACCTACTACATGTTTCACCCGATCACTCTACTAAACATCACTATATTAATCTTGAGAAATTAAATGAATGACTATATGAATATTTATTTCAAGATAGTTATAAAATACAATTGTAACCTTTACATAACCTCAACATGCAGTTTAAAGAAATTAAGTTCACAAAGTTAACATGGAAAATGGTACAGGAGACTGCTGCACAAACATTTTCTTTGCTGTTGCGGTATAACTTTGATGTGAGTGCGCTATTGTGTGTAAATTAATACGCTACATATATTATACCTAATTTCTAAAAGCAAAATGATAGACTCCACCAACTTAAAAAAATAAAATTGAAAATATGAAATTGAAGAAACTCACTAATATAAAATCATTTACTAAAGACTATGACAATACTCTCATAATTTACCAGCACAACTAAACCCTTTACTAACAGAAATTATGGATGTCTAAATACCACAAACCAAATATTTAAATACATACAACTTGCATTAACTACACTATTACTCTCAGAGGAATATCTACTGATTGATTACTAAGCAACCATTTTTTTAACTAACAAAATAGTTATGCCGAATTCTAGTTAGTTATACATTAAATAATTTTTGCTAACTATATTCCTTACTCAACTGATGTCATACCATAACGAAACCCAGCTCAAATCCTATTTCCAACTATTCTTCTACGATATAGAAAAATAAATCTTTGAAACATACCTCATTTGTGGCATGGTTAATGAAGGGATCTTCACAAAACGTTGGCATTTAGACAGATATACATCGAACTATAACATTTTATAGTTCCAACTGTACTTTATACTATCCATTTTTATGCCATTTTTCTTTGTTTTGTTTGACAATATGTGTAGAAAGGACACTTACTGAAGCGTTACTGTTTTTTGCAAGAGTGAACTGCAAGTGTGTACTTCTCTAGTGTTCGACATCTTAAACTTAAACTATTTCTAATTTAGTCTTATTTAATTTAATTTATGAAATATGACCCTACAATTTCGTTTCTTTCCTTCGTCGAGTTCTCTGTTACCTTCGTAATTTTTTAATTCCATAAATTATCTAGATTCCCTAAAAATACCACATTTTTCCCGACTCACTTTTTGCATCAATAGTTCACACTATTGAAAATGAATGAGCCAGCAGTAGACACGAGTTTCTGGAACTCAAAGCTCTCAAAGGCGTTACATATTCGTAATGTCTGTTTATTTCACGATAAATGAGTTTTTCACAATATTTTAGAGAAAAATCTTGCATATCATTACAAATCATATTATTAACGTCTACCATTGCATTGAATATTTATTTATCTTACGATCTTTTTTTTTTTTTTTTGTAGATTTTGTATTTCAAATATTAAAATTATTACAAATTATTACACATCGTTATATTATTATTACATCTTTCACATCAGTACTAATTACTGACTTATTTTTATCATTTATTCATATTTATTTATTATTTGTTTCTTATCCATTGGTTACTCGCAAAAAAGTTTGACAATAAAATCTCAAACGAATATTTTTGTAAATCTTCAGTGACTGGATTTGAAAATTCAAATCTAGTATTCAGAGAATAGTTTCATTAGCGCAGATATTTCTTCTATATTTTGATTTGTACTAGATTTTTTTAAAATTTTGTATCAAGTGACGACTACTGAAAGCGTGGAAAATTGTGCTCTAGTTGTCAAAATCCTCTCATATCCTAATAGAGACAAAAATCTAGAAAAGCCGCAATTTATCAGAAATATTAAGACCCCAAACATGAAGATAAAATAAGTAATTTCATGCTTGATACTAATATTTTAACGAAAAATCAGAATTTAAACTAACCTCTCTTACGGGCAACACTTATTAGTGTCACTCTCGTGAGATCTCTGATTCAACGATTTCTCTCATTGTTTCATTCCCATCATAAACTGCATAGAAGCACATTTTCAGATTGAGAAGGCACTGAATGTTGCGTCAAAGTTAGTACCGTTCCGAAAAAGTACCCTGAAATTTGGATCTAAGTGTCAAGCACTGATGCATTTGCTCTAGTTGAGTCAAGGCCGTGTTTCTCTTGTTTGCCATTTGCTGGAATATAGTCCAAAGATCGCCTCTATAAAAATCTTCATCGAATTTTGATACAACTCAAACACTAGATTGTATAAAACGAAGTCCACCGCCGAATCGGTCTGCTTGGGCACAATTTTCTCTGTAACTACAAAACAGATTTTATTTTAGTTTTAAGGGTTTTAAAAGCAAGGTTCGCAATTTGGGCACACTTTCTGGAATTTAACGACCTATGACGATGAAGTCGCAAAACATTAATCGTCAGAAAGGTATTTTCGTACGTGCGGCGTAAATGGTTGGAGGTAACGTAAAAACTATTTAAGGCAATAGGTTCACCTCAAATAGTTCTTCAAAGAAGTCGACGACAGCGAATTTACATCTTCGAAGATTAACTCAAATTATCAAAGCAATATTACATATTCACATGATAAAGTTCTTCAACTGAACTGAACAATTTAGGAAGAACAAAATAAATCCTTACGTTCTCTGTTTTGTACAGTTAATGAAGATTCGAACCGTCTGTCATACGTAATAATTGGATGAAATGTGTAAATTTTTAAACTAACGTGCAAAGAAGGGGCATGTTGATTGCAAGAGTACAAAACTCAATAACACTCTAATAAAATTGCCGATTTGGTATGGAAATAAAGGTCAGTCAAATTAGCATCATGGTGGAAACATACTGGAAATCTGAAAGTTGTTTAGTCACTCGAACTAAAAGTTTGTTTGAATACTTTGAATTCTCAAAGAATTTTTATACTCCTTTTGTGATTGCCTAAAGTGTAAACATTATTTTTGTAGAGATACCACAGAAGAAAAATTGTCAAGAAAACTACAATAAATAAACATTTATAAAAATATTTTTTTTGCTATTTTCACTGAAGTTCATATGTTCGTTTTTAAGTTTTGTAAGTACATTTGTGTCGTCGAACAATTCATATATAGTTCATACAAATGGTAAAAATAGTGATAATTCGAGAAACTACATTTTTCCCAATTTTGCCGTTTTAAAATCGGAAATTGGGAAAATCCTTTTTAAGTGAACCTACACAAAGTAAAAGCAATGTTCTGTCAACTTTTCAAGTTCCTATTTCTAATAGTTTTTGTGTCGATAAATCAGTCACTTAGGACAACGCCGCTTATCTGAGATTGAAAATAAAATTTGTTAATATTCTGTAGATATTATTACAAGCAGCTAACTATTTTAGGAAAGCTCACGTCATGATTTTGCTTTGGATGTTAAATGAGCCACTGCTTTGGGTTCTTGAATCGGAATTGATGGAATTGTCCCTTTCTTGCTCCTGGAAAGTAAATTAGTTCATTGTCCTCCACGCGGTCTTTCGCAGTTTATAACAACATTTTTCAAAACATATCATCTATATTTATAAACTCTAATTATAACTTCTTCGCGGAAACATTAGTGCGCGAACAAATAATCCTTCCTTCTTCGACGTAATGGTGAGTGTTTCGTGACTCTCTCATCTGTCGCATTCGAATGTGGGAGAAAGGCGGTGAACTACTGGTTGATGGTGACGGAGTGGTGAGGTGGTGGAAGAAGAATGCTGACGTCACCAGTTGGACGCTCTCGTCACTTACTGCGTGCGAAGCAGAAAGCGTGAAGACGTTGCAACGTCATCAGAGTGGCTTTAAGGTAACAGGTAACAAACATTAACTATATAGTAGGGAAAATAAACATGCACAGTTTTTTTGTCATTTTGTCATCGAGTGTAATTTTATCTTCATTGTTCCTAGAATTACGTTTTGGTGAGGAATATTTTCAAAAATTCTCATATACGTATTTCAGTACGTAGATATTGAACAATAAATGAAACGAAGTGTAAAAATAATTTTTCTCACATCTTTCGTGTATGTTTGCTGCTATGACAATCATTCCAGAGCAGATACTTGACAGAAGAATATTGTTCTTTCAATTTGTTTGCGCGTTCTATTCTACTAGAACTCATCATTATCCCATCCGAAATATTTGTAAAATTCGTGAAATTTTCTTTTAGTTGTTATGAAAGATATCAAAGAAAATATCATTTAACGCTCAAGAGAACGTTATCAGTTGTGTCTCTCCATGACTCCGCGTAAAACCTGCAATGTGCATTGTGCAGTCAATATCGGGCTTTTTTTTATTTTTGGAAGTTTGCAACTCAAAAACCAAAAGGAAAAACTGAACTTTTCTATTTTGATGTTCACTTAAGAGGTAATGCAAGTGTACCGAAAACTAAAAAATCTGAGTCATCAAGGTAAAACTATTGGCGTGGAATGACTTACATTCGTTTGATGAATTAACATATTTATATCTACTGGCCTTTTTATTTCACATAATTAGAAGAATAAGAATTATAAACAGCTAGTAACTCATGATATGGTGAGGGTTTTTAGAGGGCTCAAAACACGAATAAATATTCCTTCAATAATTACGTATCGCTATCCTTACTCCCCACCCCCTTTCGGGAAGTTGTTTTCCCCTAAATGTGGGAACGAATTGTAATATACTGTCTTAATTGTTCTTTCCTTATTGCTCCGTGCGGTCGAGTATATGAATGCAGTGATAAACTTAAATATTAAAACNTTTACTGTCTCTTATACACATCTAGATGTGTATAAGAGACAGCTGTTACGCAGTTTAGCAATATCACAACCCCCCCCCCAAGTTGAGTTACAAAATTTATTGAGGCCTGACTGAGGTGAAGCACCAAAGAGCATCTGGAGGGTAATAATGAATTAACATACAACCACCAGCGAGCTTTCTGGGGCCATGTCCCAAATCCGTGTCTAGCGGAAAATCCCCAACGAGCATGTAACATGTTACAGCATCAAGATCCCCAGTAAACTTTGGTTTCTGCCAAATTGGTTTTTCCAAAAACATAAATATTTTTTGTTTTATTGCACTTGAAATATTTTGTTGATTGCAAAAGATTTCTTGATTAAAGATTTAAAAAGTGAGAAAAATATGGCACTCGAATCTCGTGAGCTAGGTACTATTAGTAAAAATATTATACATAAAAAGGAAACGTGTCCGAGTCTGATCATTTGGTTCTATGATAGACATAATCTGTTAATTGATTCTGAAAACTGCAAAATATTTGAGTCCACGGAGAAAAAAAAAACCCCTCTTCCTTCGCAAAATAAGGTACCTGAAACAATGTTTTCGATGTATCAATATCTCATGATCATGAATCACTAGTGGCGGATCTAGGAAGGGGGGGGGGCTAAGGGGGTTAGAACCCCCCTCCCATTGGACCTGAACTCTCAACTGATAAAGGCATACTTTGCCACCTTAAACAATTAAAAAATTTGGTTAGTTTAATATTGCTAATTGTTGATTATCTATTTTATGAGTTGATGTATTTTATTTAAAAGATAATATTTATAAAATTCGTGTTGTAAAACTATAATTTCAAACAGGAATGCGCTCCCCCTTGACTACGGCCTAGATCCTCCACTGTGAATCACGGTGTTATTGGCTAGGATTCGTTATCTTCACTGCTTGTTTGGTTAACTTAAAAGAAAACAAAGTTTAGGGATGTGTCCGCTGTGCGTTCACATCTTTTGATGGATATTTATCAAACTTGGCGATATAGTGTGAAAATGTGTGGAGAGACTTCAACTGTTACAAGTGACTCTGGAACAGAATCTCTAGAGTTTTTCATGAAATCCCTAAAAACACTTTTACACGCGAACGAAAGGAGCAAGGTCACGAGCAAATGACACGGAAAATACCATGTGCACAGTTCTGATGAATATAATATGCATGCTATAAACACGGATGGACAAGAACAAATTTATAGGATAACATTCACCTTGATTTACACCCAAATCTAACATTGTGTGAAGGAAAATCTGAATAATAAAATTTATTTTTTATCAGCCAAAAAATGTCGGATAAATTGACAATTGTGTACTCAGTAATAAATTATAGATTTCTTGGTGAATAGTAGTAAAATGTATGACTATAGGAAAGCTCGTCCATCTAGCCAAAACTGTTAATATTTGTACGTCTACGAGCGAAAGTTGCTTTTATATGGATTTATTTTTAATACACAGCTTGAGACTTTCGTTTCGCTCTGGAGAAAAGAGAAAACTATGGGTGAACTCTTGGTATCGCTGCCTGCAAATATTCGTTTGCTTATCAGCGATTGGTGTGTCGGGCATGAATTAAAAGCATATGCACTACTCTAAATAGTCAATTTGACTTACAGAGAAGTTATATAATAATTATCAGAGTAAAAATTAGAAGATTTAAAACGAAATTAGATTTAAAATTTTGAAATTTCACCGAGACGCAATTGTAACCGAAAGTTTTCCCTTTGTCTCCCATTTATTTATTTTTTCTTCAAATCAAACATTACAATCTCATTTGAACAATGAATGTATTGTACAATTACAAATATTTTAAATAGTGAAGTAAATTATATGAATTTACCGTATAAAAAATAACGAACAACAATAACAACAATATTAGTAAATAACACAAAATAGTTTCGCTCTAGGCGGCTTCGCAGTGTCTGGGCCAGCTGATAGTTTTGTTGGTGTAATAGTGGGGATTATTGGAGATTTACATTTCTTTTTTCGAATTTTTAATTACTTGTTTTAAGAGTTCGCACGTATCCCCTTACGAGGTCGCATTTACTCTTATCCAGGGAGGGCGCACCGACGCGCGGGTCGATGGGTTGGCGGGTCAGTCCTACCCTGTCTGAAAGAAAAATTGTTCGTAGAAGTAAAAATAACTTGAGCATAGCCGCAGGTACTTAGCTACTTAAATTCGAAGATTTTACGGAATATGCTTTGAAATTTTGCAGTCTACCATTACAATACATTCTCTATATTAGTACAGGGAGAGCTCTTCACAGGAATATATTGTACTTATGTCTCCTCTTCTTGTGTTTGTTATCTCGTCAAACATACGAAGTTTAGTCACGCTGATCACATGTCGTTTGTTACACATATTCCTTCCTCTCATGGCGGAAGTTGATCTCACCGGATGAGCGAGCCTTGCCGGATATCATAGTCAGTGACGAAATCACGGATCTTCATGAAGGCAACATAAAGCGATAAGTGTATATGTTCAGTAGTTAGAACCCAATCTGATTATTATAAAAAGAAAATGATTGAACAGTTGACCAACTTGCTCAAGTATGTTCAATATTAATAATCAGTTGTGTTCCCGCGACTTAAAGCGTGTCGGGTTTTGAATTTTGTGAGTAAATAAACGTTTTTGAATCACTATTGACGAGTATAGAAAATCTTTCGGTACTCATCTTTCGGTACCGAAGTTTCGGTATAAAAAAGTGTAAAGCGTTTCTTTCAACCATTCGCATTGTTTAAACATGTTTGTCCGGGACGTACCGCGTCATAACTACTAACGTTTCGGCCATCTTGCCGTGGCCTTCTTCAGGACAATGTCAGACGTCGTACAGACAGAAGTCGCTGTCGTACTCAGCGGCAGAGAAATGATGTATTCTTTGGATGAATTTCTCGAAGGTAATATGACTGACAGTTCATTTGATAAAATATTTCTATTTACGTTTTTTATAATCTGCAGTTCATTAAAACTATTAATTGTCTTACACATTTGGTGAAGTACATCGAAAACAGTCGATTATGTTCTTTGATTAAATAAAATATAATTAAAATTAAACAAACTCACGACGCACATGTTATGTCACTATACAATGTGTTATTGAAGAGGTGAAGAAACACCAGAGCAAATTTTATGGAATTGCTTTTTTTATGAACGTCCGAGATGGATGAAGACATTATACGAACAATAGACACGCTAGACATGACAAACCTGACAAATTTTCTAAACACAAAGAAGAAATTTGACATATTTGGCCAGTATAATATGGAAATTGGGACGATAAGATCGATATTACGATATACGGAAGAAACGAGATACTACTGCTAACTACATCGAACTAGACACCATAATGTAAAATTAAAAAAGGACATTGTAATTATTTATATTTCAAACAAGGTATTCCAATATCCTACTTACTGTGAAAATAACAAATTTATAAAAAAAAGAATTAAAGTTACTAACTGACAGTATATACAGTACAAAGGTCGATCATACAAATTTAAATGATAGCGTAGTGATCCGATGCGTCTTTCTCTGTTTCAGGACAAATGTTGATGTACGAGAATAAATTCGCGTCAGTGACTGAAGATAATCTGTCTTTCTTTATCATTTCTTTTTGTCCCATGCTAAATATACAATCGTTGACCTTCTTATCTAACTCCATTCCAAGCTTTATCTGTCGAAGACTTCGCCAAAGACTAAAGCTGGTTACAATCCATAGCTTACTCATGAAACAATTTTTGCCAGAGAATGTGGAAAATGTCAGAGGAATAATTCTGGAATTGATTCCTTTCAGAAAGTATCTGAAATATGGTCAATGATAAATCATGTCATAAAATGTAAGGAATCCTAGTCCTTAGTTAATATTTTCTCTGTCTTTCGAAAGTAGCAAAAACAATTTTGGCAGAAAAAAAATGAATAAATGCATAACAAGTGTAGCATCTTTGTTTTGTCTCTCTCTTGTGTAAAACTTCTGGAATAGCTGGCAAGAATAGATGAAAAATACGATATGATTTTCCCTCTCATTTTCAGATTCATATATTGCCTGAAATTATTTTTTAAAATAAAATATAATTGTCCTGTGTTATGAAGTAACAGTTTTAGCGTTATCACCGAGTCATAAAACACACAACACAGACGAGGAAACACATGAATATCGTAAAATCGATGATTGGTACTTCTGGACCTCAATAATGTGCCAAATATCGAATCTCATCCCTCCGCAGCTGACACTACAAAAGCACAAGCAAGTAAATGAGAAAAGTCTAAATACAATTTCGAAAAAAATGTACGGCGGTCACCACGGACCGACTTGGGTCCGCCCTGGTCCTCCCCGGAGAATACAAGTGTCTAATATCGAAGCTTCAAATCTTTTCGAATAGTTTCTGCTACAGTTCCTAAGAAACACAAAAAATTAATTTTAGCAAATTGAAATCGAAATTCTAAACAATCACCGTGTTTTCTTCTTGCACACCACCTGCTTCAGAACGCGACTGCAAAATTTCGGAGATTTGTCCAATCCGCCTTTGCGCTTTTCTTTTTTAATAGGCATACGCATAGATAAATCTATGTTTCCTATGGGCATCCTTTTTCCGTACATTAGTTCCCTCTCTATCTTCAACCGCAGTGAATTCAGATTTCCAGAGATATGATATCCGAATCAGATTTTTTATATCTCGCACAAATCCCAGGTTTATTTTACCCGTCAGTTGCCTACAGTAATATCTGCCGAAGCTGAACTCAAAAATATTTTGAATCTAATAAATAACATATTTATAATAATTATTTTATCATAATTATTTATTATCCTATTAATGCATATGAATTATAATAATGACATACTACATGACATCAAAATCATGATAATAAATAATAAATTTATTGTCAAAAAACAGTACAATCTGCGTATGACCACGTGGAGGACAATAAACTAATTTACTCTCCGGAAGCAAGCAAGGGTCCATCCCATCAATTCCGATCAAGGGCCCTAAGGCAGAGGCGGATTCAACAATTTCAGCAAAAGTTCCTAGATAAGATAAGAAGTTAGCTGCGAGTTATAATACATATATAATGTCAATATGTTTGTAATTTAACGCAAATATGTTTGTAAATTTACATGTACAAGTTATTATCGAACTATAGATTATTCTGAGTATAGTGTTTAAAAATCATAAGAGTTGAAAAAACACTAAATTCACGATTTATTGTTACAATAAACACGCCCCTAGACAAAGCCTAGAGAACCTGTATAAGAAATCCGCCTCTACCCGAAGGAAAAACGGAGAAAAACCCGGGCCAGGATGGGGCTACAGAATTAATGTACACAACCGTGCCAAAGTTGAGTACACATAAAACTAAATTAATATGAGCCATACGGCAACACAATCATGCAAGAAAATAGTTTTTGAAATTGTTATAAGTTATTTAAAAAGTACTACAGCAATGGCGTGATAAAGTACAAGACGAATTTAACTTTTATTAAAATCAATAAATTCTTTTACAGTGTAGAAGCACTGGTGCAGGAGGTAGTTTTTAACCGCGGATTTGAAGATATTCAATTTCATAATGTCTTTTATATTCTTGGGCAGGGAATTATATAGAACGATTCCCGAATGATAAGGTCCTTTTTGGCAAAGAGTGGTTGACACTCTAGGGCGATGAATATTATTACTATTGCGAGTATTGTGTTCGTGAACGAGACTGTTTCGTATAAAGCAAGGGTGGCACTTCAGTAATTCGGTCTTAACAAACACGACCGTTTCATAAATATAAATGCAGGGAAGTGTTAAGATATTTAATTCCTTGAATAAAGGTTTACAAGAGTTTCGTGGGTGAGATTTACAAATTATCCGAACTATCCTCTTCTGAATTCTGAAAGTTTGAATACTCTGACTGGAATTGCACAAGAAGGCAATGCCATACCTTAAATGGGAGTAAACAATTGCAAAATATACGCAACGGGAAATACGTGGACTAACTGCGTTAACTAAGATTCGGAATGCGTAACACAATTTGCTTAATTGGGAATTAAGATTGTCAATGTGACAATTCCATTTGAGGTTGTCTTGAATATGGAGACCTAAGAATTTTGTATTTGTAACAGTTTTTAATTGTGTTCCGTTTAAAGAAAGAGAAACCTGGGGTAAAGATTTTGTGATACTATTGTGAAATGACATAGACACTGTTTTGTCAGTGTTTACAATGAGACGATTAGCATGGAACCAAGTCGAAAGATTAGACAAAACGTTTTGAGCATTGGCGTGTTTACATAGTAAATTAGTCTCATCAGCAATAAGAACCATTTTGCAATCTTATGTGGATGATGACATGTCGTTCACATACAATAAAAAGAGTATAGGGCCGAGAATTGAACTTCGGGGTACTCCGCAAGTAAGTGGCTTTGTTTCTGAAAGACAACGCTCAAGTATTTTATTTTTAGTATAGGATATTTCTACTTGTTGATATCTATCTTTTAAATAAGAAGTTAGCCATTGATGTGGAAGTCCACGAATGCCTAAAGAATGCAATTTGGTAAGGAGAATTCCGTGATCGATGACATCGAATGCTTTGGATAAGTCAAGAAAAACACCCTGAGGATTTTCTCCACTGTCTAGAGATGTGGTAACATCGTTTAAGAAGGAAAATATGGCGCTTGTAGTGGAAAAGGATTTCCTAAAACCGTGTTGATCGTCAGAGAGAATGTTATATTTTGATAAAAAATCTAGAAGACGCTTATAGAACAATTTTTCTAGGATTTTTGAGAAAGTGGGTAGTAGAGATATTGGTCGGTAATTTCCAATATTAAGTTTGTTTCCTTTCTTGTGTAAAGGTTTCACTTTAGCTCTCTTAAATATATTGGGAAACACCCCTTCCGATAAAGAACTATTAAAAATATTTACGAGTGGATTTAATATAGCGTGGGACGAAGATTTAACAATAAACTCAGGTATATCATCTATGCCTCGTGAAAATTTGTTTTTTAAGGAGCTGATGATTCCCATGACTTCACTGGCGTTAGTTTCGGAAGTGAACATAGAATTGGGTATGTGGGTGGTAATAATTGGAGGACATTGATTTGGATATATTGAGTTCGTTATTTTACCAACTTCTGAGAAGTAAGAATTAAACAAATTTGCGATGTCCTGTGGATTTGATACGATTTTGCCATTGTTTAGTAAAGAAACATTTTCTTCGCGATTTTCAGAAGTTGACGTGTAATTGTTAACAATATTCCACATGGCTTTCATCCGGTTGTTCGATTTTAGTATATGCCTGTCGTTTTCCATAACTTTAGCTGCATAGACTACTTTTCGGAGAATAGTCTTATATTTACGAAAATAATTATGGAATTCGGGTGGTTGGTTATAGCGTTTTGAAAGATAATATAAACGGCGTTTTTTTTAAGGAATTCTTATTCCTTGGGTTATCCATCTATTATATATCATGTTATTATATATTACTACAGTAAATATTTATCATTGTTTTTACTTACTAAAAGTGGTATTTGAAGTACTTTCTTTGGTTTTTATGAATGGGCGGAGACGTATTTGTAATTTTATTCCGAAAATAGACATTTTTCTCCATCTGAGGTCTTCTTCCGCTTTGCTTTATAGCGGTTACGCCAAAGGCTAGGAGAGCGATCTAGTGGCAATGTACGGAATGCTGTAAGAAGACTCCTTCGTTTTTTTCTTTGTTAGGAGTGGTTAGGAAGCCTAGTCTGTGGTCAGCTGCTTGGGGCCGACCTGGGGGCACAGACTATACACAGCAGCCTGGGGCCCTGCTGGGGCCCACTGGGGCCGACCACGCTTGATTTTGCCGACCACATTAAGAAATTTCCGGGCTCCATCTACATGTTAATTGTAGTCTGTCTGTGAGTCTGCGCCTGAATCGTGTATGTTGTCTCGATCAGTCCTCGTGTAAAATAGTTCATAAGTGAGGAGAAAATGGTGCAAAAATGCTGTGTACCGAACTGCCGGGGTAACTATACAGCTAAACATGGATGTGAGAAGGTTCATGTATTCAAATTTCCAAAAGAAGAAGAGTAGAGGAACAAATGGCTGCGTGCTATACCGCGTAAAGATTATGTAGTATCTGAACATTCAAGGGTACGTACCCCAATTTCATTGATTATTATTGGTTAATTCGTAGACATAACCTTAAAATACTAATCTCCATTGATTCTCTACCCAGGTTTGCCACAAGCACTTTAGAGTGTGATGTTATTTGGGAAGTAAGTGTAACAGATGAGAAAACTGGTAGAATCGTACTGCACCACTTTCCAAACCCCACTTGGCAAGCAATGCTAACTCTTCTATCTTCCCAGGATGTCCAGTCTACTTGTCATTGATTACACTGTCTCGAGAAGCACCAGAAGAAAAGAGATGACAGAACACTACAGCAAGCTCTTGAAGAAAGTGTAGCAAGTCATTCTATTTATTTATCTTCTATTTCTTTTGCTAATATTGAAGAGCTGAAGATTAAAGTGAAAAATATATTTTTGGAGGGTTGGTTTATGATACCTAAACCTTCATGTGTAATTTTCCTGTATGTGGATGTTTCTGTACAGCAACACACTGTTGTATATTTCTTGGTGAATGAAGACTTAAAAGTGGAAATATATCCACATGGTATAAAACTAAAAATTAATGTGGGAGAGAAAGATCCATGAGAAATATCAATGACATCAAATTTGTCATGTAGAAAGTATATAACTTTTTACATGGCTCTGGTGACCAGTCATTCCAAGAAGATAATATTCCTATTTTTTGCTTAAAANAATAATCTATAGTTCGATAATAACTTGTACATGTAATTTTTTGCTTAAAATTACAAACATATTGACATTCTATTAGTATTATAACTCGCAGCTAACTTTTTATCTTATCTAGGAACTTTTGCTGAAATTTTTGAATCCGCCTCTGCCTCAGGGCCCTTGATCGGAATTGATGGGATGGTCCCTTGCTTGCTTCCGGAGAGTAAATTAGTTTTTTTTTCCTCCACGTGGTCATACGTAGTTTGTACTGTTTTTTGACAATACATTTATTTATCATTTTAAGTTTAATTCACCAACTACACATAAGTCATGAAAATAAGAATGTAATAGGTTATATTGTTCACCAGTTTAGATTACCCAAAAGTAGATATGTGTATGAAAGCTCGTATTTAGTATTTTGTTAATTTTTTTTATTTCACCTCATGCTTATAGATTTTTTAGTGGAAACGGCTTGATTTTGCCTCATCCAAACACCTTTAAAAAATTATGTGACAACTTAAATTGTAGTCCCATACTAGAACAGAATTCCGAGCATTTTTTGCAGTACATTAAAGAAAAAAGGAAATTTTTACAAACACATGAGAAACGTATAGTGTTGATGTAGATGAAATCCATCTTAAAACTTACATGGATTATAAAGGTGGAAATATTGTAGGACCCTGTGCAGTTGGAACCGAGCTAGCAACAACCACATGTTTTTATGGTGCAAAGTATTTTGTCCTCAGTGAAAGAAGTTGTCCACATTTTACGTGTGAAAAGACTTCATGCCCAGGAAAGCATAGTGTAGTAAGGAAGGTAGTTTTAGGTCTAAGTGAGTTATCTTTAAATGTGATAGCAGTAGTTAGTGATAATAACTATTAATAACAAATGTGTGACATTTTTTGCTTCTCCACCTTCATGTCAAGAAGTGTATGACCATCCTGTGGGTAGGGGCAAACTCTTCTTTTTAATAGATTCATGCTGTATATTTAAAAGTTGCAGAAATGTTTGGCTGAATCAGAAATCACCAGGATTAGATTTGATATTACCATGTTTTCATGACTTTTCAAAGGTAAAGATTGCATCGTTTTAAACTTTGCGTTCAATTTATGAAGTGGAAAAAAAATGAAGTCATTAAACGTGAATGCAATTTAACAGTGAAGGCACTTTGGCCGTCAAGTTTTGAAAGGCAAAGTGTTGGTTTAGCATGCCAAGATTCTAATGACAATACTGTCTGTGCGCTAAATGTACTCAAGAAGAAATTATATCTAAGAGAGTATGCAGGCTTAGCAGAGTTTGGGAAAATTATTAGTTCCTGGTGGCAGGTTGTTAATGTGAAAACTCCCCATAAAGGAATGATAAATTAAAAGACGTTTCTATGTTGCTCATTGTTTTATTGTTAGAAAGCTTTTTCGGCTGCATAGCCCTGGATCAAATTAGAAATTTTATATATCCATTGTATTCTAAAAAACATCATTTCCCTATTAAATGAACAAATCCCTGAACTTCATTCCCCTCTCATGAAACTAGCTTTCAAATTCCTTCTCTCTCACCCCCCAACTCTCCAGGACACTGCACTCTACTCCCAACAGTTAAAACCCTGAGAAACTCTTTCCGTCTTCTGCCGCCAGTTCCTGGAAAACTCCGACAGCCCCTTCCCCCTGCACACCCCGCAACCCTCCAACACTTTCAATATAATGACCTCCGTTCTGTGCACTTGCAGAAAACAAAATTTCCTCAATAAATAAGTATGTAATTTTGTCGGTTTGCTCACTCTATTTGTTTTCTTTTATTCATTTTTCATTGTTCTTTTCTTTATTTCAACAACAACAAAAATTACACTTCTTTCGATACTGTTTTACTCAATTATTGTATACTTTCATGTTATGTTTTTATTATTGTCATTTCATGTACATATGTTTTTCAGTGAACGTTACTGACGATGGCTGCTATACAGCCGTAAAAGCTTTGAGCAACAGAAACGTCTTTTAATTAGTCATTCTTTGATAATGTTGCTAACGCTCCACAATTACCAAGTCCCCATAAGTGCATGTGATTAAAAAATTAATTGCAAGAACCATTCACTCATTCAGATGGCGACGAACGGCGTGCGTTTTTGAGCCGCTTTATAGAATGGCTGAACTACTGGGAAGGTTTCATGACATCAGGAAAACAGACTGTGCCAATATTCAGGTCACATAAACAAACATCACGATGTCTATTGCAATTGACTCAATATTGTACAGAGAATTATCAATTTTCTTATCTGGTGCCTGGAAAATTCCAAACTGATGCTTTGGAAGCCAGATTTGGAAAACAGACAACTGGCTGGTGGGCAATGTCATGTATCCATGAGGCAAGTGTTTGAAATTGAGAAGAATTTAAGATTACTTTCAACACTAGAATTACCTATTTCATCAGGTTCAAAAGTAGTACTGAAGGATTTTTTGTGAAGAAATCGTAAATGAGCATTCGCCGCGAGTCAGGTTTTTCCGGAGTCATTGTGGAAATTGATGAGTCCGACTTTGTTGAAACATCCTAGACTGAAAATGAAAATAGGTTTCTGAGATTAAAAACCCAAAAAAAATTTGTTTGTGATCTAATTCTCAAACTGGTTAGAGGAAAATTATGAAGACATTGCGTGGTTAGTGTGATATACACTCTCCATATTTTGTGACAGAATTTAATTATGTGTTGTACAAACATTTGAAGAATTATTGTAAAATAAAAATCCATACTTGTTCCAGTGGAAAGCAGAATGCAAGGAAAGAAAGAGTTTTTAATCATGTTTATAATATATTTTTACTACAAATTGTACGTTTTTCTTCTCCTTCACTTCCTGTCTCCCATTGTAACATTGTACCTAGCGTTGGAAAAAACAACAAATGAGATGCACTGCATAGTTATGTAATGAAAATTTGATTGTGAAAAGTGCACACCAACTTTTTTACAGAACTGAACTCGACTTCTGATATACTGAATGTTAAGAAATAAATTTTAGGTGTAGCTACGACATCGGTTTCATTACTGCGGTGATAAGTTCATTACGAGTAATAGCGCGAGCCGTTCGATTTCTCGACCCCAAGAGCATGACGTCAATGAGCTGTTGGACAGCTTTAGGTGGTAATGAACCACAGATAATTAAAATAACACGCAATGTTCGTTATACTGCTGGTAAATGCCGCACGTTATACAGATATATTATAAGTTGATTTTTTAAATGTTTATAATCCCGAAATTTGTGTCAAATCTTAACCAAGAAGACTGAAAGTTTGAGCGTCAAGTCAATACATTCCTTATTGTTTAATCCCGAATCAACGCGTGAGTCATGAGGTTTTCCCCATTGCCCACAATTTAAAACGTGCATATAATTGCACGGATATAAAGTGTGACTCCTTGAACTAACAGAGATGTTTAATTAACTCTTTTCCAGGAGGAGGAATCTCTTATATTAAAGTTGAATATAAACCGTTATTTAAGGAATTAAATATTTTACACTTCCCTGCATTAAAATTTATGAAACTGTCGTGTTTGTTATGACGGAATTACTGAAGCACCACCCTTGTTTCATACAAAACAGTTTTGT